>CM035416.1:188246815-188276815 GCA_020310875.1 Ceratopteris richardii | reverse complement strand
GAACTCACAACCTCCCGGTTAGGAGTGCGATGGGCTAACCACTTGCCCCAAAAGCCATGGTTGAGGATTACTTCCTAATCCTCTCTCTTAAGGCATGATTCAACCATCCCCTACTAGGATTATGTGACATTCCTTTCCCCTTAGACTGAGCATTGTCCTCAATGCTCACTTGTGGACCCTTCTAACTCTTGGACCCACTTTCCATGCATGAGCGCTTCCACCAACCTCAAACTCCAACACATGGACCAAATTTGGACCTATCCCACCCTCCGTGGGTGCCTAAATGCCCATGCGCCTTCATCCAAGGCCAGTTTCACGCTCACCACAGATAAGCGCTTTTTCCAAGTGCCCACGAATGAGGCACGAACCTCCATCTCGCCCAATTTCTCAACTAGGCTCTGATACGAATGTTGGGAATTGAACTCACAACCTCCCGGTTAGGAGTGCGATGGGCTAACCACTTGCCCCAAAAGCCATGGTTGAGGATTACTTCCTAATCCTCTCTCTTAAGGCATGATTCAACCATCCCCTACTAGGATTATGTGACATCAAGGGTGTGGTTCAATCATCTCCTTCCTATCACTTTATTACATCTATCTTCATATTTTTATTCCAATACAAGAGCTAGAAAAAATCAACGGTGAATGGAGTTTACTACTCAAAGGAAGCAACCTAAGTAGAATGTTTCAGAGTATGTTGCCAAGGTAAAGGATGTGGCTGATCAATTGGCAAGCATATGAGAGGAGATTTAAGAGGATCAAATAGTGAGACCAATAATCAGTGGCATCAAGGTAGATGATAAGTGGGAATCTTTCACAATTCAATGGATATGCAAATCCCTGATCTTACCACTCTCATGGGACAACTCTTTACCCATGAGGCCAAGCTCAAGAAAAATGGTGAACCATCAAGAGGTAACAATTCTTCTGCCCTATTTCCAGATAAAGGAAAGTTTAAGGATAAAGGAAAGAGCAAGAAAGTTGAAGATGAAGTTACTACTTCTCAAGCTAACTATGTAGGGAGAAGTAGGAATTCAAGAGGAAGGGGTGGAGGAGGTAAGCAAGTTAGGGGGAATCCTTTCAACTCTTCCCCATGCAATATATGTGGACTCTCTAATCACACAACAAATGAGTGCTATAGGAACTTTAGGAACTAGAGAGGAAGAGGATTTCAAAGAGGTGGCTACCCACAATCAAAAGGACGATTCAACCATAATCAAGGTTACAACCATGGCTACAACAACAATTACAACAACAACAATTATGAAGGAGGATACAAATCAAGAAAACACTTCAAGAACTATATAGAGGATCAAGAGGATTCTCTTCTCATTATGAACATGACTTCAAAACAAGGTATGAATGATGAACACCTCTTCTATATAGAGTCAGGTTGTTCAAACCCTGTAGTAGGCAATGTAGCTCTCCTCTCTGATCTTGAAGAGCCCAATGGAAAGCAGCAAATGCAAAAAGGTGATGATACCAAGCATTCAGTTGTCAAGGTAGGAACTTTCAAAACTTCTGATGGGAATAGGAATCTGTTGAGTAGAATTCTTTATGTACCTACTATTACAAAGAATTTGATGAGTGTTGGACAGATAGTGGAAAAGGGTTTGTAGGTTAGGTTCAATAAATTTGGAGCTTTTGTGGAGGCCCCCCAACATGGATTCAAAAGGATTGCAAAGGGAGAGAAAACAGGTAGATTGTTTACATTTGAACTTGAGGACACTAGAAACATTGCACTTTATAATTATAAGGATCAAACCTTTTCTAAGTTAGAGATATGGCACAAGAGATTAGGGCACACTGGTGAGAGAACATTGAAGCAAATATGTAGAGATCATTGTGTACTTGGGATACCTAATGTATCCAAGCAACATCTCATCTATAAATGTGGTGCATGTGAGTTTGGTAAATCACACACGTTACCCTTTACAAAGAAAGGTTTTATATGCATGAGGATTACTTGGAACTTGTCCACACAGATGTGTGGGGACCAAGCAAGGACCCTTTAATTTTAGGCTCAAGGTACCATGTGTCATTTATTGATGATTTCAATAGGTGGACTATCTTGTATTTCATGAAACATAAGGATGAAGTGTTCAGTTGTTTCAAAACATATCTTGCACTTGTGGAAAATCAAACAATAAGAATCCTAAAAAGGAGAAGGTCAGATGGAGGAGGTGAGTACTTCTCCAATGGATTTTGATGCATTTTTGCAGGACAGAGGTATCAAAAGGGTGATCACTACTAGATATACTCCTGAGAAAAATGGAGTAGCAGAGAGGAGGAACATATTGATTGTGGAAGCAGATAGATCAATGCTTAATGAAAAGAAGTAGCCTAATTACTTGTGGGCAGAGAGTGTTTCTACTACCACTTATCTTATTAACAGATTACCTTCTAAATCCCTTGATGGGATGACCCCCTATGAGGCATGGCATGGTAGGAGACCATAACTTAAACATTGCAGAATATTTGGTTGTGTTGCTTATGTGCATGTTCCATCTCAAATCAAAGAAATGCATCTTCGTAGGGTATGATGTAAATAAAAAAGGATGCAGGTTTTATAATCCATCCAACAAAGGATTTATGTCAATAGAGATGTTGTGTTTGATGAGAATTATTCTTGGTTAAGTGAATGCAAGAAGGTCAAATTGTCATTCGACTTGGAAGAAGAATCTCCAAGCCTCACCAAGGAAGAGCCAAGCATAATCGGAGACATCAAATCAGATGATGAGGACACCATCAACTTGGAAGAGTTCAAAGCATGTAAATCAAAAGGCAAGGCTAAGATGAAGAGGTTGGAAAACATACATGAGTCATCCAACCAAGCCATAAGGAGATCACAAAGAGAGAGCAAGAAGCCAATTAGATATGGGTATGATACTTCATTAGTCATTAAGCATTCTATTTATCTTGCTAAGGATTCATCACTTGAAGAACCTCCTTTATATGAAGAAGAAAGTACCAAAGCATAATCGAAAGAAGCTAAGGGTGAAGAAATAGAAGCACTCCGAGATAATGATACCTGTGAGCTAGTACCCTAGAAAGCATCAATGAAGGTAATTGGTTCTAGGTGGATTTACAAAATCAAAAGGAACTCAGATGGATCCATATACAGGTACAAAGCTAGACTTATGGCTAAGGGTTTTGCACAAACCCAAGGAGTAGATTATGAAGAAACTTTCTCACATGTGGCTATAATGCAAACCATTAGAGTTTTGGTAAGTGTAGCTACATCTAGAATTGGAATATGTATCAACTAGATGTGAAAAATGCTTTTCTCTATGGGTGGATTTCAAAGGAGGTTTACATCGCTCAACCCCCTAGCTATCAAGATCCAAGCAAGGTAAATCATGTATGCAAATTGAACAAAGCTCTTTATGGTTTGAAAGAGGCACCTAGAGTATGGGACCATAGGTTAACAATCTATCTTCAAGACCAAGGATTCATGATGAGCAAGGCAGATTCTTCTCTATTTGTCAAGAGCAGTAATTTAGAAATAATATATTTATGTGTATCTGTTGATGACATCATTCTTACAGGTAGTGATGCCAATGGCATCAAACAAATCAAAACTATATGAGACAGGAGTTCAAAATCAGTGACCTAGGGTTTTTGAAATACTTTCTTGGACTTGAGTTGGTATACACCAACTTGGGAATCTACATCACTCAAAGGAAATATGCGCAAGACATGTTGAAGAAGTTCTAGTTGGAGAATGCAAAAGTACTAGCACCCCTATGGAGGTAACTCATAAATTGAGTGCCCATGAAGGTGATTTGCTTGAAGACATTGCAGGTTATCAAAGCATAGTTGGAAATCTAAACTATGCAACCTTAACAAGGATTGACATATGCTATGGAGAAAGAGTTTTGAGTCAATTCATGCATAAACCTAGAGCAACTCGCTTGGAAGCTACTTAAAAAATTTTGAACTATGTCAATGGAACTGAGACTCAATGATTTAGATAAGGAATAGAAGTAGTAATAGTGGATTCTCATGCGTATATACACAATTTGAAATATTGTTTTGGAGCTTGCCTATGTATTTGAACTTGGCTAACATGTTTATGTAGTCTACATAATCCACCAATAGCAGGTCTACAATCACCATGGGAAGGTGACCAATTCTTTCCTTTGTGCAGACTTACTTCTTTATAGATTGCTTCACCACCTAGATCCACCTAATGCATGACAAGTCCAATGTGATCGATTGTAGATAAGAATTCCCATGGCCTTGATTACTAACTCTTGTAGTTGTGCCATACAACTCCCATGGGTATCAGAAAAATGATTTTTATGATAATCTAGCCCAACACCTAAATGATGATGACAATGGGATTAATTTTCTAAAGAATTCATAGAAAAGTGGCATGTAGCAATACATAGGAAGGCAACTAGAGAACCACATTAAAAACTAGGATGTGGAGGGCATAGTGAAGGTTTTGACATGCCGATGATGTGTATTAGCTTGACGTATTTGCTACACATAGAAGAAAAATATACTCTTGTAAACGATGAAATGAAAAAATATCTTAGAAAGGTATCACATTAGATATTTGAATGTAGTAGATTATTACTTAAGAAAGAAGTTCCAAAAAGCATCCCACCAATTATTAATAGTTTGCACGAAATATCCTCAAGTTTCCCAAATTTCTCCAAACAATACCATGAAACCCAAGATTGAATAGAAAAAACTTGTATTTTGCCCAACTCTTACCTGTCATACCTTGAAAGATATATTATACTATTTCTCATTTGTATTTTTAGCTTTGCAATAGGCATACCATATTTTTTCTCAATTGCATCATTCTCTTGCGTTTGCATCAAATTCCTTCTTATGTATGGTGAGAGCCATTTCTTTTTGTTGGCATCTTATTGATGATGTGTTTATATTGAAGAATCTATATATGATGTTTTGTTCTACATGGTCAATATTCTCAACTTCATTTAAAGCTATGATTACAGTTGTTTGGTTCAACTTTATGGTTATGATGCTTTTGTACAAAATCATGATTATGGTATTTATGATTATGAGGTTTGGTTAAGACTTCAAACTATGATGTTTATGTACACATCCATTATGTTGATGTAGAGTTTTATCAATATGGTTTTTATAATTATATGATATTAATTCCATTAAGGTTTATGATCTTTATATGTATACGTCCATGATCTTTAGGTACTGCTTTATGCGTAGGGTTATGATTATCATGTTTATGTAAAATTTCATCACTTCGATTTTTATGTAAGGCTTTGTGAAAGTTCATTTTGTATCAAGTTTGTGTTGACCACATGATTGCTCCTACTTCATCTACATTTGTATCCCCATGAGTGCATCTCCATTTCGTATCTAGGAGGCACTCCATTTCTAGTCTATTTCCATTTTATATTGTATTTCCTTTGTATTTGGGTACCTTGCCATGTGCTTCTACCAGTTGTATTCATTCTCCTTTCAGGAGACTTATCCCACATATGATGTACTTCTGAGAGCCCCTCCCAAATCTATAAGGAGGGCCTCTCCCCTCATTTGTACTTGGTTAGAAGCTTGAGGAGCCTACTCCATGCTCTTGGCAAGCTCATTTCTAATCCACATGAGTTTACCCATTTCACGGTCTACTCATTTTGTGTCTCACACATTCTTTGTTTTGTGAGATTACTTTACTTTTCATTTTGCTTCCGCATGCGTACTCTCTTTATGGTATCAGAGCGATAGGTGGAGGTCTTGGTGGTGTGTTTGGTGGCTGTTTTGGTGGTGGTGGTGGTGCTTGAGTTTTGTGGTGTGCTCTCTCCTCATTGAGAGAAGCCTTTTTACCATCAATTTTCTGGGACTCATCTTGCCTGTTTGCCCACCCTCCCACCCTTTCTCCCCAATTTCCCTCCCTCCCACCCTTACTCTTGGCGTTCTTTCATGATTTTGGTCTATTTCATGGCCAATTTTGAAACATTGAGCTTGCCTCTTACTTGTTTTGGAGTGTTCATAAGCACTGTTTGATGGCATTCTGGTGAATTTTCCCTTTTATCAAGTTTGTAGGGATGGCATATTTCTGTCTCTCTATTTCATATTCCTTTGTGGGAGTTTAGTTTTTATAATGTTCATGCTGATCTCATATCACAACGAACTTCATTCCCATCTCTATGTACGTGCTCATATCTGGCTATTGCTCATCTTCGTATGTGTATAGCGAAGAACTCTAGTGTCACAACACACCTCTCTTATCTCTGTATACGTGGTGTTATCATCATTTTTGCACGTGGTGATATCTCTGTATACGTGGTGATATCTGATGATATCTGATCGATGCAACCATCTGCTTGTGGAAAGAGGGCGCGACGAAGCTATAGGTGCAAACGATGCCAATATTCCTCACAACTCCATCTATTGCAGCTGGAGATGAGATTTGCATTCAAAGAAAGAGACGGAGAGGTGAGTGTCGCTGCAGTATATGTGTATAGAGATAGAGAGGTGAGTGTTGCTGTAGTATATGTGTAGAGAGACAGAGAGGTGAGTGTCATTGGAGTATAACCCTGGAAAAATAGCCTCCCCATCGGACCTTCCCAATGCTGCAACATGCCCATCGAGCAGCTCGAGGATGGATGAATCTCAGCAACGTACTTGCTTCTAAAAAAAATGGAAGCCCTGGTGCGGAAACCATGACAACACAACACACAAAGAAAAGAAGAAGACAACGATAGGCAAACGACAAGCAGAACAAACACCTTATCCTCCTGCGTGCGCAACAGTACTGTCTTGGAGCCTGCCATCGTTGCAATGGGTGATAACTCGGGCACTCGAGATGTACTCCACCTGCTTCGTAGTCTTCTCATCGGGGGTTAACAGACTTGGGTGCAAAGAAGGAGGCGACCTTGGAAAGTCCACTACATGACCTGCTAGGTTGAAGGTCAACACCGCAACTAGGGCACTAACAGCGAGAGTAGCGGATGCCATTGCACCTACTCACAAACCTCCAGGAAAGGCGAAATGCAGTGCACCTTAGTAGGCCGGATGCAAAGGATGAGCCATTTTTAGCATCCAACCTCTGCCTTGCACCATGCCATCTCTCGGATACTGAGAGAGAGATTCAGATTCCTTTCCCCTTAAGATTTGACAGATTGCATGCGCCATTGCTCCAAGGAAATACATGGGAGCCACATAATTTGTAGCACCAACTAATATGTTGTAGTACATCACACATGATGTCAACATAGGTCTTTGATACATAGCGTTCGTAAAGCATTTTAATATAGAACATATAATGCATTACTCATTTTGTAGATAGGGTCATATGGTATGCTTTGCCTCATTTCCATGACCCATCTTCTACCAAGATTGATGAGTGCTGTGAACCATTCCTCTTCCACCTTATACTCTAAGTAATGCAACTCATATAGTAGTCAACTACTTGTGTTCTCTCCATCGACCTTACGTCTTGCAACTAAGGGATACTAGTCTACATCTAACACATCACTTTGCACTCACATGATAATGTTTTGGCCCCAAGTAACCCAATACAACCCTCTTATCTAAGAGGTCCTTTTGTAACACACAACGGCACTTAAACCTCACTTTGACACTTTTATCGGCCCTCATTTGTATTCCCCACAAGAGCTTACCTTGTAGCACATTTTGGTACTAAGTGCCCTTCATTTGTAACTCAAACATAAGAAAGAGGATTATTGTGTGTGTATGCACTTGTGGGTTGGAGGCTAGTCTAAGCCCACCCACAAGCTTCTTTTAGTCTCCAAGCCTACTCTAAAGCTCAAATGGCATGCAACGGGCTAATCTAATCCCTCTCCTTGAGCATCAACTCATCTTGTGCAAGTGCAGGGCAACTCTCATCCCCCCCCCCCTCAAGGATTTTCTCAGTGTGGTGTCAAGTTGTTCATTTTCAGCTTTGCAATTATTTTGAAGCAACATCTTTGGCAAGAGATTTTGGTAGTGTTTCTAAACACTTGATACTCAAAGCTTTGTAATGACCAAAAGTGAAAGTAGCTCATCATCTATGGCTAACTTCTTACCCCCTTTCACCCCTATTTTTATGCCTAAGGATGAACGCCTCAATGGACAAAATTACAATCTATGGAAAGATGTCATGCACGCCTATCTCTACATGAATCTCCTCCATGAGGTAGTAGATGGGTCAAACCTCAAATGCAATAGGGATACCAACTTAGACAATTGGCATGTGTGGAATGTCAAGGACAAAAGAGCTTTAGGTCAGCTATTACTTGCCTGCAACGAACTGACGAAAGAACCCCCAAGCTTAGGACCTTGGCTAACTAGCCCTTGTCCCACACACACATCGAATGGTCTCTGTGGACCAATGTCTGAAAATCTCTCCCCCTTCTAAAGATCATTGTCCTCAATGATCAATGAGGGAAAGTACTTGCGAATCAGAGCTACTGATTTCCAAGTGGAGTCAGTAAGTGGTAATCCTCTCCAAGCTACCAGATACTCTTGGATGACACGATTCCTTAACTATTTCTCTCTCCTATCTAGTATTCTTTCTGGAGAATGATCTGCTCTATCGATTTTCTACAAAGAAACAATACCCTCTATTAGATTATCCTCCCTAGATTTATACTTTCTTAGTTTACTGACATGAAACACTGGATGGACTTTGCAATCTGGAGGAAGCTCTAATCGGTATGCAACCTCACTCAACTTCGTTACTATCTTCCAAGGTCCACAATACCTTGGTGATAGCTTACTACACTTCCTTGGGGGACAATGAAGTAGATCTAGCTCGTACCTGAAGAAAGACTCGGTCTTCTTCCTCAAAGGATCTAGGAGATCTTTTCCTATCAGCATACTCTTTTGCTCTATCACGTGCTTGCTGCATCTTGGCTTTAGCTATTTCAAGGTTTGCTTGGAGATTCGCTAAGAACTCAGAAGCACTAGGACATTTCTTAGGCATTCCTATGGTACTGGGAGCAGTGGGATTCATGCCATAGTTCATCTCAAAAGGAGACATCCCAGTCACCTTGTGAGGTCTATTGTTATAAGCAAACTCTACTAGTGGCAAATAACTATCCCAATCTGTCTGTCTCTCAGACACATATGCCCGCAACATATCCTCTAGAATTTCGTTGACCCTCTCGGTCTAACCATCTGTCTATGGATGATCACCACTACTCATTTTTTGTGACACTTTCAGTTTGTCAAATACAAACTTCCAAAAATATCCTGTAAATCTAACATCCCTATCTGAGACTATGGATGTTAGTAACCCATGCAATGTGAAGACATGATGGATAAACAGCTCCGCTACCTGTGGATCTTCTATCGTGTGTGGGTATAAAATGAGCCATCTTGCTCAGTCTATCTACCACAACTAGGATTGTGTCCCGCTTCCTTTGGGTCCACGGTAACCCCACTATGAAGTCCATGGATATACTATCCCAATTATGATCTGGAACTTGTAAAGGATGTAAAAGACCTGGTGTCTTTACCCTTATTGCTTTGTTGACTTGGCACATAAAGCATTGTTGAACATAAGTATGGATATCTCTAGCTAATCCAAGCCATCAAAATGTTCTTCTAACAAGCTGTATTGTCTTGTCAACACCAGGATGTCCTACGTAGGGAACATCATGGTTATCATGATGTTACATTCTCCTGGCACACAAACCTTTCCTTTCCGCTTCACTATTCCATTCTCCTGTGAGAAATAAGAATACAAAATGGACTTGTTTGCTTTCGTAGAAGAAGAAACAGCTGGAACTGTCCCATCTCCTAAAATAGAGTCATTACTAATGGCTCTTACTATCTGTAACAAATGTGGATCTTTGACCTGTGGTTCCTTAATTTCTTGAAGCAATAAGCTTTCTAGAACTATAAAGCTCATTTGATACATTATACGAGATAATGCATTAGCTACTATATTTTATTTGCCTCTTCTATACAAGATTTCCATGTGAAATTCTTGCATGAGCTCAGCCCAACGAGCCTGTCAGCCTCGAAGATACGGCTGACTACAAAAATACTTGAGTGTATGATGATCTATGAATACCTTAAAGTCTGCACCATAAAGATAGTATCTCCAAACTTTAAGTGCATGCACCAGCGCATACAACTCTTGTTCATGCATCGGCCAATTGCGTTGTGCACTACTTAACTTCTTACTTTCAAAAGCTATTGGTCTGCCATCTTGACTCAAGACTAATCCTATGACTATGCCGCTAGCATCCGTTTCTAACTCAAATGGTTTTTGAGGATCCACCACTTTGAGTATAGGAGCCTCTGAAACAGCTTGTTTCAGGGTATTAGAACTCTCTTGGTGATTTTGCTTCCATGCAAATAGAATATTGCCTTGAAGAAAGTTTGTCATAGGTGCTGCTATCGACGAATATGAAGAGATGAATTTCTAATAGAAACCGAAAAGTCCTAAGAATGATTGTAACTGCCCCTCATCTTGAGGAGTAGGCCATGCTAAAATAACCGATACCTTCTTAGGATCCATCTGAACCCCATCAGCTGAAATCACATGCCCTAGATACTCTATCCTCGGAAGAAACAACTGTGTCTTCTCCGGATTTACATACAGCTGACTTTCTTTTAAAATATTCAACACAAATCTTAAATGATTTTCATGCCCATGCACAATCCCAATATACACTAGCAAATCATCCGCAAAATCAACAACACACTTTCCTATGAAAGGTCGTAAGATATCATTCATTAACATCATAAATGTAGCTGGAGCATTTGTCAAACCAAAGGGCATGTGCAAATACTCATAATGACCAAAACAGGTCCTGAAAGCTGTCTTATGTACATCATGATCTTTTACTCTAATCTGATGATAGCCACTCTTTAAATCTATCTTACTAAACAGAATGGCTCCACCTAGAGCATCCAAAAGATCATCAATCCGGGGCATGGGATATCTGTGTCTAATAGTGATCTTATTGAGTGCTCGATAATCGACACACATCCTGTAAGATCCATCCTTCTTCTTCACAAGAACTGGTGCGGCAAATGGTGAATAGCTGGGTCTAACCAGCCCTTTTTGAAGATACTCGTCCACGACCTTGTGGACTTCATTTTCCTCCTGCAAACTCATTCGAAATGGTGGTCGAGCGGTCGGACTTGCTCTTGATACCAATTCGATTCTATGCTCTATATTCCTGCAAGGAGGCAAACCTGATGGTAATTCCTTTAAAAACAACTCTTGGAATTCTGCTCTCACTTTGGCTGAAAGTGGTGGAGCATTCCAACTTGAGTCTCCATGACTGCATGAATCCATCTCATCATATGAAAAATACATGAAATAAAGAAAATAGATATACTTACAATCAATTTTGAGCAACTTGGTAGCAGTCATCAATCGCGTTTCTTGGAGATCTAGTTCTCCACGGATCAGTAATCTCCTTCCCTCATGCTCAAACTGATACACATGCTAAGCAAAATCAATGACTGGTTTCTTCCTCGCATGCCACTTCTTACTAAGAATTATGTCGAATCGAGCTAATCTTGCTATCTCAAAGTCCAATTTGTCCTCATAGGACTCGATTTGAATAGGAAGACCAACTACTCGTCTGACCCAAGTCTTAGTTCCCTTCCCGTCGGCTAGCTCTACGGTATAAGTATAATCTGACTGTACCATATCTAAGCATAATCTCTTGACTAATGGGGAACTAATAACATTATGAGTTGAACTAGTGTCAAAGAGTACCTTGACAGGCTGTCTTGCCACGACTCCTCTCATGAAAATAAGCTCAATATCTGGGAACTAGTATCCTTTCTGTGCCAGTGACAAAAGCACATCATCTGGCATAGTCGAAACCTTTTTAGTGATCGTCATGGCCACTATGGGAGATGATAATGGAGATGGGGAATCCCCAAACTCATCCTCATGCCCACCCCCTACCTGAGTCGGATTTATGACTATGGTGGCTGCTATCTTTTTCTTTTTAGGACAATCCTTATGCAAGTGCTGCCCTATGCAACCATAGCACAAACCCTCTTTTATTTCCTTCTCTTTCTACTGAGGTGTAAGAATAGATCAGTTATATGCCCTCTCAGTGAGGGCAGACACTTTTCTATTTCCTCTTGAGACTGTCTGGATCATGTGCACTTGCTTAGCCTCCCTAGAAGGTTGTGCACTGACCAAACCAGGAGTCGAAGTATGGAAAGATCGGCTAACCCTAGTCCATGGGGATCTCTGGCCCTGGGAACCCGTGCTCGTGTGGCCGTCCTCATAAACCAAGGCCATCTCTGTGGCATGTGCCAAAGACTGACATCGTTTCTTTCTCACTAAAGGTCGGATAGTTTCTCTGAGTCCCAAAACAAACTTGTGGACTTGAAGGAATTCTGGAATGGTATCAGGTACTTTAAGAAGTACCTCTCTATACCTATCTGCATATTCCTGAGTTGATTGATTCTTCTGACTAATGAAGAACCAGGTGTCTAGTGCTCTAGACCTTTCATCATGTGGTAAAAAATTGTTATAAAATAGGATTTTAAATTGATCCCATGTCGTGGGCTCCTTATCCTGCTCTATCTTACACCACCACCTATGTGCGACATCCATAATGTTATAAGTGGCCTACTGAATCTTGTGCCTATCATCAACGATATGACACAAGTGGAAGCACTGTTTCCACTTGATGAGCCACTGCTCAACCGCGACAGCAGTCCTAGTGCTAGTTGAGCCATGCTATCTTGGCGGCTTAAGATCCTTAAGCTACCATCTAGCTTCTCTAACTAAGATGCTATCTCTAGGGACTTCTGAAGTTTGATGCTCATCTGGAGCATATACCTCCATCTCTGGCAAATCAGAATCGAGCGGCTCTTCTTCTTTCTTGAAACCATGCACGTGTTCCAAGATATCCTGAAGAGAACTCTCTAAGAATGAAATTCTGTTATTCATGGTTTGAATAGGATCAACTGGAGGTTCTAGCATAAGGGTATCTGTCCTAGCAGGTGATGCTGATCCAGATTCCATACTAGGACTAAAGGCAAGTAACTTTTCTTTTGGTTTTCTTTTTTTTTAATACACTAATCAAACGTAAATACTAGTGGCAAGCGGAAAAAGAACCAATCAAAGTCTTTGCTTAACAGAAAAAAACAAAAGAAAGAAACTTTAATATGTTTCCTAAACTTCAATGCACATGCATGCTAATATCTTAGAAATTTCGGCAGCCTAACGGCGTCACTTTGAAATCCGAAATAATTTCGAAAAGCGTCAAGCATTCAACAAAATCAAATCATCAGTGCCGGCAGGCACGATCTATTTTGTCTTCTCAACGAACACCTCCAATTGAAAAACTTTTTTCCAAGTATGTTGTTGGGCTCTATAGGCCCTCAATCTATATATATATATTGTCAATACCTGCCGATACTTACCACTTGCAAGAAAAACTCAAGCACCAAACATACATCTGTACTAACGCTCTACTTACCTCATCCTATGCGTAATGCAAGAATACTTCTAACATGCACAATCAACAGAATAATCAACCAAAATATTGACTAAATACTTATCTCAAATTCTTTTGATATTCGTGAAGCATCCAATTGAAGAACTTAGAGTAGAGTATCGAGTCCCTTTGGTTCGTGGATCGCATATGCCTTCAAAAAGTGCTTCGTTGATGATGCTTGATGAAGAACAATCCACTTTCACCTTTCATTGCAGAAAGGAAATAATTCCAAAGTATGACTTGCAGCCACTCTCTAGATAGAGCTCGAAGAGAGCTTTCTAATAAGCTAAAGATCCCTCAATTTGGACATGAGTTGACCAAGTTATGGCCAATTTAGTGAAGTTAGGTACCCAAAACTAAGACTCAAGAAGCTTTGGCCATGACTCCTTCACGAAAAAATGCCTTCTCTCTCTGTAGATGTGCGTGTGCGGCAGCTATTCTATCCCATAAGTCCTGTACAAGAGCTTGCAGGCACCTTTTATAAGAAGCTTCTTCCGTTGGCTCATCAACAACAAAGAAGGAAGAGAAGGTCTCTCTCTCCCTCTCTCCTCGTGGAAAGCCAAGAGGCGCTCGCAGGCTTTGATCTCCCTCTCTGCCTTCTCTCCTCGTGGACGGCCAAGACTCGTCCTCGTGGGTAGCCAAGAGGCGCTCGCGGGCTTGTGTTCTCTCTCTCTCTTTTTCTAACACGCCACCACAGAGCCAAAAACGCCCCCCGCTTCCTTCCTCCTCGAACGACGACCGAAAAAACATGCACAAATGCCCCTCCATGCAAGGATTTCTTCTAAATTTAGCTCAAAAAAACCAGCTCTGATATCAAGTGTGAGGCTCTTCTCAAACGAATACATGCAAATGATGTGTGTGCCACTCTCCTCCCGTCCATTTATATCCTCTTGTATCTAACATAGCAATGATTTGGAATGATCTAGCGTCGCCATGTGGCGAGCATGCAACACTCATCCCCACTAACCATCAAATACCTTAGGATATACCACCGAGCTGGGGACCTTGGCTAACTAGCCGTCGTCCCACACACACATGGAATGGTCTCTCTAGACCAATGTCTGACAAAAACCCCTTCGAAAATATATGCATTAGAGGTCGAGTTTCATAATTTGACAATTAGGCCACATGACACAATTACCAAGGTCATAGCCCAATTTGAGGACTACCAACGTAAATTGGCACTATGTGGTACGCAGTTCTCTAGTGAAGACATGGCCATTAGGCTTGTTAACAATTTACCTAAGTCATATGAGACATTTGTCACAACTTTGTATAATCGTGGCCAAGTCTTATCTTGGAAAGAGGTTCGTCGACTATTGCTCCTCCACGACTCGCGAGCCAAATCGACTTCCTCACAAGAGTCAGCCATGAAGGCCAAAGGCCCATTCAATAAGGGCAAAACCACAAGTCATCAGGCTAGCAATGGATCTAAGCAAGGATCGCATAGTTCATCAAAGAAGTTCACCTCTAATTTTTGTGGAAAATCAGGACACTTAGAAAAGTTTTGCTATAAAAAGAAAGAATCATCAAAGGCTTCTACGTCTAGGCAAGCATCCAAAGGATCCCAACATAGATACCACTGCTCAAGTGAGGAAATCTTCATCTCCATAGAAGCCAATGCACTAGTTACTTGTAGCTCCCCACATGAGTGGACCTTTGATAGCGGAGCTACCTCCTATATGTGCAAAGACAAGGACTACTTTCAGGAACTTGAAGAGCACACGGGAGAAGTCTATCTTGGCAACAACGAAAGTTTACCCATCGAAGGAAAAGGGAAAGTTCAAATTACCAACAATCAGGGTGAATGCAAGTCTTTATCCAATGTTCTTTTTCTTCCAAATTTATGTATGAATCTACTTTCTGTCAAGGTCATTACAGATTAGAGCAAACAAGTATGGTTTGATAACAGCTCAGTTAAGCTAGTTCATCCCCATACAAAGGATGTCATTGCTCAAGGTATTGAAGAAAAGGGCCTCTACAAGATATCTTGCTTTGTATCCAAAGAATCAACCTCAAGTTTGTGGCACCAAAGATTTGGCCACACTTCTTACTTATCAAAAATCTCTTCATCCCAACTTGTGAAGGGATTGCCAAAGATAGGGCAACTTACTGATGTCTGCCAAGCTTGTATCCAAGGCAAGCAACAGAGGGCCCCCATTCCCAAGGAAGCTTCAATACGAGCGAGGAACGGACTAGCCCTTATCCACATGGACTTATGTGGACCGATGAATACCCCATCCCTAAGTGGATCCCTCTACTTTTATCTTCTAGTAGATGACCACTCTCGCTATATTTGGGTATACTTTTTGAAGTCAAAGGCAGACACATTCTCTAAGTTTCAAACTTGGATCAAGGAAGTTGAGAATGAAGCTTCAACAAAAGTTAAAACCATCAGATCAGATGGAGGTGGTGAGTTTATCAATCATGACTTTGATCACTTTCTCAACTAGAAAGGGATCAAAAGACAAGTCACTCAGCCTCATACTCCATCCTAGAATGGAGTAGCTGAAAGGGAGATACGCAGTGTGATGGAAATGGCACGAACAATGCTTCATCACAAGGATCTACTCTACAAGTTCTGGGCAGAAGCTGTGCATACTACCGTTCACATTCTTAATCGAGGATTTACAAGTGCATTACACAACAAAACACCCTTCGAAGCCTACTATGGAAGAAAACCAAATGTGAATTACTTTTGAGTCTTTGGTAGTGAAGTTTTTGTCCATGTACCAAAAGAAGATAGAAACAAGTTACGACCAAAGTCCAAGAAACACATATTCATAGGGTACAATGACCAATCAAAGGCATACCGTCTATATGATATGGAAAACCACTCCCTCACCATTTCGAAGGATGTGATCTTCAATGAAGCTTCCTCATACTCAAGAAAATATTCAAGTAAAAGTCTTAGTCCACCTATCTACACTTCAGAGGGGGGCTCAGTATTTCCAAGCCCCAACTCAGAAGCAAGTACTTCACAACAACCACGTCAATCTCAAAGGGTTCTTGATAAGCGCCGATGCGAACAAAGTCATTATGTTAATTATGCTCAAATGCACCAAATTCAGAAAATTCCAGAGCCATCCAACTACAAAGAAGCTCAAGGCCAAATTGAGTGGGAAATAGCTATGAAAGAGGAACTCGATGCAATAGCAAAGAACAAGACTTGGACATTAGTTCCCAAACCAACCACCCATCAAGTCCTAGGAGTCAAGTGGATATACAAAGTCAAATAAAAGTCTGATGGCACTCTAGATAAATATAAGGCAAGATTAGGCACTAAAGGATACAAGCAACAACATGGCATTGACTATGAAGAAACCTTTGCTCCTACTACAAGATTCACAACCATAAGAATCATCTTAGCACTAAGTGCTCACTTTAAGTGGCCCATTTACCAGCTGGACCTCAAAAGTGCATTCCTCAATGGAGATCCTCAAGAAGAAGTATATGTTGAACAACCTGAAGGCTTCAAGATCAAAGGCAAAGAAGATCAAGTTTACAAACTTCACAAGACATATTACGGACTGAAGCAAGCTCCTAGGGCTTGGTATGAAAAGATTCACAAGTTCTTTGAAGACAAGGGATTTCACAGAAGCAATGCTGATGCTAATCTCTATATCTATCAAAAGGAGTCTTTAGTAGCCATCATCATTCTCTATGTAGATGACTTGATCTTGAGAGGCTCAGACGAAGAACGCATCCAGTTTATCATCACACAACTTCATCTTGAGTATTCTATGACAGATCTTGAATTACTACACTACTTCTTGGATATGGAAGTTTGGCAAACAAAAGAAGGTATATTCCTATTACAGAAGAAGTACTGCTCTGATCTACTTTCCAGATATAACATGGACAAGTGTCGCTCAGTTTCTACACCACTTGATCCAAACATCAAGCTTACACTGGAGGACTCATCATCGCTTACAGATGTGCATACCTATCGACAACTCGTTGGCTCATTACTCTATCTTGCCAACACTAGACCAGATATTGCTTATGCAATTGGTATACTCAGTCAGTTTGCACATCAGCCTCATCAGACTCATTGTGATGCTGCTCAGAGACTCCTTCGATACCTTGCCCTCACCCGACATCATGGTCTTTGGTATAGAGGGGGCATCGAACTTGCCGGATATTCAGATTCAGATTGGATTACTGCGTCACATCCAGCTTACAAGAGTTCCACTTCGCACAGATTTGTTCTGACAGCGTTTCTGCATGCTTTACTTTTCTGCTATCTTTCAAAGTAGTGTAACGCTACTTGATTCAGGTCATCTACTGCCGTCTTTGTTCTTTCTTTTTTGTCTCCCGTGATTAAATTTGCGACTATTATTGCGCAGCCCAAGGTAAGGTAAAGAAGAAGTTCGACTTGATTTCTCTCTTAAGAACATGAAGCCCATTGAAATCTGTTCATCAAGATCATGGTGTTTTTCGTGTGCGAGTTACATTCAGTAAATATTTCTGTACTTTTTCTGTATGGAGCTCCAACTTAGTATCTTCTCTCTCTCTTTTTCTTTTTTTTGGGTGTATGTGTATTTATTTGGCGCTGAAAAGAGAGATCTAAAGAAGTCTAACTTAGGCTTTGTTTCTTTCTGCATATGAGATTATCTTCCTCTAATCCTTCATATTTTAACATGTTACCAAAGAGTTCAAGTAATTGGCAGTAATCTATGTGTAGCCACTGTTAACGGCAACGTTGATTTTGTACGGTTAGCTTTTCCAATATGTGATCGACCCCTCTCCTGTGGCTTCTTTCTCCTTCTCTGACACAAGCCTCTCCTGAAACGACTTGATTGCAAACACAAAGACAACAAAACAAGAAGATCGGCTTTTGTCAGCCTGTAAGGGCTTTGCAGCAAAGCATCTCACGTGCTAAGTTTGCAACAAGCATCCAACGAGACGAAGATTTGATGATCAGCTTCTTTGGACTCAATTGCAAATCATCATGCTTTATCAGTTTTCCGGCACTGATTTCGAGTGGACGAAGATGATGCATGTAAGGCTCGCTCATTTTGGTTTTTTCCTTTTGTCTTTTGCTTTTCCCTTCACAGAAGATAAACTATACCAACAACAAAAGTACAACAGTCTCGGATGTCCACATGGGTTAGATAATCCAGGTATGGCCTCTCAATGCCCACATGTCTCCCAAATTCTAATTCTTAAAAAGTCCATTGACGGTTGGAGGTGTCAAACAAACAGACATAACTCGAAGTGTCAATCTCGGATTCAGATATCATCAACAGCTTTAAAGAGATACTGTGTAAGCATGGATTAGGTCATTCTCAGAATCTAAAAAGAAATAACACATGCTACTACGTTTAACAATGTTTTTTTCATTAAAAAGTAAAGAAATTTATAAAACATGCACACTAGATGGGATACAGACCGTATCAAAATTTATTCGTGGATATAAGCTAATGGCATACTCTCAAGCCCATTCTGACAACGAACGTCATTGACTATCTTATAATGATTTATGATCCTTGCTTCGGAATTCTATCATAGGCCCTTGCTACTATCCTTAGAGAGCTTCGGTTAGATTTTCATTGTACTCGATTCTACTAAATGGGTGAGTTAGTTCTTAAATTTTTCCTTCTACTTCCATTCGTCTAAGTATTTTTTCGAGTCTAGCTGTTTCGATTCGTTCTATTACTTCATTTGACTATCTCATTTGTATTTTCCTCTTCTCCCTCTCCATGATAATTGCTTATTTATCTTTGTTCTCTTTTGTTGTAAATTATCCATTATACTCAATGCTTTCTCGTAATATCTGTTTCCCAAGCACCTGCCCTTTCCTTTCGCCGGCTTGTAATATGTAGGATTTTGTATATTACGATAAAAAGTTATTAAAATGTTACTACATATGGTTATCTTCTAAGTGTTGGTCATAACAATTGTAACATTTTTTCTCCAACGAATGCTTGAAGGGGATAGCACTCTGAATGCATGTTTCCATCTTATCTTTCACTTGAACGAGTGCATGTTGATAGAAAATACAAAAGAAAATAATTAAATTAAATATGTCTTACAATCTACAAAGAAAAATGTAGCATTCTAATGAACTAATGCATGAAAAATGTCTATTTAGTTGGCATCCATGATGTTCATTGGATGTTTATATTTTGTCCACCCATGCTTCATCAAACTTTCAATACTAACTTTAAGTGGAAGAAGATGGTGCATGTAAGGCTCGTTGATCTAGTGTACATGTAACTTTAAGTGGAAGAAGATGGTGTATGTAAGGCTCGTTGATCTACTGTACATGCTTCATCAAACTTTCAATAGTAACTTTAAGTGGAAGAATATGGTGCATGTAAGGCTCGTTGATGCTTATATTTCTTCGACCTAATGGATATATTCATCCTATTCTAGTGTACAATCAAAGAGTTCAACTTTGCAATAGCCTCCCTGTGACCAGCAACATTGACATGCTCGTATTCCTATGTCTTATGTTTACATCGTCTTGTCGTCTTATGTAGATTTTTCCTTGTCTTCTTGTCCGACATAGCTTCTTCTTGAGTCATGTACAATTGCAACATTAGACATGATACGCTCTCTCATAAGCCATTAATCAACAACATTCGGACTCTCCTTACTACATCACAACCAATTTACAAGAGTTCCACTTCACACAAATTTATTCTGAGAGCATTTCTTTATGCTTTACTTAGGTGCTATCTTTCAAAGTAGTATAATGCTACTTGATTCAAGTCATCTACTACTGTCTTTTGTGTCTCCTCCTCTTCTCTTCATGAGTCATTTATGATTAAATTTGTGACTTGATTGCACACCACAAGGTAAGGTAAAGAAAAAGTTCTACTCCATTTCTCTCTTTAGAATATCAAGCCCACTCAAAAATGTTAATCAAGATCATGGTGTTTTTTGTGTGCAAGTTACATTCAGTAAACAATTCTATACTCTTTTGTATGGAGTTCTAACTTAGTATGTTCTCTATTTCTTTTTGTTGTATGTATGTATGTATGTATGTATGTATGTATGCATGTATGTATGTATGTATGTATGTATGTATATATATATATATATATATATATATATATATATATATATATATATATATATATATATATATATATATATATATATATATATATATATATATATATATATTTATTTATTTATTTATTTACATATATATATATATACACACACACACACACACACATATATATATATATATATATATATATATATATATATATATATATATATATATATATATGTGTGTGTGTGTGTGTGTAAATAAATAAATATATATATATATATATATATATATATATATATATATATATATATATATATATATATATATATATATATATGTATATATATAAGAGATATAGTCTAACTTAAGCTTTGTTATTTTCTACATATGAGATTATATTTTTCTAATCCTTCATATTTTAGCTTGTAACCAAAGAGTTCAAGTTGGTAGTATATATATATATATATATGTTAGTCGGCCGCCAGATTGGGAAGATGTAACCGAATCTTGTTCGCACGAGTGAAAAAAGTAGTTACAAATAGTTTGTAAAAAGTTATATAAATCAAGAAGATGCGCAGAGACGAGAACGTGATGGATCACCAGACTGTCTGTCTGGGTGACTGAGCGAATGGTACCTATAGTGTGTGTTTTTGCATAATCTCCAGTGTTCTAAGCTTCTTGTTCGTCTTTGGTTTATCTGTCGCTCTTGTCTTGTCTTGTCTGCTGTCGATACCTGTTCTGTTGTTAACAAATGAGACGATTCGTGGAATCACTAGACTGTTCGTCTGGGGGATTGCCTGAACACTACTGTAGCGCTGTTGTCTAACTTCTACGTACTTCGATTGTACTGTGTGTATCTGTGTTTGTCACCTATCGATCTCTGTTGAGGTTGCGAGTTCCATTCACAACTAAGAGATCGTGGACTGTTGTCTCAGTAAGTTGTTTGTGAATCTCTATTGAGTTGTGGTGTTAGGCCACGCATTGTGTGTTACCCATTCTTGGAATGTTCTGCTAGTGGTTGGTGAAATCTGAGCAACTGTAGTAGCATTCTGGTATTCAGATCTGTACTGTGTTGTCTATAATGTTGGAATCTGTCTTCATACGGTAAAGTTAAGTGCAGTAGGGATCTTTCTAAGTTGTGCATTGGGCCTGCAGTAGGGTGTGGTTGAACTCTCAAGTTCTCTATGTCTACGGTGTGCCTGACTGATTAGATCCAGTCGGTAAAGGTTAACGATTACTCTTGTGCCGGCATTCCCAGTAAGTTTATGTGTAGATGCAGCACAACATTTTAGTGTATTCGGTAAACGTGTTGAGCTAAGACTATGATGGTTATATCTAAGTACGACAATCTTTGATAGATCTCTCAGCATTAGTATAGTGCTAAGTGTGAGCAGCAAGTTTGGGAACTAAGTACAGGGCCTCTGTCTAACAGACCCCTACCACTCCCAAGAACCCACTTAGGTGCTTAAATGCATTTCTGACAGTTAGTCTCGCGTTTAAGAAGCGTTTAACACTGGCGCCGTCTATGTGAAGGTGGCAACAAGGTTGCCGTTTATCTGTCGAAAGTGTTATCAAGATTGCCATTTATCTGTGGGAAGGTGGCAACATATCAAATTGTTGCAAACCTGTTGTGGAAACGTGACTGTAAATTTTTTTTTTCAGTAATATTACGCGATTAGTACAAATACATGCCGGTTACTCGATCCGGTGAAACGTATCCAAAGAACCGCCAGCCTGGGGTACTTAATTTGCTAAAAACGACTCCGGGAGGTAGCAGTACAACTAGGTCTAACCCAGTTGTCAAGAAAGTAAAAAACGTTAGTAGTGATTCCGGTCATATTCCGGTGGAACGTGTTACACCTCGGGTAAATTCCGGTACTATTTCGGCACAGTCTGTCAAAGATATAGTAACTCCAAAATCTACCAGGACGCAGCCTGAAGTTAGTTTAACAACATTCGGTAAAGATTCAATTTTGTTTACGACTAGAAACACTTTAGCCAAAGAAATTAGCGAAGGTGAAAAAACACCTGGTTTTGGCAAAAACTCGACACATTCCGATGATATTTCGGTAACAAGGTCGCAGTCTTCCGGTGACGGTTTACCATTCCTCGGTGAATCTTCAACCCAGTCACCGCTATTGGGAGTAAGCTTCGCTACATTTGACATCAAGAAGGAAGGTAGCTTGTTTGAAACCGAGGTTCGAAGCATACTGAACAAGATTATTGAACCGGAAAGTGCACAGTCCGACGATACAGATTTCGATAGTTCAGATATTCAGCTTGGAATATAGGAGATAGTCACCATACAACCATCAGCACGATGAACGAACAACAACAACAACATTGTCTACCCAGGCCGACTCCGACAGGAGTAATGTACACCAAATTTGGTGGATTCCCAGGAGATGACCCGGATGCTCATGTACGCACATTTGAGATAAGCTACGCAGTACTCAACCATCCACCTGATCCGGCGTATAAGGCTATTGTTTTCCAATCGACATTAATCAACGAAGCAGCTAGATGGCTTACAGAATATGATATTAACTATTTCGGCACCTATGAAGCAGTAAGGGATGCCTTTTTGTAGAGATTCAGGCTAAAGAAGAATCCAGCCGAAATTTTTGATTACCTGCAAAACAATAGACAGAAGATAAATCAAACTGTACAGGAGTACGCCACTCTATTCAGGACTCATTTGAGGCAGTTACCACCAGCACATGCCAACCTATCGGATGACGTTATTACTCAGTGGTTCATCAATGGATTGACCCCGCAATTTAAACAGATTATGTTCATACGCTGTGTAGGAGCTATGATGCTAGATGCAGTGATTGCAATGGCTCTGCAGCTAGAAAACAAGGTTGGAGGATTTACAGAAGATCTCGAGTGGTTAAAAGCAAATAGAAATGTCGCCGAAGACCCGACCAGACAGATGTACTACACTACCTGCAAGAATTCAGGCCATACTAGTGCCACTTGTGCACTTAATCACTTGTTTTGTGCTATTTGCAACACTGCCGGACACACCACCGAGAACTGCGCATATAATGCCAAAGTGCAGGGAACAGCGACTGTCAATGCAATTATACAAGAACCAGAGCAGCCAGCCAATCACTATGTTCCTCTGCAAATGAGAAACAACCAGCAACAAGGATATCGAAATTACAGAGGACAGAGAAATAATAACTATAATGCAAACCGTTGGCAGACCGGACCGCCACCCAAAAATCCCAATTTCCCACCACCGCGCTGTCATTTCTGTGGAGAATTTGGTCACATTAGAAGATTTTGTAAAGATGGAGCTGAGTATGACTAGAGGAAGAAAGAACGTCAAAACCCAATGGCTAATATGGTATAAATCACACCAGTAGAAACGCACGCTACAGTAATTCAGACCCGCTCCGGTAAACAACTGCAACTAGCAGCAGAAATATTTGAACCAGGCATACGTGAACAACAAAGGATGTATGATAAAGCTAGTCAATGGACCACCGTAGAGCCTCCAGTCTTCCCAGATCCTATTTGGTAACCTAGACTCCGTTAACCGAAGAAGGAACACAACAACAGAATTCCGATTCAGCAGTAGGCACATCATCTTCAGTAGGCACATCATTTTCAGCAGGCGCATCATCTTCAGAATCTGTGGAAACAATCCAATCACAAAGGGCCTGGGAAATTTTATCTAAAGCATCCATCACTCTTCCTCTGTGCCAATTGCTTGCACTAGTACCGGGAGTTCGACAATAATTCCAACAACAATTCAGTCCGGTGCCTCCCTACATTCCAGCAATAGCAACAGTGCAAACGGAACCCGATTCTACGATCAATCATTCAGTTCCTTTGATTATGGTATGGTATAAAAATCATAAAATCACACAGGTACTAATTGATGGAGGATCTGGAGTCAACATTGCTACTGCTGCACTATGTAAAAAGTTAGGGTGGACCGAAATCGAACCAGTTCAGTTTTTTATCAGAATGGCCGACCAATCAAGAGTCCATCCCATAGGACTTAATAATCGTAAATACGCTATAAAATTAGATGCTATACAACCTTGCGAGTTGCACGCTAGACCGTATTTTGTGGAACCAGTCCATATGCTAGATGGGTTGTCAGATGATGAAGAAGAAGAGTTTCTGAAAAATAACATTGACTTGATCTCCCTAGGAACTATTGATCTACAATCTATTGTAGATAATTGGAATCCTTCAGTTTGTACGGTGATGACTGTAACAGAAAAAGATATGGAAGAAGATAAGGCTACCATAGATGATGCTGATCTACAACAACTCTTTAACCCAGCTGAGAATACAGAGAAGCCTCGACAATTCTATGTTCTAGAAGATCAACTGACCACTTACAATTTAGGTGATGAAGAAAATCCACGACCTATTAGGATAAGGCAGAACTTATCGGAATTATTTCAAGCAGATCTAATCCAACTACTTCGCAAACTTTCTGATGTATTTGCATGGGATTACAAAGATATTAAGGGTTTGGACCCACGCATCTATCAACACAGGGTCATCCTGAAGCCGGAAGCAAAACCATTTAAGCAACCCAGCTACCGGATGAACCCAAACTATGCATCACAGGTAAAGGCAGAACTTGCTAGGCTACTCAAAGTCGGATTTATTGTACCAGTAGAGCATGCTGAATGGATCTCTCCAATTGTTATTGTCCCTAAAAAGAATAAGCAGTTACGAATATGTGTAGATTACCGGAAACTGAACGCAGCTACAGTGCCTCATCCATTTCTGCTCCCTTTTCTTGACACAATGCTTGATAGAGTAGCAGGACATGAAATGTACTCATTCTTAGATGGGTATAGTGGGTATAATCAATTTAGAATGGCTGAACAGGATATACTGAAGACCGCCTTCATAACCAACTGGGGCGTGTTCGCATGTACTGTTATGTGGTTTGGATTAAGGAATGCCCTAAGTACGTTCCAAAGGTGTATGCAGGAAATATTTTCTCCTTACCTTACCTCTTTTATGCAAGTATATCTTGACAATTTTTCAATTTTCGGTAAGATGATAGCACACATGTTCCATTTACGGTGCTGCTTTGAAAAGTGCAGAGAATATAGACTGTGCTTGAACCCAAACAAATCTGTGTTTGCGGTTTCATGTGGAAAGCTACTTGGCCACATTGTATCTACAGAAGGTATACAGGTGGATCCATATATGATTTCAGCTATGTTAGAAGCTCGTGTGCCCACTACACCGAAGGAAGTAATGCGCTTCATGGGCCAAGTAAGATGGCATGGACGACACCTACGATGGCTTGCTCACTTGGCAATACCACTGAACAGATTAATCACCAAGACTCCTCGATAATTTGAGTGGACTCAGGAATGTCAGATAGCATTTGATCGCTTAAAGTGTTTATTAACACAAGTTCCCATCTTACAACCTCCTGACTGGGATCGCCCATTTCATGTATTTGTTGATGCTTCATATATAGCAATAGGGAGCATTTTAATGCAACAAACCGATAAGTGGTTCAGACCAGTGTACTATGCAAGTCGAAGATTAGCCCCTGCTGAAAAGAATTACTCTGTAACAGAAAGAGAATGTCTAGGTCTAGTATATTCTGTCAAGAAATTCAGACATTATTTGCCGGGCCGTAAATTTACTTTTCATGTAGATCATGCTGCACTTGTTTATCTGGTTCGGCAACAGCATCTAGGAGGTTGATTAGCACGATGGGTTCTGCTTTTACAGGAGTTTGACTACGAAGTCATTCATCGGCCAAGCAGTTCACATACCTTAGCAGATTTTTTATCTCGCTTAGATTTTGGTGAAGCTCCGGTAGGTATAGATGACGCAACACCAGCAGTTTATGTCTCTGAACCAACGAATGATGAAATTACAGACCCGCCTATGCCATCTACATACTATGATCAAATATTGACCTTTCTCACTGATGGATGCCTTCCATGTCAGACTTCTATGGCAATACGCAGGAAAATTGCAGTTTGTAGCCGCCGATTTCGGTTGATTGCTGGAGAATTATACTATGTGGATCATACTGGAATTTTACTTCGATGTATTCCACCACATGAAGTTAACTCAGTCATTAATTTGGCTCACTCAATTCCTCCCGGTGGCCATTTTGCTGCAGACTTAACACACCGGAAAATTCTGCAAAGTGGTCTCTGGTGGCTTACTATGTACAGGGATGTATTGCAGTTTGTAAAAAAATGTGATAATTGTCAGAGGTCTAGACAGCCGTTACCACGTCATTATTTTCCACTACAACCTGTCCTGCCATTAGAACCTTTTCAGAAGTGGGGTCTAGATTTCATTGGACCTATTACACCACCAACAATCTTCAGTAACAATCGTTATATTTTGACATGTACTGATTATGCTACCAGATGGGCAGAAGCCTGGGCTTTACGGTCTGCTACAACTGTTGCAGTAGCAAAGTGTCTGCTAACCGATGTCTTTCCACGTTTTGGTTTACCCCTGGAACTTGTTACAGATCAAGGCACTCATTTTGTCAACAATTTAATGAAAGTACTCACACATTTGTTTCAGGTCACACATAAATTTAGTTCACCATATTACCCTCGTGCAAATGGCTTGGCTAAGAGTACAAACAAATCTTTGTTGAATATGCTCCGAAAACTCATTTTAGAAGCACCGGAAAGATGGGATCAACTGCTACCTGCAGTATTATGGGCATATCGGACTACATACAAGGTAACAACAGGATTAACCCAGTTCAAACTAGCTTATGGATTAGAAGCAATAGCACCGATGGAGATAGTTATACCAAGCTTACGAGTAGCAATCGCTCAGAAACTGCTACCGGAAGACTCACTGTCATTTCAGTTGGATACACTCAGAGAATTAGACGAGCATTGATGGCACAGTTTTTTGACTATGCAGGAAGTACAGCTAAGACAAGCTCGAACACATGATCGATATCTAAAGACTCCAATTTTTACGGTGGGACAACTTGTACTCTTTTACAATGCAAATTCGAATCGGTCTGCTGGCAAATTCAAATTACGATGGTTTGGTCCCTATCGGATTTCTGAAAAAGTGGGCCCAACAACTTTTCAGTTGACTACGTTGACCAGAATCCCTCTTCCGAGAGTCATCAACGGTTCAAAGTTGCGGCCGTATCAACACACCTCTAACCCACACTGAAATGTTTCACTTACCCGCGTTTTTCTTTTTTTGACGTTCTCTTTTCTTTATTTTCTTTTCTTTTTTGGCGTTCTTAATAAAACAAGTCTGTAAATATCCACGTTTTGATACCTAATTATGGCCACGGCCGCCCTGCCCTTTCCAGCTACTCACGCATGCACACCAAAGTTAAGAATTATCATTTCAATACCGCACGATGATTAATCATCCTTCATTGCTCTCCACTGTGACGCATCTACTTAACCTTTTCTATTTTGCCGAAAGACTCTATTGTGTTTGTGTGATTTGTGCTATGTGTGCTTACCCTGTGCTCTCTGTGCTTGTGCTTACTGTCCTTGTGCGCGCCATGGAAGCTTTGGATAACTACGCCGCCTTCCGTGATGGACTCCCTGCAGACGTAGGAGAGTTCCTGTGCATTCGTGGGCTTCCAACTTCGCTGAATTGCCTTGGCATTCACTGGAGTCCCACCCATTCTTCGCCCAAATCATCTCCACCATCGCCCACACACCTGCCACCGAGCAGAGTTGGCCGATCACCTCCCTCCCATCCCCTACACTTATCACATTCCAAGCCTTTGCAGAAGCCTTTAGACTCCCTTCACAAGGTCAGGAAAATGGCCCGAGTCTGCCAATTGCTAGAATGGTAGAGTTATTCCCTAGGTATTCATCCAACGAGTATGCAATTCTCTGTCGATCGGAACCAGAAAGATCAGCCCTCCAGTTTTTAGTAGCCATTCTCAACCTACAGAAATGCACATATGGAATATCCCGCCCCTTCTACTCCGCCATAGAATTAGCTGCGCAAGAACCAGTAAACTTCGCATCCTTCTTCTTCCACCGCATTCACTGAGAATGTGTGTCCATTATGAAACAGGTAAACAAGGGAGGCATGCCGAGATCCAGACTGCCGCACATCCTTTCATTTCTCTTTCCGGCAATACTCGCAGCACAACCACCACCCAGAGGGCTTGTTCTACGACATGAAGAATCAATACAATTGTGGGACGATGAGGAAGAAGATGAAGAAGAGCTAAACCAACTCTTCCACAGAAAGAGGATCGGAATCAGTTCTTCAGAGAGTGAAGCACAAGGATCTGCCGAAGAAAACAAGGATGACAACAAAGAAGAAGAAAAACAGGACAAGGAAATATTCCACGACACCACAACATCAATGCAGAATGAATCCTCTGCACAATCTTCCCAGGAGCAACAACAGGAAAATCATACTGAAGCTGACACATCCTCTATCGAAGAAGAATCACAGCAACAGTCTGAAGGAGAACAACAAGCAGATGAAGAACAAGTGGCTAAACAAGCACTCGAAAGGCTGCTTAAGGCAGTTGAGTCCACAGCCGAAGATACTGCACAACAAAACGTCGATCAAGTAATGCAATCTCAGACTGTCATTCCCACTCCCCTACCGGAACCACCCATCGATCCCATTATTCCCATCCAACCCATTCACCCAGCCGAACCCACTGATTCTTCATCCTCCTCCCTCAACTACTCTCCACCGAACTCCCAACAACTACTCAGCGCCTCCTCATCCCAACCACGACCTCAGTTGCCATTTCCCTCGATTCCCGTAATTTCTGAATTGGCCAACATGGGTCAATTACTCATTAACCTATCACAACAACTGCCAATCCAAATGAAAGAAGCCACAGACAACATCCGCAATGAGCTACAACACAAAGTGGACATTCTCGAAGCAGACATCACGCCAATGCAAGAAGAGATAGATGCAGTTAAAGCGGAAAATCATCAGCTCAACACACAGATTGCCCAGCTCCAAGCTCAAATTGCCGATCAATAGAAAATTACAGAACAGAGAGATGCAACCGTGGTGGAGCTCTCAAAGAAAGAAGAGTTATTACAGACTGCAAATGAGGAAATCAATAAAATGAAACAAGATATCCAGGACAAGGAAGATGCAAGGATCGCGTTAGGTAATCTATTGGAAGAAACCAGAAATCAGCTACATGAATTAGTGCAACAGAGTCAAGAACAGCAGAGGTAGGTTAAAAGAACAGAAGAAGAGCTTCAGAGGACCAATGAAAATTTAGCAAATGTCAATAATATGCTCAAACATTACTTAACCAAGGAGAAACAGACACAGAAACTAATTGCAAATCTCAAACACGAAAAAGAGTCATATACAAGAACAGTAAATTTTAAGATTCAGGAAATCGAGAGACGGGAAAATCAACTGGAAAACCAAAAAGAAAGAATACAGAAGATGGAGCAACAGGTGGCCGAAATGAAGACTTCCACAGATGCAGCGCTGGCCAACGAGTTTAACTTACAGGAAGCCTTTCTGTAGACCCAAGCAGAAATTTTGCTAAATGAAGCCATAGCCCTAAGCTCTGTACGTATAGATGCACAATTAA
>CM035416.1:188191815-188239315 GCA_020310875.1 Ceratopteris richardii | reverse complement strand
ATTAAGAGAGAGTTACAAAGAAGTTTAACCATTTTCTTACCAATTTTTCATCTCAATCCTTCCAAGCTAGAGAGAGTGGATCTTAGACAAGTAAGAGGTGGTTCATAGTTGTACCCACATATGAAAACCTTTGTTCCAAAGCCTTTTAGCTCTTAGGAGATTCTTAGATTCCACTTTCATGATACCAATAATGGGAACCAAATAGATATGTTTTGATTGATGTCACCAACCCATTCAAATCATTATTGAAGAAACTTTATATCTTCCACCCTTCCATAGAGATCACATAAGATCCAAACCCTTAGGAAAAGCACATGATGGAGATAAAACAATAGTAATTAAATTAAAATCTTTCCACCTAGGGGTCTTTGCAAAAGGAAGAATTCCATTGTTTTTTTTTTCGTTTTGAAACTAAGCTTGGCTCTCCCCATGCCCTTAAGGCTAGAGAAGATTTCTCATTTGATCTTTGGCATGCCTCTTTGTTAGATATACAACATCCAAAAGAAATTTCTACAAATCATTTCCAACTTTAGCATCTCCTTGTTGCAAAACCTTTAGAATGCCAAGAAGCAGATGATAGAGGAGAGAAGAAACATGTTCAGCACCATTGCACACCTAACCACATTAAGTTTCATGCTCTTCCAACAATAAAGCTTGTTATCAAAATTGGTAAGCACCCAATCCCATTGCTAGCCCATTGAACTCCACAGACCATTATGATTCCTAATGATGAAAATAATTACCATTGGGAAGCTCTTGCAACCTTGAGGCCCCTGAAAATGAGAAGGCATACAACAATGGATCCATAAGAAATTTTTGAGTGGTTGATTCTAGATGTAGAGATCTGATAAAAAATGTCAAGGAATGCTAGAAACAGGAGACATATCTAGTATGATCTTGCAAAAACATATTGTTGTCATCAATGAAGAATCTTATAACCAATGGATCTTAGCAGACAAACACCTCAAATATGTCCTAGATATACTTGATTCTGAACAAGAAACTTGAGCTTGTCAATGTTCATAGGATAAAGCAACAGGATAGTTGCAAAACCTCATAGGATAAAGCGCTTAAGGTAGAGAGATAGGTAAAGCTCGCCATTAATGGTAATCTAAGTAGAAAACGTTTTTATGAGTTTGGGAACCATATTTTTAAACTTAGGGCCATAGTTGAGGTCCTTGAGGGACTGAAGGATACAATCAATCCCATTCAAGCCTATCATATGCTTTGTCAAATTCACTCTTGAGGAAAACAATGTTTTGGAAGACTCCATCATGTAATCACTTGCCTTATAGACATCATTGATGGTTTTGAGAATGGAAATTTTGATGAAGCCTTTTTTATCTTCATTGATACATGATAAGGGATGGTGCACATTGTGATATGCAACAACCTTGGTGGCGACATTATAGCATGTTTGAATCATGGTGGTAGTCCTGGGAGAGTTTTAATCTCTTTAAGGGTCTCTTGGCAAATCAAAGGATTATTCAAAAAAGAGACAATTTCTTGTAGAATTTTTTGGATTTTCCTCTTCAGATGGTAGCGATCGTATATAGCTCTCCCATTCTCAATAAAGGTTTTAAATTTTAAGACTATGGGGTATTGATCTCACATAATAATTTCCATGTTTTGGGAAAAGGAGGGGATCCCAAACATATCCATGATGATCTAGGAAGCATAGCCAATATCAATCCTAGCTCTAGCCTTAAGTGTCCTTAAGCACAATCAAATCATGATGAATCTTCAACAAGTCCTAATAGCTTTTCTCTCATGTATTAATAACTTGGCCATTTTGCTTCCACCTATCAGAAAGAACCTGCACTGTGTGAAAATTACTAGAAAGGATGATATTAGAGGACAAGGAATCCAAAGACTACCACTTGTCAATTCTCTCTAAATCTTGCTTCACAACATAAACCAACGTGATGGTAAATAAATGTGACCCAATAAAATAATTTATAATCTACTTGTGGTGTGAGGCCTCTACGGACCCCAATGAGAATTAGGAAAGAAAGGTCTTCAAGCCAATCATAATGCTACCACTACTCTAGAGGTGGTCAGTGTCAGGACAAAAATCAAGAGTGGAGATAATTTGAAGTCTTTAAAAAGGTCCTCAAAACCAATTTTGACCTTTTGAAGACATAAAATCTAATAAATGATCTTTTCCAAAAGACATTGGCTAATAAAGCCCCTCTAGAGGAGTCAATAAGTCCCTTAACATTTGAGGAAAAGATGATCATTGTTTATAAGGTTGGTCTTTTGTAATCAAGATCTTATCCAAATTTCCTTTTTTTGCACCTCTTCTTGTTTTTGATGGTCAATAGCACAATGGGAGGGGAGTTTCCCTTAGATGGGGCTCTTCCATGGACATTCGAATTGGAGCTTGCCTCTCAAAGTACCTTCTTTGTTTGCATACAAGTCTAAAAGAGAGGTTCCAATAATAGAGATCTCACTATCCAAATTATCTTATTTGATAGTGGAAAATTCTTCTTGGTTATCTTCGTTAACCATAGCAAAGTACTCCAAAGAGTTATCATCATCATCCTCTTTGATTCATCTCACCACTCTTGGATATTCCAATTGGTTGACTTCTTTTTCCATAACATGTCCCATTTAAGTGGGAAAGAGAATAGGAAAAAGATTATTAGATTCTCATATCAAATCTTGTGGAAACACGTATCTTAATTACTCCATATTTTCCAACAATTTTCATATATATGTGGATGCAATGCCTATGGAGTAGGGGTTGTCCTTATGCTGCATAGTGAGGAGTATAAATTGGATATTCCTATCCAATATGCAAGTCAAAAATGGACAAAGGCCAAGGAGACCTATAGTACCATTGAGAGAGAAGCTTTGGCAATGGTGTTCCCAATGGAAAAGTTCTAGCATTACTTGCTTTGGGTAAAAATTATGATTGTTAGTGTTCATCAACCATGAAAGTATTTATTCAATTACCCACAAGAAAAAAATAGACTTTGGAGATGGCCCCTATTGTTTTAGGAATTTTATTCTTCCATACTTCATAGAAGAAGTAAGGAAACTGTCACACTTGATCATCTATCAAGAGTTAGCCTAGAGAACCAAGATATTGGAGTGCATGATAAGTTCTTCAATCCTAAATTATTGATTGTATGCACTTATGGTTGGTATGAAGACATTAAAGAGTTATTCAAGACATGGAAGTATCCTCATAAAGATGAATTTATGTAGACATAGTTACTGATCATAAAACGTAGACCTCATAACATTAATGATGGAAAATTATACATGTATGGAAATGGTAGCACCCTTAAGAACTGCATGAAAGGAGAAGAAGCACAACAAATGCTTAAGACATCATAGGAAGGTCTAGGTGGTGGGCACCTCCATAGCTACATTATGAGTCAAAGAATCCTAGATTCTACCTTATGGTAGCCATCTTTGTTTAAACATGTAGAGGAGAAAGCACAAGGATGTGATGCATATAAAATATGTGGACCCAAGCCTAGAAGGCATAAGAGTAGAAACCCTTTAAGAATGGGGTTTGGATTTCAAAGGACCTATTTATCGAGCATTTGTGCTAAGAAGGAGAAGTATTTATTGGTCACAATAGAGTATGCTACTAACTGGGTTGAAGCCATTTCTTCACTAGATTGCACTACCGAAATAGGTGCTAATTTATTTATGCCAACATATTTTGCAAATTTGGGTGTTCATTAGAAATTTCTACTCACCAAGGGATACATTTTATCAAAAAATTACTATATGACATTAGGGAAAAAAATGAACCCTGCATGGGCCTTTTGGATTAAGGAGTGATTAGTGATGGACCAATGAGAGGAGGGTGGTGGACACAGTCTATAGCCTATAAATCACTAGGCTGAAGGGGGATGAGGGGACAGGATTCCCCTAGGTTCAGATTTTGCCTCTAGAGAGAGAAAGGATTCTCGTAACTTACCTCGGCCCAAAAATTCAAAATTTTCAAAAAGTTATAAAACTCATCATAACACCATTTAATGGTCCCCCAACCACTTTTTAGGATCAAAAGTGCTATTTTTGGGTTCTAAATCAAAATCCGTGCATGAACTGAAGTGAAAAAAGTGACTTTTTCAAAAATAGCTCAAAATGCAACTTTCTCCATCCAAAACCTCACATTTTCATACCCAGGTCCCAAAAAGTCATCTCTTTCCACTACTTTCTCACCCTAGCACACCATTGCAGCTCCTGCATCTCCATTTCTTTCTCTGTGCATCATCTTCTTTGAATTCCTACTGTCACTTCCATAGCCTGAACTCCAATGGAGAAATCTAAATCTCATAGACGTCCAAAAGATGAGGTTATCGCGATAAAATGTCACAATATCAAGGCTCCACAACGATTTTGGTTAGGACAGGAGTTCTGCAAAGGTGCATGGGTGTACATGCAACCCTCTGGTGTTGGTCCTCACCGTGTGAGAGATCGTGGAAACTTGGATCTTTATTGGAAAGGGAAGTTATTAGGCTTCAAAAATCTCAAAAATGGTGAAACTATTGCCATTGTACAACATGTGTTCACAATGTCAACCATGAAATTGGAAAACTCAAACAAAATGAGATATCCTATCAACTGTAAATATTACTCATTGACTTTTGTCCAAATTTCATAATATACCTAGCTAAGTTGTGTAGTTTTTTGTTGTAGACATATTTCCTTCTACCTTGGTGGAAGAACAACCACTTCATAGTCTTACAGGTACTTTCCAAGCATTGCATGAAGATGTTGGGTTGATGGTCTTTCGAAAAGCCCGTCCTGCTCAGCTATTACGTGAGAGAGTTTTCTTTTACACACATACATATGTTGTACCCTCTTCATCAAATGATTTTGGCAGGTTAGAGATGATTAAGGTAGATTCTCTCTTAAAGCTCGAGTGGCCGCAACTTGATGTATGGACATTAACATCTTTGAAGCATAAGATGGTGATGGACATACACACCTCTTTGAAATTTACAAGAGTTTCACGATCTATAGGATTACATTGGTGTGTTCCTGTCCATTGTTTTGTACATTTATTTCAGATATTCACAGTTCTAGAGACTTCAACAATGTTCATGTTAAAAGATATCACGTATGAGCAGGTAGAGGGTTTGCTAGGTAAAAATTGGGCAGTTGTAGAAGGATGCACCAAAGGGGATAGATACATTTGTAAAATTGGTGCAACAGGCATAGGATTTCGATACTTAAAACATCGTACTTCATTGTACATTAGATTCTATTATGATCGTTGGATGTGTAAACTTGGTGAATGGATACCATTACAAAGTTCTGAGGGTGTTTTAATTTCATTTGAAATTAAGATAAATCTACCCAACAATGAAATGGAAGTTATTTCAGTAAATCATCATTGGACTCTTGCCAACGTGAGAGAACATCTAGTAATCATGGGATTTGAGGATCTGGATCAATCAAAGTTCAGAATACAAAGGCATAAGGTAAGTAGCATATGGTATTTCTTCTTTTGGTTATACAAATTCTTACACTCAAATATGTTCATTTAAAGTTTTCTATTTGTCTACAGATTGGTAAGAAGTTGGAGGATAAAATTAAAGTCCTCCTTGAATGGAGTGTGGATGGAACTCAACTTTCATTGTCATAGCTCAAGAACTATTTGAGTGCTACAGTGTACACACAACCTATGTTCCATTTATAATCCTACGTCTGCAACAATGTATTTAACATGCAAGACATGTAGCATGTAAAATTTTTTTATCTCAATATGATGTACAATTTGCCAAATCTTTGGTTTTTCCAATGGCAATTTATTATAATTTTAAAGTTCTGAGAATTTACTTTTTCTATTGTGTTGTGGTGTATCTTATTCTGGTTAATGATTCTGTTCAATCTTTTTATGAGCAAAAGTTTTTTTTTTTGAGAGTTTTGTGCATGATTGTTTTATTTAAAGGTATCAGTTTTAGTTTTAAAATGGGTCCCACTCACTTTAAAATTTTGAAACTACTATAAAAGCAACACTTACTCTCTCATTTCTCACTTTTGCAACCAAGAAGAGCTACAATCACTTGCAGAGTACGCACACAAGCTAGCATCATGCGCAATGGCTGCCGCATCCTCCAGTACCCTGAAACCCAAACGTCCACGTGAACGCTTCAATGAGTTCTTGGAATCAACTAAGTTCAAAGGTCAAAACCACTTGTATGACCTACTGTCTAGAGTCCCTGATCTAGACAAAACAATTCAACTGAACTCTGATGTGCTCAAGGAAATCATAGAGTTCCTTGAGTACTACATCTTGCGTTTCTCTATAGAAATACCGCCTTATGAGGGTAAATGGGTCCCATGTGACCTTCTACTCTACATACACAGAGGTGATGAAGCCTTCATGAAGCGCCTTAAGCGCTTCATGGCAATTGCTGAAACTGCAGGGCACTTACTAGATGACTCTGTGCCATTAGTAAAAAAACTTAACAAAAAGAAGAGGATGGGTACAAAGTACCTATCCTACATTGCAACAACATATTTTATCATTAATGAGGAGCCTGAACCTACACCTGTTGAGCTCCCCAACCTTGTCACTGGGGGTTTTGTTAAGGAGAAGAATGAGCCTCAACCAGAGGCCATAAATTTTGCCAAAGAAAGCATTACAATCCACCAAGAATTTCCTCGTGGTGTTGAGGATAAACTACATGCGCAATCAAGCATGGAGGAGGCCCCCTTTCAAATCTCAACCCCTCTGAGCCCACATTACTAGAGGTGGAACTTGAATATCTCTCCAGTATCGTTGTGGATGGAGAAGAATTTATTTTACTTCAAGACATTGAGAAGGCATTCGATCTACATCTAGATGAATGCTTGAGTATTTTCTCCACAATGTCAGATGTTCCACTTGACAACACATCTAACATACTTGAAAAGAAGTCAATCCCACTTGGGGATTGTGTGGGAGACACCATAGCAATGGTGTTTGTTGGTATTTTAAATGATGACAACAATTCTACTACGGAGGAGGAGTTCAGTGCAGCACGGGAGAGGATAATGAAGCAAACAATTCCTACATCCCCTGTAGCAGAGCAGAGTGGCATGGCCCACTCTAGCATTGATCTTGATGCCCCTGGAAGAGGGGAGGAAGAAGACAAGCTTCATGATGTAAGTGGTAATTGAATTAAATAAATGGATAATTTAAGTTAACATTTTAAGAGCTTGAATTCTCATTTTTTCTTAACAGGAAGCAATTGAGCTCGACAAGTTCGCAGCAAGGTCTGGTGGGGATTGAGCTTCTCGCGGGAGTGGTGCATCCTTGGCACCACTCCCGCCAAAGGATGATTTTATTATCATAGACAAAGACTACAGTCCGGATGGGCACTTCATGACTTGGTGCTTGAAGGCCCTTAGAAAGATTTTGTGTTTATGTACAATTACCCAAGGCACTAATTGTGTCATTTTGGTTAGGAAATCCTTAGTTGTAAATACATTAGGACTTAATTTTAGAGGAAACGTATTAGGGCAAATAGGTATCGCCATGGGTCTTGGAATGCAAGACCCCCATGTAATATCAAGATCTGTATTGACTTACCAGCTGCCTTAATCTCTACAAAGGAGAAAGAAAGTTGTAGAGAAATTGAAGGCAGCTGAGAAATGATGTAATGTCTTGATAATAAAAACTTTTTTTTTTCATCATTTGTCTAGTCATGTATATGAATGTGCTAAAAAATTGAACTTATCTTCTCTCCACAAATTGTATCTAATTGGAAGTCTTTGTATTGTCCTTTGGTCCTTTGTATAATTATATGCATAAAAAAGGCCAAAAAAGCCCCAGCCACATAAATGCGGGAAACAGCCCTGCAAAAATTTTACAGGGCTGTTTCCCGCGTTCCTATGGCTGGGGCTTTTTTTGCCTTATCTGGTGTTTTTAGGTGCTACAAAACATAGGAAAGTATGTAATTCTAGATTTTCACTTGGTTTTGGTAGGATCAGGACCAAAGATTACCTGTAGGGTATAACCTCAGCTTTAACTAGATCAAAGATCTCATCCATACCTTTTATGCATACAATGATTACCTGTAGGGTATAACCTCTTAATAACTAGACCATTACATCTCTACCATACATTTTATGCTTACAAAAGGCCAAATAATGCAAAAAAAACCCCCCAGCCACAAAAACGCCGGATTCAGCCCTGCAAAAATTTTGCAGAGCTGAATCCCGCGTTTCTGTGGCTGGGGGTTTTTTGGTATGAAAAGGACATTTTGCACATCAATAGGTAGAAAAGGAACATATCTAGTCACAAAACAATAGGCAAGTGCATGCATGTTTAACTGAATCCATATATAACTGACTGAAAGAGAGAGAGAGTGAGAAAAAAAAAAGAGACAAAGAATATAGGTTAAAACAAAATTTTTTATTATCCATTGTATTACTTCGCAAAGTAGGCCTATCATAGGGTATAATATACACATCATGGGTTATTTCCTCTAATTCTTCTTGCTAGCTGAATGTCCTTCGGTTGTATGGTTACTCTCTTGGCATGGATAGCACAAAGGTTAGAGTCCTCAAGCATGGAGATGAGGTAGGCCTCAGTTGCCTCTTGAAGTGCTTCAAGTGCTATCCCTTGTATTCGTAGACCTCCTTGGTAGCTTTGTAGTTCCTCTTTCACTACCCTTGCAAAAGCTCTTCGTGGTATGAGTAGTTCAACGGACTTTTGGTAGTGTCATGTCTCTGCAAAAGCCCTGCAGTGCTTCCTCCGTCTTTGTGGAGCTCTTGTGTTGGGAGGTATGTTTGGCTGGCGTTGAGGTTGACGCCGTGGTTGATAGTTTTTTTTTCTCCGATGTACACGATGTGAGGGGCTTCATCTTGCACATTTTGTTGTTGATGTGGTTGTTGACTTTGCTCTCTTTCCTCCTCTGTTGGTATTTGCCCTTGTCCTTCTGGAAGTGTCTTACCTCCATGTGTCACCCTATGGCTCGTTGGAATTTGCATATCATTCCATGGTGGTTGATTGCTGCTTTCCTCGTTCGGGGATGACTCTTCTTCGCTCTCTGGTATACTCCTTATCAACTTCTGTTTGGGTCTTGATTTGATGGGTGTCCTTGTTGGTGGCTCATCATTTGAAATGGACTCTGATCATCCTGGAGTGAAATACTCCTGTCTATTGGACACTTCATTTTCTCGCACTGAATTGCTCCCAGGTGGTGTGCCATCGTGTGACACAGGCACAGATGTGCTCTGGAAACCACTTCGAGGTCTTTGGGGGGGTTGCAACCATGGTGGGCGTCGTGTCCCTAGATGAGGGCTAGGAAAGAAGACACGATCTTTCCTTGCAGTTTGCTTGGTGCGTGCCATTCTCTTGAGTTGCAAAAAGTGTGAAATGAAGTGAGTTCTCTCTATTTATAGAGTTCTTTAAAAAACTGTTTGTTCACACGAGAATGGACAAAACCTGTTTAAAACCATACAAAATATTATATATTAAATAATAACACATTGAAACCAAGATTACAATAATCATAGGTATTACCACATAATGGGAAATAACGAATTCAGTTTACTTCCAAGCTGAGCCTTCTCGTTGTCTCCTTGCACGCCATTGAGCATGATGAATAGGACCTAACGATGACTTCCATTTCTCACTGGCAATGTTGTGTTGCATCGTTCTTGCAAGTTTTGCCAATTTTGAATCCCTGACTCGTTCCACAAAAAACTTTCTCGAGAATGTAGTGCGGTAAAACCAATTAAACATCTCCTCCATGTAGTTTGATTGCACTGGGCCACCACCATGTCGGGTGTTTTTGAAGTAGACACCCCTCGCTTTGTAGTGTGACTTTTCCATTCCTTGGGTACTGAAAATCTCTAATGACCCATATCGATGCATGAAAAAAGCTCCATGTGCAAACAAAATATGCTAAAAATTGTTAAGTACATTGGAAAAAGGTAAGTGAAATGAACACTTGTAGAAGAAGATTACACTTACAATGTAGTGTGTTATATTGCTCTCTCCCCAAGATTGAATGAAACACTTGGTGAACTCCACTAATGTTTCTTGAAACATTTGACGTTGAATAGCACTAGACCTAGTCAGACCCACTAAGCCTACCAACTTATCAAAGCTCGACCAAACTTTCTTTCTCTTATTACAAAGATCAACTTGAGAGTCATTGTCTGTTGTGATCATGCATAGGTCTTTCCACAGTTCATAACGTTCATTATTTTGAGTGCTAGTACCTCCTCTAAAAAAATGTCTTGCTTTATTCCCTGTCATTAACACTTGTTGCAAGCTATCTTGAGATTCTCCAACTTTCGTAACAACTAGGGTTACATTTCCACCATGACAACCAATTGAATTAAGAAGTTCCTCCAATTTCTTTATAGCTTGAATAGATTTATCAACTGGCTTCATGGAAAATTTGTATTCTATATGGAGCTTCAATAGTCTATCAAAAATTCTCATGAAGGCATGCAAGGTGCAAAAGTGGACATTGACTAAAGGGAATGGAATAATGGGATTCCAATCCTTATCTAACATGTCACGATTAGGTGTACCTAACATGGGACACCTCATTGAAGGTATATCCCATTCAGCAGATGGAGTTGCATTTGTGTCATCAACTAAATCATCTATGTTGTTTTGTTTTCTCTTTGTTCGTTTATAACCTCCTGTGCAATATGGAAAATGATAGAGAGTAGATGCACCTTGTTTGCACCCTAACATGCATTTGATATTCTTTAAGTCTCCACCTAAGTGCCACTCTACTTCAAAATCACCAAGGCTTTCTACATTGATTTTGGCACCACGAATTTGAGAAGTTATCACCTCTGTGATCCATGGGATCCTACTGAAAATCCATGTAAGAACATCATTGGATTCTTTAGGTACTTCAATAGCATCTAACCACCATATATCTTTCTCGGATTGGACACTATATGTACAGTGATGGGTAGATTCTTCACTATCATCAATAATAGCATGGGCCATAGCTTCGTTCATGAGTGTCACACTAAGTCTCTCCATACAGCATCCCTTTATGATTTGACATTCGTCTAGCTTCAATACAAACTTGAGTTTGGAACCACAATCTACATCAAATAACAAACATTATATTATTAAAAATACTATGAATGTCATTATCAAAACAATGGATATACCTTGAAGTGTGGATTTGTAAAATTTAACCATATCCTTTTGAAGCGTCTCCAAATTGACAAATATGTTGTTGTACTTTGTGTAGATGAATCCCTTTCTACATGTGTTTTTCAACTCTTTCTTGGATGTAGATGAATGATAAATGGATGCAGGCATAACATCTTCTATATGCAGGTAATTGCCAAGAGTATTGGCTACATCCTCATTGGTCATCTTCTTCTTCAAAGTTACCTTGTAAGCTATGGAAAATACCTTTGTTTTGTAGAGCCTACTTCAAAAGATTGTACAATGCAGTGTACGCTCTAGTACTAACACCTGCTTCATCACATACCATCTGTACCTCACTAGGACTAATAATATCTTCTAAGTTGCCTGCAAAATCTTTAATCACATGGGTTTTGATGTGATTTCCTTTTGGTGAATCCAAAATCATAGCACATGTTTGTTGCTAAGACAAGAATTCAGAAACTTCAATTGATCCTCCATTGTTGAGGAAGCACTCGCTTCTTCAACAAATGACCTGCACAATAAGAATCTCAATCTAAAAGTCTTTTAACATAAATAAACAAAGGAAATACATACCTAAGTGCATAAACACGTTGCTTCTGTGCTCCACCACTAGCTGAAAGAGCTTGAAAGGATGATAATGGTCGTTTCCTATATCTCATCCCAAGTGGAGTCTCTTTTATTTGTGTAAGATTGGCTTTTAACTTTGTAATTGTGCTCTCCTTTTCCTCCACATCTTGTTGGGGTCTATTATTGTGCTCATCCAAAGATTTGATAGCACTTTCTAAAGTGTGTATAGCACTCTCTAAACTCTGTATCTTGAAATGGTTGTGATGACATTGTTGCATCCAATAGTTTGCTATAGATGTAGAATGGTTAGACAATCGCTTGCAATAGCCTAGCAGTCCATCTTCACCGCAACCAAGGAATTGTAGAAATGTGGAGATAGTATGGAATCTAGGCTGAACATTAGCCATTGGATCCAAGGGATACAAAGCACCATGGATCCAAAGATCAATATTCTTCTCTCCAGCTGCACGTCGTGCATTTTGAGAATCTATGTCATTCCTACCTCTAGTTGTTGGTGCAAATTCTATAGGAACACGATGTCGTAGAGGGGTGTGAAGGTAGGCTGACGTTCATCTAAAAGAATTGTGCTAACCTAACCGTGTGACTGCACGCAGGGTGCTTCTAAGTATGCCTAGGGCCTTCAATTGATTTTTTTCAGTTTAGGTGTGATAAAAACTATAGGTTTCTAATTTATGGGAGTGCAAATTAAGAACTATTTTTTTAGACTAAGAGCCGTAAGGACGAGCGTTTCTATATCTTTCTATAGCTTCTAATTGATAAGACAAAACTAAGTTTTCGTTTGTAATTTTATCTTTAACAAAGTCAATTTCTTCGTTTTCAATTTGATTTGAGTTAGGTTTTCTAACTAAATTAGGTGGGAATAAGTCTTTCTTGTCCTCCGGTTTTGGCAAAACTATGGTAATTAAAGGTAAAATTCTAGAAATAAGACGATCGTAATCTAACATGTGTAAAGTTTCGTTAACTACTTTATCTTTAACTATTATATTTTCGTTATTATTCGAACTATCAATTGAAGTCGGAAGTAGTGTTCCTATAATTAAGTTTTCTAATTCTTGATTCTTAATATCAGAATCGTTTGTAGATACTAGTTTAGAACTACTTGTAGATCCTATCTCTTTAGACATAAAAAAAGTAAAGATCTCAATTAATTTTCAGAGAAACAGTATGAAGAATTTCAAAATCAATCTTATTTAAGCCTATACAAATCTAAATTATATCGAAAAGTGGAAGTGCTAGAAATCTTTAGGATTTTAAGCCTATACAAAAGTTTATCATAAGTGCTAATACAATTCTCTTAATAGATAATCCTATACAACTTGATAAACAATTTTCAAATATCGTAATTTCGTGATCTTGAAATCTCGTATGCTTGTGTTCTCGTATTCTCCTTTGTAATCTCTTCAATGATCTGCAAAGAACAACATAAAGAAACCAAAAAACATAAGTATACTTTTTAATAAATATAAACACTCATTAATTTAGCATTCATAACTTAAACCTATACTAACACATGTACACAAATACTTCTAATTTCCTAACTTTAATGTATATGTAAACAATTACTTATATAAATGTAAACATATATTTGTTTCCATACAAATATGCATCATGTAATACTTCAATATCTCTCATGCATACATGCATATCAACATGTATTAACTAAGCATGCACACTCATGTATTCATAAACGTACAGTCATGCTAATGCACACACATGCATACATCATTTATCATTTATGCATGCATGCATCAATACACATGCAATTTCATTTTATCATGCATATGCATACACATGCCTCTAACTTGACATGCATATGCATACATTTAAGTTCATATGCATATATTATCTTTCTATCTTATATGTATTAGTACACAAACCATATATTTTTATGTATTTATCTACTTAATACGTTTCTTATGTATGCATAAATTACGTATGCACATACACTAATGCATACATACATGCTCATATGGATACATGTTCACTTAGATGCATATATGAATACAAATTGTTCACGCATACATGCATACTAATATACACGCACATGCATAACTACATATACATACATGCTAATATACATGCACACATGCACTTGCATGCATGCTTAAAAGAAAATACCTTTCACACGTAAAAAATCAAAAGAGAGAAAAATAATTTTTATTTTTTTTAATTAAAAGCATATCATGATAAATCATATATATATAATAAAATCTCTCACATAAAGTAACATGTTGAAATTGTCAATCATAAAAACTCATAAAATATGTATTGTTAATAAACAATAACACATATAAATTTCAATTAGTTAGTATGGATCCCCATAGTGCTATTGAAAAATCTTCATTAAAAAATAAGCAAACGCAAATGATAAACCATAATTAACATATACTTAGCCTTGATGATCGTACTCAAGTTTTTAATTTCTCAAAAAACAAAGATTACACTCTTCAAGATGAAAGATTTTAGTAGAAATAAATATAAGTTCTTCATCCTGCGTTCCATAACGACATTGACACAGAATCCGATTAACAAAAAAAATGCAATACAAATTATAAATCAATTCACGATTACCTCCTACCACTTGTTTAGCAACCCATAATATTGTTTGATTTATACTTAAACAACTTTCTCAGAGAAACTTAGCCTCGAACTTTTCAGAAACAATTAAATCATGAATTATACAGATCACTTCCTAGATATAAGAAGAACCATGTATATCCTCTTTCTTTAATTCCTGCTTTAGACCTGGAAAATCTTAATTACTGGAAAATGAACACATAATGAACTATTCGTATTGATAATATGTGAAACATTCTAATAATCAGTGTGGTGTTTATAATATTAACGATGCAAAGTAAATAATATGTTAGGAAAAAACTCAACAATCTTTGGAAGAAAAAACTCAAAACAATCGAAAACTTTCTCTTTCTCTCTCTATAGTTTAAGCATTCAATCATCAGGCACACGATCTATGTGATCTCTTTCTCTCTCTCTCTCGCTCTCTAATCTCCAACACGCTTCGATGTATCTTCGTGCTGCTAGATCTTTTGCATGCACATGCCTCCTGACCATGTCTCTATATGCGCGTAATTACCAGCCCGACTCTCTATCCTTAAATCTCTCTATCCAACTACCTACAGGCTACAACACCGTTGCATGAATTTCTCTATCTCAAGGCATCAGCAGCGACCTTTCGGACTCTCCATCTCCAAAATCACGTGGAATCGTGCACCATATCTCTCTTCCTCAATATAACTCTCTCTCTCATCGATGATTCTCCATCAGTCTCTGTGCGCCTTCGATCATCTCCGCTCTCTCTCTACGACACACAGTCATCGATAGCAACCATCTCTTTCTTTTTTCTATGCATTTGCAGATCGCTGGAAGTGCCACAATGCACGTGCATGTTGCATATCAAGCATCTCCCCTCGGAGATCAACTAGGCCCTTCTGTGACACAGGTTTGTGCGCAAGCCATGCCCACATTCCCAACCCCTACTACTGTAATTTTGGAGCTCGTCTTGACATGGTAAGGTAAATCTGAACCAAGGATTGAGGTGATCATGGGCTTCGCCGCATCAGGTTCTTGATGATCTGCAGATACAGCCAGAACCTTACGAGGGCACGAAAAGGATACTCTTCCAGAGGGAGAAAACAGATGCTTGGAAGAGGATTTCAGTTGCGGGAAGTAGAGACCTCTTCCACAATCTGTGGAGGAGGAGCGCAATGAACAACTGAAGAACGTTGTGGCACTAGCTTCCATTCTCCCTCTCTGCTCCTATGCCTGATATGCAATGAATTCACTATCAAAATCCATATGCCCTGCGCCTCGAAGCAAGCACACTAGCCGGAAACAAGAATCGATCTCCTTCACATTATCGTTGAAAAAAAACACCAGCATTTACAAGAGTTACAATAGGAATACATCTCTATGAGATCATCAATGTACATTACATTCAAGAAAGCAAATACAACAGAGAAGATCTCTCTCTCTCCCTCTCTCTTTCTCTCTCTCACAGCCTCTTGTGGACATACCTGCAAAGAACAACATAAAGAAAAATAACTCTGATCATGTACATATATATACAAACACATACGTATTTTCTTCCCATGCGCACACACCTAGTTAAGTGAACTAACGGTCATGCATTCCTTATTTTAACATATGTACACTAATAGATAAACTAATACTAACTTATATTTTACTAAACTTACGTATATATTTTGATTGTTATTTAATTATTAATATAAGTTAAGTAAAAGAAAATAGTATATTAAATACATTAAATATTAATTAATTTAATTGACTTTATATATAATATAGTAGCAAAAAATTAGTCAATTAAATTAATACCCTATAATATCACTTAAATATATTGGCTAATTTCAATTCCTAATATAGATTAAATTCATTTAAAATATAGGTATAAAGAAATATCTCTATATGCTTGACTATTACTTGGGTTAAAACTCATAATCATTTAAGCTATAATGCGATTAGATATCTTATGGCCTAAAAAATCCATTTACATTAGTATTTAATTAATGATTCTATAAAAGTTAATATACCCCCATTCTCACACATTTGGGTAAATAGGAATAAATGTCCTCATTTACATGATTATTCATGAACCTACATGGGTACAAACTCAGAGTTAATCCCACTTATCATATACAATAGAAGTTCTCATAACATATGTAAACAAGTACTTAGAGTGAATCATACTCAACACATTTAGAAGTTTCTAAAATTTATGAATAGGTAAACATATAGGGTTTAACCGACATATATTGTAGGGTGTTAGAACTTTTCTTAAGGAATACATTCACATAAATGAATTTAACTCTTGAAGCATATCTAAAGCTATTCAATGCATGAAATTGAAAACAAGTTTTAGAAAGTCCCATAGAAATCAATCAGACAGTTGTGGTACTTGCTCTTCTATTAACCCGTTCAAAAGTAATAAATATTTTATATAAATGGTCTATTCATGATTCCCTAGCCACTCGCCATAAGATGCATCTAACTAATTCCTCTTTAGCATAAATCCGCCTCATATTGCCCGTATAGAATTTGAGAAGTGGTTTCGAGACCACAACTGAATCATGATAACTTTTTTCTTTTCTTTTCTTTTCTTTCTTTTTCTTTTTCTTTTTTAGTTTTCTTTTTCTCATCTTGTAGTAGCCATTAATATACTGCTTGATGTTCTCATTTTTCTCTTTTCTTAATTTTTCTTCGCAACTTTTTTGTTTAAGGGGAAAGGCTTAACCCCTAATCAGAGCAGAGATTCTAGAGGAATGCTAAAGTGGGAACTAGGATCTCATTAGCTAAATGGTTTGGAAGTTAAGGAAGTCTACCTATATAAAATAAACTTACTTCTACTAGGAATCGCAAGTTAAGTGTTCCCTCTCCTATCCTTATGAAAGCCATAGGGTCTCCGATCTCATTAGCTAAATGGTTTGGAAGTTAAGGAAGTCTACCTATATAAAATAAACTTACTTCTACTAGGAATCGCAAGTTAAGTGTTCCCTCTCCTATCCTTATGAAAGCCATAGGGTCTCTAATTCTTATCTTCTCTTCATACACATCCCTACTTCAGTTTTAAATTCATTGTTTCATAATTTTAAAAATATTCCTTTCCTATCAGAAGGATGTACATATCTACTCATGAAATGCATCAATAAAAAATCATATTAACAACTAATAAATAAGTAAAGTTTAGAACTCTTTCACCTGATCATTTTTATTCTTCTTCATCGTCGTCCTCCAAGAAGTCTTCGTCCAATTCAAATTCACTGCTTTCTCTTCTTCGAAACAGTTTTATTCTTTTCCCTGCAATCAAATTCCTTAACATAGAACCATCAAATTCACGTAATTTATATGTACCTGTTTCATAAACTGAAACAACAACGTAAGGTCCAAACCAATGTTTAGTTAGTTTCCAACATGCATCGTATTGAGTATCAAACGTACTATCATATACAAGCACCCAGTCACCACTCTCTATTGGTTGCGGTCTTAGTCTATGTTTCTTATCAAAATATAATTTATTTTTCAACCTAGATGATTTTAATTTGTTTATTGCTTCTTTAAGATTTTCATTTCCTTGTTTTAATTGCTTAATTCGAAGTCCTAATAAGTCTTCTCTTGAAATATTATCTTTCCAACCTAAATTCATCCAATTAATTATCTGAGTATGAATAGGAAATAATGGTTTTTGACAGTACATGAGTTCAGCTGGCATAAAACCAGTTGTTCTCGTGTATGTCATGCGATTAGCCCAAAGAGCAAATGGGAGATATTTTGGCCATTGATCAATATCTCCATGGCAAGCTTTCGAAATAGCCTTCACTATGGAAGGATGACCTCGTTCTATTTTACCGTTCGCTTCTGGGTTATAAGCAGTCGTAAGAGACAATCGAATCCCATGTTGCGCAAAGAATTCTCTCGCATCTAACTCACCTCTATCCGCTACTACTTTTTCTATATATCCAAATCTGGATAAAACTTCTTCCAAAAGGAATACGCATACATTATAAGTAGTATTGGAACGAAGCGCTCTACCCTCGACATGATTTGTCAAATCCTCTCATGCAAGAACAATATATCTCATGCCATTATTGCTTTTAGGCATGGTCACAAGGTCAACTACCCACTTGTAATGAATACAAGGTGGATAGGTCGGGTGAAGGGGATCTCTATGCTTGGCAGAGGAATGTAACTGGCATGTACTACAAGTGTTCACAAATTCTTTAACAGTTACATACATCCTCGGCCACCAGTAGCTTTCCCTAATCTTTTCATACGTAGCTACAAAGCCTTTACGACCTGCCCAAAGGCTTTCGTGCATCTCTTGCATAACTTGCACTTGAAAATCTTTCAACCCTAGAACTCTTTGAGGGTTTCGAACCTTTCCTCTAGCATGTCTCCAAACATATCCACGTTTCAAGAAGAAGTTGAAAGACTTCTTCGTGATGTTCCGGAATCGATTTGAAGACCAGCTTGGGGAAGGCTGAAACGAACTCAGATAGTTTCCTATATCTCGCCACTCTCCTTCATAATCATTTTCTCTAAATCTTTCATACATATAGGTAGATGTTTCATATATTATTAAATTAATATGATTATTTAATGCTTCACTATCATTATCGAATTTTGCTCTTGAAAGCATATCAACAACGGTATTATGTTTACCGGCTATATGAACAAAAGCAGGATTAATGAATTTAGTATAGGCTATCCATCGTAACATAGCTATGTCCGGAGATGAACAATTAGCTATTAAACCTATTAACGGAAGACAATCGGTCTCTACTATTACATTAGCTCCTATAAAGTATTCTTTATCTAATTTTAAAGCTGTAACTAATCCCCATAGTTCTCTCTTAATTTGTGGGTAATTCTTTTGAGTATCATGAAGAATCTTCGCTCCAAAGCGAACTGCATACCTTTGTTCCTTTTCATCATCCTACCCAATGACCCAGCCTATACCAATAGGACTAGTGTCAACGGTTAGGATTACAGGCTTATTTCCTGTATAGTCAATACGTTTCAAAACAGGAGCATTGATAAGCAATTTTTTTAGATGCCTCATTGTTCTAGAATGCTCATCAGTCCAAAAGAATTTCTTTCTTTTTCTCAATAAATCATAAAGCGGATTCGCTACATGAGCAAAGTGAGGGATCCAGATGACATAGAAAACACATGCACCTAGGAATCTCCTTACTTCACTTACATTGCGACATCTCTCAGAAATCCTACTAATGGCATCAACTTTTGCTGGATAGGGTCTACGACCATAATGGCCACATAAATGCCCAACTATTAGCACTTCATTAACACCAAAATTTGATTTTTCTAGGGAGAAAGTTAGTTCAACCTCTTCAAATCTTTCAAATATCTTTTCACAATGTGAAATATGGTTAGAAACAAACTTTCTGCAACCAGATAAATCTAAACTTTCATCCTTTTCTTTTTCCACACATCCTTTTATTGGAATGTCATCAATACAACGCATCGTCACTTATTCATAGCATTCATCATGTGTGCCACAGAATTCATGGCTCCTTGTGGTAAAGTACACATACGTACTAAACCCAAAGGAGTCTTCATTATGGTCACATCTCGACTCTCAATTGCTAATTGAAACTGATCGTACCCTGAATACAGGTCTCCCATTGAATAGATAGAGTGACCAGCAAATGCCTCGGCAAACTCATCTACGATGGGTCTCGTTCCTACATTTCTAATAGTGACTCTGTTCACAGGCTGCAAATCCTGAATAAAGCGTAGCTTCCTACTCTTTTTCGGTACCGTGAACCACCTATTAGAGTATGGTGATGAGGATGGTTCCAAGATTCTCATGGAAATCTTCTCCTTTAACAGTCTCATTAGCTCAGGTAAATGAGCCTTTGGAACTGGAATAAGACGAAGATTCAAGGAATATGCGGTACTGTGAAAATAATCATCGGAGCTACTAACTTTGGGTCTGCACATCCTATCTCATGTGTGAACAAAGAAAATGCTTTACCTTGACGAACAATCATCTTGGTAAACTGTTCTTTTTCAATTTGAGAAAGAAATTCATCATCGAATTTAATAAACTTCTTACTCTCATCAGTAAATATGTGACCTATCTTAGATCGATCTCTAAGAATAGGATCATTTGATACTCGACGAAGTATGTCATGAATATCTTTAGGTAAGGGTTGAGCTACATGCTTTATTTTCCTTTCTATAGTTTTGTATTTACCAGAGCCATTATCAGCTGTTCTCATCCGCCAACCGTGCTCTTTATCAATTGGCCATCTAAATTTGTCAAAAAACTTTTTTGAAATCATGTTTATCTCTGACCCCGAGTCAATGAGAGCCAAAGCTAAACAAGAATCTTTCTCATCTCCAATTCTAATCTTCACTTCCGGTGTGCCTCGTGCCCAGAAGGTAGAATTGTATTTACTTTCACTTTTTAACATTCCTTCATCAAGTTGTATGGGTCCTAGAAAATTTCTATTAAACTACCCGTTGTAAATTCTTCATCATCCTCATAGTCACTTTCACTCAATGTAACTGCATCATTCATAGCTAGGGTTTCTTCTGCCACGTCTTGCATGTCTTCAACTTGTGGCAAAGGAAAGCGTCTTCTTCTAATAAGTCGAATAAAACTGTCCTTGAACTCTGGTTTTGCTATGGAAAACACTTGCTCAAGTGACATGGTTACTTGACTTTTCAGAAGAATGTCATTTAAAATCTCCCTAACATCATTTTTCTTTTCAAGCTCAGAAATCATAATAGCACGTGGAGCTCTTCTACCCTTCTTCTTCCCTTTCTCCTCATTTTGCTTTTGATCCTCTTTATTTTCAAGTTTAGAAGGTTTCTTTTTCCACTTTCTTCTGTTCTTCTTGGGGTTGAACATTTTCATCGGTCGGCTTTTTGCCTTCCTTTATCATTTTCCTCTTCTCTTCTTGAGATAAATTTGATTCATCAAACTGAACTTTTTTATCAATTTTCTTTTCATCTTCTCTCGTTTGTCTCCTAGTTATCCTCCTATCACCTTCTTCTACATCATCCTATTGATCTTCTCGTCTCCGTTTTTTCTCAACATTAGCAATGTGAGAAAAGACAGAAGATTGATCTACGGGAGATTTCCATGCGGTCTTGTACATTATCTCATCTCTAGCTAGTACCAGTGCCTCTATTGAATATGGATTTTGGCTAGGCATTGAAGAAGGCCTATCCTCGACCGGCTCTAGTCTTGCAGCCGAAGTACTGGCAGTTGCATTTGAGACTGTTAAATTTTCATTAAGCTTTTTCTTTCCGCCTTTGTCCCAATTGATGGACAAAGGAAGACGTGACCTAAAGTCACATAGTCTTCTATCTATTTCCACAATTAATTGATTCGCCTTAGCACTTTTTAATTCTTCACAAGCAATTGATGCGTGCTCCTGACTATCGCACCAAACACAACGCTTCACACCAGTCCATCTTCTCTCATTATTTCTTTGAAAGGGTGTCTGTACAGCAAACTGAGGAGCTTGTTGAGAAGCAAACTGAGGAGCTTGTTGTGGTACTGGCTGAAAGACTGTTTGAGGTGGAACATACTGAGGCATAACTTGTTGATTAGGCAGAGCTTGTCCTGCACCACTACTGCTAGCCCCTGGATCATTAAAGCTCATGGAGTAAACTTGTTTATTTAAGTTAGCAACCTCTTTTGAAAGAGATGCTTGCATGTTCATGACATTCTCCATCTGTTTACATAGAATATCCAGTTGAAATTCTATGGGAGCTTTAGTGATAGCTGAATTATTCGTCGTAGCCATAATAGCAGGCATTGGCATGTCAACTTGTCTTATAGCAGGAGTTTCCCTTGGCTGAGAAGCATTAGGTTTAGAATATAAAATCGTTTGCCTTTGCTTCATTTGAGCAACAGCCTCTATCTCTTTTTTGACTTTCTCCCAGTCATCAGTTAGCCCATACCTTTTTCCAAGCTCTTCTATACGCCTTTCAATTTCAGCTCTATCCTCAGGACTAAGTATCTTAAGAAAATATAGAATTACATCTGGGTTTATAGTATTTCTATCATCTTCGAGAAGTTGAGCCAGATGCCTCATAAACTCACCGTCAAGATGAGATAAAGACTCATTGCTCTTAACAGTGTTTAACCAACGCAGAAATCCTTCACGACTGTGCTGGCTAAAATCTTCGAGGTAGAACATTTTATGAAGTTCCTTTCTAAATTCCTCCCAAGTTTTTTCAGCGTGTTCTTGAATAGATTCAAGAATTGAACTAGAAACAACACGTCCAAAGTATTTAACTAGCACATCTTCAGGTAATCCTTGGATTTGCACTTGCTCCTCAAATGCATCCAGGTATTCTGTAATGTTTAATCTAGTAAATTTTCCTTTTTCTTTTAGAATAGCTTGGACTATACGTGTCCCTTGCTTTTCTATCATCATGTTCCTAAACATCTCCTCCATTTTGCATTCTTGATAACGTTTCAAATAGAGAAGAAGTTCCCTAATAGCCGGATCTAATTGCTCTCTAAATTGCCTAAATCTATCACTAGTTGATAAAGCCAGGGATAGCTTTACCCTAGTCCTAGGCTTTACTAACTCTAATTTTCTTTTCTAAAATCGTTTTTATTTCTAAACCCTAAATTATGACTTATCTCTTATATTTACTCTTTTTGAATTTAAGTTTTTTAGAGATTTTAATTTTTTTTAAACTTTTTCAATTTTAAAGGGTTTTAATAAGGTAATTTTTATAAAATAGTTTTTCTTGATTTAAGTCTTTTAGTTTACTATTAATTTCTTTAAAATTAATTTCTTTGAAAACATTAACTATAAGTCAAAAGTAACCTAAATTTAAATTTCTTTTTTATGCAATGAAAATAAAGCAAACAATCTTTCTTCTTAAAATCTTTTCTTTTTGATAATGCAAAATTAATGGCTTTTCCTAAAAATGCAAATATTTAAATGCTTTAAGTAAAAATTATATTTCCTAAATACAAAAGAAAGATTCAAATATTCTTTAAATGCTAATATGAAGGTGCTTAGATCCTAGTGTAGATGAAAACAACTTTTCTTTTTAAGTGATGTGCGTAAACTAAAAATAAAGAACTTAAAATAAACACCTTACTTGATGATATTTTTGCTGAAGAGGTTCAAAAGTGAACATCAAAACAATCTTAAACACAAAACTAAAATGACCATGAATATATCTTGATTCTCTTGAACGTTGAGGGGGGGGGTTTGAAACGACGAAGCTCCACCAGTTGGAAATCCTTCTTCCACGATTTTGTAACAGCTTCAATCTTCAAATTTCCTGCATACAAGAAGAAGATAAAATTAAATTAAAACTGAAAATGCAACGTAAGTCCTAGGCACACTATCGTCACACTTCACGTCGAGTTCACCAAATTGTCGTAGAGGGGTGTGAAGGTAGGCTGACGTTCATCTAAAAGAATCGTGCTAACCTAACCGTGTGACTGCACGCAGAGTGCTTCTAAGTATGCCTAGGGCCTTCGGTTGATTTTTTTCAGTTTAGGTGTGATAAAAACTATAGGTTTCTAATTTATGGGACTGCAAATTAAGAACTATTTTTTTAGACTAAGAGCCGCAAGGACGAGCGTTTCTATATCTTTCTATAGCTTCTAATTGATAAGACAAAACTAAGTTTTCGTTTGTAATTTTATCTTTAACAAAGTCAATTTCTTCGTTTTCAATTTGATTTGAGTTAGGTTTTCTAACTAAATTAGGTGGGAATAAATCTTTCTTGTCCTCCAGTTCTGGCAAAACTATGGTAATTAAAGGTAAAATTCTAGAAATAAGACGATCGTAATCTAACGTGTGTAAAGTTTCGTTAACTACTTTATCTTTCACAATTATATTTTCGTTATTATTCGCACTATCAGTTGAAGTCGGAAGTAGTGTTCCTATAATTAAGTTTTCTAATTCTTGATTCTTAATATCAGAATTGTTTGTAGATACTGGTTTAGAACTACTTGTAGATCCTATCTCTTTAGACATAAAAAAAGTAAAGATCTCAATTAATTTTCAGAGAAACAGTATGAAGAATTTCAAAATCAATCTTATTTAAGCCTATACAAATCTTAATTATATCGAAAAGTGGAAGTGCTAGAAATCTTTAGGATTTTAAGCCTATACAAAAGTTTATCATAAGTGCTAATACAATTCTCTTAATAGATAATCCTATACAACTTAATAAAAAATTTTCAAATATCGTAATTTCGTGATCTTGAAATCTCGTATGCTTGTGTTCTCGTATTCTCCTTTGTAATCTCTTCAATGATCTGCAAAGAACAACATAAAGAAACCAAAAAACATAAGTATACTTTTTAATAAATATAAACACTGATTAATTTAGCATTCATAACTTAAACCTATACTAACACATGTACATAAATACTTCTAATTTCCTAACTTTAATGTATATGTAAACAATTACTTATATAAATGTAAACATATATTTGTTTCCATACAAATATGCATCATATAATACTTCTATATCTCTCATGCATACATGCATATCAACATGTATTAACTAAACATGCACACTCATGTATTCATAAACGTACAGTCATGCTAATGCACACACATGCATACATCATTTATCATTTATGCATGCATGCATCAATACACATGCAATTTCATTTTATCATGCATATGCATACACATGCCTCTAACTTGACATGCATATGCATACATTTAAGTTCATATGCATATATTATCTTTCTATCTTACATGTATTAGTACACGAACCATATATTTTTATGTATTTATCTACTTAATACGTTTCTTATGTATGCATAAATTACGTATGCACATACACTAATGCATACGTACATGAATAACACACATAAATTTCAATTAGTTAGTATAGATCCCCATAGTGCTATTGAAAAATCTTCATTAAAAAATAAGCAAATGCAAATGATAAATCATAATTAACATATACTTAGCCTTGATGATCGTACTCAAGTTTTTAATTTCTCAAAAAACAAAGATTACACTCTTCAAAATGAAAGATTTTAGTAGAAATAAATATAAGTTCTTCATCCTAAGTTCCATAACGACATTGACACAGAATCCGATTAACAAAAAAAATGCAATACAAATTATAAATCAATTCACGATTACATCCTACCACTTGTTTAGCAACCCATAATATTGTTTGATTTATACTTAAACAACTTTCTCAGAGAAACTTAGCCTTGAACTTTTCAGAAACAATTAAATCATGAATTATACGGATCACTTCCTAGATATAAGAAGAACCATGTATCACCTCTTTCTTTAATTCCTGCTTTAGACCTGGAAAATCTTAATTACTGGAAAATGAACACATAATGAACTATTCGTATTGACAATATGTGAAACATTCTAATAATCAGTGTGGTGTTTATAATATTAACGATGCAAAGTAAATAATATGTTAGGAAAAAACTCAACAATCTTTGGAAGAAAAAACTCAAAACAATCGAAAACTTTCTCTTTCTCTCTCTATAGTTTAAGAATTCAATCATCAGGCTCACGATCTATGTGTTCTCTTTCTCTCTCTCTCTCGCTCTCTAATCTCCAACACGCTTCGATGTATCTTCGTGCTGCAAGATCTTCTGCACGCACATGCCTCCTGACCATGTCTCTATATGCACGTAATTACCAGCCCAACTCTCTATCCTTAAATCTCTCTATCCAACTACCTATAGGCTACAGCGCCGTTGCATGAATTTCTCTATCTCAAGGCGTCAGCAGCGACCTTTCGGACTCTCCATCTCCAAAATCACGTGGAATCGTGCACCATATCTCTCTTCCTCAATATAACTCTCTCTCTCATCGATGATTCTCCATCAGTCTCTGTGCGCCTTCGATCATCTCGGCCTGCTCTCTCTCTACGACACACAGTCATCGACAGTAACCATCTCTTTCTTTTTGCTATGCATTTGCAGATCGCTGGAAGTGCCACAATGCAGGTGCATGTTGCATATCAAGCATCTCCCGTCGGAGATCAACTAGGCCCTTCTGTGACACAGGTTTGTGCGCAAGCCATGCCCACATTCCCAACCCCTACTACTGTAATTTTGGAGCTCGTCTTGACATGGTAAGGTAAATCAGAACCAGGGATTGAGGTGATCATGGGCTTCGTCGCATCAGGTTCTTGATGATCTGCAGATACAGCCAGAACCTTACAAGGGCGCGAAAAGGATACTCTTCCAGAGGGAGAAAACAGATGCTTGGACGAGGATTTCAGTTGCGGGAAGCAGAGACCTCTTCCACAATCTGTGGACGAGGAGCGCAATGAACAGCTGAAGAACGTTGTGGCACTAGCTTCCATTCTCCCTCTCTGCTCCTATGCCTGATATGCAATGAATTCACTATCAAAATCCATATGCCCTGCGCCTCGAAGCAAGCACACTAGCCGGAAACAAGAATCGATCTCCTTCACATTATCGTTGAAAAAAAACACCAGCATTTACAACAGTTACAACAGGAATACATCTCTATGAGATCATCAATGTACATTACATTCAGGAAAGCAAATACAACAGAGAAGATCTCTCTCTCTCCCTCTCTCTTTTTTCTCTCTCACAGCCTCTCGTGGACATACCTGCAAAGAACAACATAAAGAAAAATAACTCTGATCATGTACATATATATACAAACACATATGTATTTTCTTCCCATGCGCACACGCCTAGTTAGGTGAACTAACGGTCATGCATTCCTTATTTTAACATATGTACACTAATAGATAAACTAATACTAACTTATATTTTACTAAACTTACGTATATATTTTGATTGTTATTTAATTATTAATATAAGTTAAGTAAAAGAAAATAGTATATTAAATACATTAAATATTAATTAATTTAACTGACTTTACATATAATATAGTAGCAAAAAACTAGTCAATTAATTTAATTACCCTATAATATCACTTAAATATATTGACTAATTTCAATTCCTAATATAGATTAAATTCATTTAAAATATAGGTATAAAGAAATATCTCTATATGCTTGACTATTACTTGGGTTAAAACTCATAATCATTTAAGCTATAATGCGATTAGATATCTTATGGCCTAAAAAATCCATTTACATTAGTATTTAATTAATGATTCTATAAAAGTTAATATACCCCCATACTCACACATTTGGGTAAATAGGAATAGATGTCCTCATTTACATGATTATTCATGAACCTACATGGGTACAAACTCAAAGTTAATCCCACTTATCATATACAATAGAAGTTCTCATAACATATGTAAACAAGTACTTAGAGAAAAATATGAGAGAGAGATTTCATTTAATCGACTCTAAAACAAATTATTTTTATTTTTCCATATGACAATTGGAGTGAGGAAATCCTTGCGACAACGAACATGTACACTCTTTGAGTGAGGAGCACGCACAGGTGTTGGTGTCATGTTCGTAATACATGTGAGCACCATGATGTTCCAAAACTCCAGCACCGAATGGGAAGAAGCACAGAGATGGCTGGAATGGCTAGTATAGTAGCTGTGTGCAAGAAAAAAAGTGTGTTTTGGTATGTGGATAGGTCAAAATGACTTTTTTCAGTATGTTAGAGGAAAAATGAGTTTCTTTTCAAAAATTCATGTTTTGGGGCAAGCAAAGTTACGAGTTTGATGATGTGGCACTTAACTTTTGGAGGGATTTTGAAAAGTATGTTTTTTAAGTATTTTTTATAAAAATAAGACTAAAAAAATTAAGTTCTGACATATACATAAAAGTATGGGCCATTTTGAATAAAGAATAGCTGAAAAAGAGACTTTTTTCAGAAAAGTCATTTTTTTATTCATTAAGATGGATGGATCTGATGAGGTAGAAAGTGGTTTTTCTCTCTCTCTATGTGCAGAAGAGAGAGAAGGTCCTAGCTCAGCCTAAAAAAAAAGCCTACTTCAGCCTACCAAAAAGTGCTCTATTAAATGCACTTTGTCCCCTTAACAAAGTACAAGATTAAGCTTAATCCCTAAAAATAAGGAATCCTTACAAGGCCCATGCAGGGTTTACTTTTTTTCCTAATGAAATTTCTAACAAGTAAATGATTCTCCATCCCACTTCATGTGCGTACTATCCTATAGAAAATGGACAAGAAGATCCAACAAAAAATGTATTGATATCCTTTATTAAAAAGGGATGTGGTCTAAGGTATACTACTTAGGGTATTGCATATTTCAAAACCTAATGGCCCCACATTTGACATACAAGGAGGCCATATATCACTCTCCCTTTCAATTGGTGTATGGGGTAACTCGGATTTGGACTATTGATTTTTTACATGGCTCTTCTAGGACCAAATATATAGCGAAAAGGATGACCCACTTGGTTTCTACCAGAATGTCATCACTCAATAGGCTAGAGGAGGTTCATGGATGCAAAAGGGCAATTGTAGAAAATAAAGGAATAGAGAAAAGAAGTTCATGAGAAACATGTGTGGTAGATCAAAGTGCAAGATGGAATGTTGGTCCTACATAGACCACAATTGAGGACGCAACTTTGAGGCATATGGCTTCATCATTAAAAGGGTCCATACAAAATCAAAGAATTCCTCAAGTGGAATGTAGTGCAATTGGAAAACTTATCCTAAGATGCACTACCACTAGTCAATGTTTCAAGGCTCAAAGCCTGTCAACAACAAAGCCAATAAATTCTTTTTGCTTTCCTATCATTCTACTCATTTTTAGCTAGGTCGTAAATAACCCTCTCTTTTGCTCTCATTATTTCACTAGTTTTAGCATCGAAATCTGACATTAAAAACTGGTTATTAAGTATTGACTAAAATTTTTGATGTCAATCAATAGCTAGAGTCAAGAGGATGATTGAACAATTTTGTACCATAATGTTTTGGTACTTTTTGGCGTTTTTATAGACTTTTTTATAATTTCTCTCTACTTTCCTTCTCTTCTTCATAGACATTTATAACTTGAATATGTTCTCTGCTAATTTCAAAAGAGAGTGTGAAATATAGCTCTACAAAGTATTCAAGATTTTTGGGATTTTTTCGGTTTTCTTATCTTTTTTAGCATATTTTTTCTATTTTTCAGATTTTGCCCCATTTTTTGACATTTATAATTAATCAATGGAAAAATCACCCTATTCCCTAGTTTTTTTTCTCTTACAAATAAGAAAAAAAAATCATCAAGGCTTGGCCATCCACCCCTATGTGCTTAGAATCTCTCTATTTTTTTCTCTCTCTCCCCCTCCCTCTCTCTCTATCTCTCTCTCCCCTCTCTCTCTCTCTCTCTCTCTCTCTCTCTCTCTCTCTCTCTCTCTCTCTCTCTCTCTCTCTCTCTCTCTCTCTCTCTCTCTTCCCCCTCCCTTTCCATTGCTTCTCTCTCTCTCTCTCTCTCTCTCTCTCTCTCTCTCTCTCTCTCTCTCTCTCTCTCTCTCTCTCTCTTTGTCTCTCTGTCTCTCTCTCTATCTATTTATCTCTCTCTCACCCCCTCCCTTCCCCTTGCTTCTCTCTCTCTCTCTCTCTCTCTCTCTCTCTCTCTCTCTCTCTCTCTCTCTCTCTCTCTCTCTCTCTCTCTCTCCCTCCCCCCCTCCCTCCCTTTCCCTTGCTTCTCTCTCTCTCTCTCTCTCTCTCTCTCTCTCTCTCTCTCTCTCTCCCTCTTGTTGGAGCAAGACAATCAAAAATTGATTATTATATGAAGCTTAGAAATGAAGACATGAAGGAAAGATTGAAGTCTAATTTCATGAAGTGAAGTGAAGGTTCAGGAAGAAAAGTTCTATAAACATATGTACATTAGTTTTTTAAATACTTCAAAATTCTTGAAGTAATGACGAATCAGTACTCATATGTATATATATATATATATATAAATATAAATATAAATATAAATATAAATATATATATATATATATATATATATATATGTGTGTGTGTGTGTGTGTATATGGTTGTATTAGGAGAGAGAGAGATGAAGAATAGATGAGATAGAAAGGAACAGATCATGAGTATTGTGTATCATCCATCAGATATATGATGAGTTGAATAGAAAGAATTCTTAAGAAAATTCTTATCGATCTTTTCTCCATTTCTCCTTCTGTGTTTGATTATATCAGAAATCCTTTTGTAGATATCTAATTCCATAGTTATTGCATCTATGGTTAAGATTTGAGAGTATAATTGTAAACAGATTGAGAGAATTATGTGTAGGAACATTTATATGTGAAGAAGTGATAAGTGTCTTCTAAAATAGGCACAATCTTGATGATCAATGAATTGATCAGTTCTTAGTGCACAATGTAAAGTTTTGCATAAATGAGAAGTCAAAATCTAAGTTGGAAGGTAAGCCATCTATGGCATAAAGCATTTGCTTAAATGGGTTCTAGTTTGGGAGAACCATGTGTTAGAAGTTGCAAGTGTTAAAGTCGATTCTACAAGAAGACAGTTTCAAACATAGGTAGATTGTTTGGATCTGTTCTCATAATCTATTGAACCTTTTGAGATTTTTTAACTTGGAGGAGGTGCACAACTTTTAGAAGAGATGTTGTACAAATCAGAAACTTTACACTTTTGATCAGTAATGAATGAGTAACGTGTAGCAGACTTTTCTGTGAAGTGACTTTCTTCACAGTTATCTAAATACTTGATAGTTTGGCACTTGTCTTCCAAAATTGGTTGAAATTTTAAGTTATTCTTGATATAGAGGTATTCTAAAATCAAGGATAGCTTGTCTTTTGGAGATTAGCACTCTGCATCAGTGGTATGAGAGTAGGATTCATTAGATTTAAAGGAGATGAAGACCCCGACTATTGCGGATATACAAAATTTCAAATTTTGAAGATTCAAAAGGACAAAGTGTGAAAGAAAAGCTGAAGACAGACACACAAGAGCAATCAAATGGATCAGAAGGAGTAAACTCTGAAGCTAAGGTACATTCATTCCTTATAAGGTTAAAGATTTGATAGTACAGATGAAGAAAGGATGGGAGCTAGTCTCCAAATTGAGAAGTTAGATAGATAGAACTATCCAGCTTGGTCTATGAGGATGGAAGCTCATCTTATGAGCAAAGATCAAATGGGATGCATCACAAAAGAGGGAGAAAAGCCAGAGTTCAAAGATCCTAGTGTGCGAACTAGGGAGGAGCTTGCATATTTAAAGATTTGGATGAAGAAGGATGCTCAAGCAAGGAGCATAATCTACATGGTAGTGAATGATTATTTGCTTCCTCATATCAGAGGACTTGAAAGTGAAAGTGATATATGGAGTGCTTTGGAAGAGCATTTTCAGAATACAACCAAATCAAGGAAAGCATCATTATGGGCAGAGTTTACTACATTCAAGAAGAAGACTTCACAATCAATATGTGATTATGTGACAAAGATGAAAGACATTGCTAATTCTTTAGGTGCAGTTGATGAAGATATTGAAGAAGATAAGTTGGTAAGAAAAATTCTCATAGGGCTAAGAGGAGATGAGAAGTGGAAGCCTTTTATATTGTCTACAGAACTTTCATTAGATCATTTCACTCCTAATTTGAATCAATTGTTAGGGCATATGCTAATGTTTGAGAATAATATCAAAGGAGATATTGATAAGGGTGCATGTCATGCAATGTATTCTAAAGACAAGAAGAGAGCTAACAAATGAAAGCAACAATCCGTTGAAGATGAAGGTACTCCAAGTCAAGAAAACTTCCTAAGAGGAAGAGGAAGTGGTAGAAGTAGAGGAAGAGGTAGAAATAAGAAAGATAATATCAGAGCTTGTTGGATATGTGGAAAGACCAATCATCTATCTCATGAATGTTGGCATAATAATCAAAGCAATGGTAATTTTAATCAGAATTTTAATCAAAGAGGAAGAGGTGGCAGATATCAGAGAGGAAATTTCAGAGGTAGAGGTGGTAGGAATTTCTTTGGAAGAAGTGGAGGAAGAAACTTCCAAAATCAATCCTATAATAACACCTACTGCAATTATGAATCAAATCAGAAAGAAGATTCAACTCTTATTATGAATGCAACATGTGAAGCCTTACATGAAGACATGAGAGTATTCTATATTGACTCAGGATGTAGCAATCATCTGAGTGGAAACATTGCTTTGATGAATGATCTATATCATAAGGCAATCAATCACACAGTTCAAACAAGAGATAATACAAAGCATAAAGTGAAGTCAATTGGTTCAGTTAAAGACAAATATGAAGTACTCTATTGAGTAAGATTTTGTATGTTCCTACAATTCCAAAGAATTTGATTAGTGTAGGACAGATTGTGGAAAAAGGATATGAGGTAAGGTTCACTAATGATGGAGTTTATGTTGAAGACCCTAACCAAGGGTATAAGCAAATTGTTACAGGAAAGAAGGAAGGAAGGCTCTTCACACTGAAGATACAAGGTAATGTTGGGCATGCTATGTTTACATATGGAGAGCAAAAGGTGTTTGAATTGGATCTTTTGCATAAAAGGCTTGGACACTTCAATGAAAGAGGTATTAAAGAGATGATTAACAATGGTTCAGTACTTGGATTACCTAATGTTGCAAGTCAACACATGACATATAGATGTGAAGCATGTCAAGTAGGTAAGGCACATAAGCAATCATATAATAAGCATGGTTTTATGTACTCAGAAAGACTTGAATTGGTACATATAGATGTGTGGGGTCCCTCAAACAACTTGAGTATAAATGGTTCAAGATATTATGTCATATATGTTGATGATGCTACCAGGTGGATCACTATCTATGTGATCAAAGACAAGTCAGAAGTGTTTAATGCGTTTAAACACTATCATGCATATGCAAAAATAATTACAGGATAAAAATTGAAGAGGTTAAGATCAGATGGAGGTGGAGAGTATTCTTCAAATGAATTCAGTGATTATCTGTGGAATGCAGGTATAAAGAGAGAGGTTACTTGCAGGTACTCTCCTCAACAAAATGGGGTAGCACAGAGAAGAAATAGAACTCTTGTTGAGTTTGCATGATCAATGATGAAGAGAAACATTGTACAAATTATTTGTGGTCCGAGGCTATAAACACAGCCACATATTTGGTCAAAAGGCTACCATGTAAAGCATTGCAGGGTATGACACCATATGAAGCTTGGTGGGGTAAAAGACCTACTTTCGATCATTGCAAAGTATTTGGATGTTTGGCTTATGCATATGTGCCATCTCAGTTGATGCATAAATTAGAACCTAAAGCAGAAAAGTATGTGTTCATTGGCTATGATGACAAGCAGATGGGTTATACTTTGTGGAGTCCATGTACAAAGCAATTCCTTGTGTCTAAGGATGTTATATTTGATGAACAAGGTACTTGGTATGCAGGTACACTTAGTGTTCATGCAGGTGATGAAGAAATTTTGAATCAGAAGAAAGTTAAATCAAAGGTTCAAATATGTGATGAAGAAGAGAGTAATGAAGGACAAGTTGAAGTACAAGAAAGGCCAAGGTTTGATCTAGAATACGATGAACCAAAAACTTCAAGAAGTGGAGAACTTAGAAGGTGATCTAGGCACAAATGGCAACCTACAAGGTATAGCTATGATATTTCATTCTTGTCTACTAAAGATTATGCTTATATGATAAAAGCAGATGAAGATCCATCCACATATGATGAAGCCAAAGGAAAGGAGAATTGGGAAAAAGCTATGCAACAAGAATATGATGCATTGATGGAGAATGAAACATGGGATTTGGTTTCTAAACCAAATACTCAAAAGATCATTGGATGTAAATGGCTTTACAAAACAAAAATTTTTGCATATGGAAGTGTATCTAGGTACAAAGCTAGGCTTGTTGTAAAAGGATATGCATAGACATATGGTGTGGACTATGATGAAAGCTATAGTCCTGCTGCAAAGATGACAATCATAAGGACTCTCATAGCAATTGCTGCTTGCAAAGGTTGGAAGTTATCTCAATTAGATGTGAAGATTGCATTTTTGAATGGTTATATTTCAGATGAAGTCTACATGGAACAACCAGATGGTTTCAAAGATCAAGTGTATCCAGATCATGTGTGTAAGCTCAAGAGAGCTTTGTATGGTTTGAAGTAAGCCCCAAGGGCATCGAATTACACACTTATAAAGTTCTTGAAGGAGCTTGGGTTTTAAGCATCTAAAGCAGATAGTAGCTTGCTAGTCAAAGCAAGTGAGGATGGATTTATTTATGTTTGTATTTATGTTGATGACATAATACTTACAAGAACAGATGACAAAGGTATACACATGATTAAGAAGCAGATGGAGAAAGAATTCCAAATCAGTGACTTGGGAAATTTGTCATTCTTCTTGAGAATGGAGATTTCACATACTCAACATGGAGTATATATAACTCAAGAAAGGTATTTGAAAAATTTTCTAATCAAATTTAAAATGGAAGATTGTAGGATAGCACCAACTCCAATTGAGGTGAATCATAGATTGAGTAGATATGGAGGAGAAGAATTCAAAGACATGAATCTTTATCAGAGTTTTGTGGGTAGCTTGATTTATGCTACATTAACAAGGCTTGATTTATCATATGCAGTTGGAGTTTTATCTCAATTCAGGCATTGTCCTAGAAAGGAGCATTGGATTGCAGGACAAAGAGTATTTAGGTACATCAAGGGCACACTTAAAGAAGGTTTTGACTATGGGTTTACTTCAGATACAAGAGTCAAGATATATAGTGATGAAGATTGGGCAGGTAACTCTGATGATAGAAGATCAACACATGGATATGAAGTGATTCGATGGCAATGCACCACAGTGCGCTCTCCTTCTTGAGAGCTCCACGACGATATGCTCGGAATAGAAAACCTAGCACCGGAGGCCGCACACAGTACTCCGCACAGAGGCTATAGAATACGCAGAAAAACACAGTACACAGTGAGCATGAAGACAGACTTCTTAGGTCTTCCAAATGCGGTCGAACTTGCAGTCTGTGACTGACCAGGCCACTATATGTTTTATTAAAGAACATATACAAAGAAGTGTCCGGTGGCCATTTGGTCTTTCACATGGACACTAACGGTAACAATCTCCCACTAAAGGCCAATATGGCCAGAGTAACTATGGGAGAAAAAATAAAGGATGATAAAGAATACCTAAGTGTAAGTATACAAACTATACCTCCCACCTGATGGGCATGTTACACAGTATACAAGGGACTACGTTAGATCAAGAATCAAGTAACCCCCATCAAGTGACAACAGTGTCGAAAGCTATCCTGTGGTAGAGCTTTAGTCAAAGCATCTGCAGCATTATCTCGAGTGTGAACCTTCTCAAGAATAATGCTCTCAGTGGCTAAGCAATCTCTAATGAAGTGATACCTCACCTCAATGTGCTTGGTCTTTGCATGATAGACCGGATTCTTAGCCAAAGCAATGGCACTCTGACTATCACTGAGCAAGTGAGGTACATGCTGAGGTAAACCCATATCACAAGCAAGACGAGAAAGCCACAATGCTTCCTTACATGCCTCACTTGCTGCAACATACTCTGCTTCTATGGTGGAAACAGCTGTACATTCTTGAAGACGAGATCTCCAAGAGATAGCACCTCCAGCAAAATGAAAAATGTACCCTGATGTAGACTTACGATTGTCTACACAACCAGCATAGTCAGAATCTGTGTAACCAATAATGGATGCTTTCCCTCTACCTAAGCATAGACACTTGTCCTTACTGCCACTCAGATATCTCAAAATCATTTTGACCGCTTCCCAATGTTTCTTGCCAGGATTAGACATATATCTGCTCACAACTCCCACTACAAATGCAATGTCTGGTCTCGTAGCTACCATAGCATACATGAGACTACCAACAGCAAACTGATAGGGAATTTTGGTCATGAATTCCTTTTCCTCATCTGATTTGGGGCAGTCATCCTTGCTCAATTTCACATATGTGGGTAAAGGTGTACTCAATGCCTTTCCACCCTGCATATTGAATCGGTGAAGTACTTTGGATATGTACTCACTTTGAGACAAGTATATGCATCTTTTACTCCTATCACGAGTAATGCGCATGCCAAGAATATGTTGGGCATCCCCCAAATCCTTCATATCAAATGTCTGACTCAACTTCTTTTTGAGAAGTGACAAATCATAAGAGGACTTCCCAGCAATCAACATATCATCGACGTAAAGTATCAAGCATATCAAGCTGCCATCATAACATCTCTTTGTGTAGAGACAATGATCCTCATTGCTCCGAGAATAGCCTTGGGACTTCATAAAAGCATCAACTTTTTTGTACCATTGTCTAGGAGACTGTTTAAGTCCATACGAGCTCTTTTTGAGCTTACAAACTAGACTTTCCTTGCCAGGAACTACATAACCCTCTGGTTGTTCCATATAGATCTCATCTGTAAGATCTCCATGCAAGAAAGCTGTTTTCACATCCATTTGGACTAGCTCTAAGTCCTCCATTGCAACGAATCCAAGCAACATGCGCAAAGTAGTCATCTTGACCACTGGAGAGAAGATTTCCTCAAAATCAACACCATGTTGTTGCTTAAAACCCTTTGCAACAAGTCGTGCTTTATATTTTGGAGAAGCACTATCTGATGTGAATTTCAGCTTATATACCCATTTACATGGTAAAGCTTTCCTGCCCTTTGGCAAAGGTACTAAGTCCCAAGTACCATTCTTGTGAATAGAATCCAACTCACTCTTCATGGCACGCTCCCACTTGACATGATCCTCTGTCTGCATAGCCTCTTTGTAGCAAGAAGGCTCATCGACATCTGTTAGCATAACAAAATCTAAACCTGGAACATATCTATCAGGTGGATATGAGACACGTGCAGAACGTCTCAATGGTTGTTGAACAGGAACATGTGCAGACTGACCTGAATGGACATTCTCTTGAACATCCCTATGTGCAACATTTTTATGCATGCTAACCGGAGGACTAGTATCCTCAAACACCACTCTTCTCACTTCAACCTCCTTAATGGGCTGTTTATGCATCTTAGACTCATTAAAAATGACATCACTACTTCTGATCACTAACCGTGTTTCAGGATCCCATAAGCGATATCCAAATTGTCCTTCTCGACCATATCCAAGAAAAATGCATTTCTTTGACTTATGGTCCAACTTTTTTCTAAGATTCTTGGGTATATGAGCATATGCTTCACACCCAAAAACTCGAAGATGATCATAATATGGTGGTTTCCCTGTCCATAACTCTTGTGCCACTTTCAAACCTTTGGCAGTACTAGGTGAAAGGTTAATCACATGAAGTGCAGTCAATACTGCTTCTGCCCAAAAACCTTGTGAGAGGTTTGCATGATGCAACATAGAGACTACTCTATCTTGAATAGTTCTATTCATCTTCTCAGCTACACCATTCTGTACTGGGGTATAAGGAGCTGTAAACTCTCTACGAATCCCTCTAGACTGACAGAAAAGGCTGAATTCATGTGAGGTATACTCACCCCCATTATCTGAACGTAAAGCCTTAAGCTTAGTTCCTTTTTCAGTCTCAACTGAAGCAAGCCATTTTCTGAAAGTAGGGAATACATCATCCTTTGATTTGATAGGATATACCCAGACTTTTCTAGTAGCATCATCTATGAAAGTGACAAAGTAAAGAGAACCACCTAAGGACCTAGTGGGCATAGGACCACACACATCTGTATGAACGAGATCTAAAGGCTGAATTGAAGAGTCAATGTGCGTTCTATGCACATTTCTGGTTTGCTTTCCATATTGACAATGCTCACAAAATGAAAAATCAGAGAAAGATAACACAGGTAAGTAGCCAGAACGAGAAAGATTTTCCATTCCACTACGAGATATATGGCCCAAACGACCATGCCAAATACAATCCATAGGCTGTTCAGTAACAGCTAACAAGTGTTCTCTCTGTGATACAAATAAAGGATAAAGTGAGCCAACTTTGCTTCCTTTTGCAATAACCATATTGACCTTTGATATACGAAAGGACTGAGCATAGAAGACCACCTTGTAACCAAGGTCATCAAGTTGACCAACTGACATCAAACTGCGTGATAACTGAGGTACATGGCGTACATTATGCATAGTAAATTTTGAACCATCAATGAACTGCACAACCACATCTCCAATCCCCACAATATCACACTGGTAAGAGTCACCAAGTCTCACGGTACCAAGAGACTTTGCTGCATAATTAGAGAACCATTCTGTATGTGGTGTCACATGGAAAGAAGCACCAGAATCTAGCAGCCAGGTGTGGGAAAGAGAATCGGCCATAAGTGCCTTAGATGGCACAGTACTATCAAGTGTCAACACATCAACATCATCAGAAATAGCATTAATTTCTTCAATCTTCACAGTCGAAGTAGATGGTGTAGGTAACTGTTTAACATGCCCATCAACATTCTGTCCTTTACCTTTAGCATTCTTTAATGCATAACAGTCTTTCTTCATGTGTTCTTTCTTATGAAAATAATGGCATTCCATATCCCTCTTCCTTGATTTACTTCTACTCTTATTCCGTTGACCACTCTTTTCCTTGTTCTTGCTCCTGCCACGTTGTTGATTCTTTCCTTGGTAAGAATCACGAACATTATATGCATCTCCACTCTGAGTGCCAACCATAGATTTTCTACGAATCTCCTCACTCAAGAGTGCTCCACATATGTCATCATAGACGAGTTTACCAGTAGGTGCACTGTTGCTAATAGCTGTGCAAAACGTATCCCATGATGATGGCAGGGTGCATAACAGCAATACTGCTTTCATTTCATTATCCATATCCATTTTCTGAGCCTGTAACTAGGAGAATATAGTATCAAACTCATTTAGATGAGGAGCAACACTATCTGTGTCCTTCATACGAAGGTCATATAATTTTCTCATCAGATACACTTTATTTGATGCCGTCTCTTTTTCATATGTATTGCATATCTTCTTCCAAAGCTCCTCTGCACTTTCACAATCTAATACTGTAAAGTAAACATTATCTACCACGTGCAAGCGAATGGTGGACCGGGCCATTTCATCTAACTCATCCCAATCATCTTCATCCATGTCAGCAGGCTTCTTTGAAATCCCATTTACTCGCTTCCATTGCCTCCTTTGAATCAGCACATCTTTAATCTGATTCTTCCATAGAGCAAAGTTTGTGCCATCAAATTTTCGGATCTCAAAATGGTCTTTGCCCTGCAAGTTATAGCTCCTCCTCGGAACACTAGCACTAGACCCTGATCCAATGGATGTGCCTGAGACCTCTGATGCCATGATCGTAGAGAACTGAATAGAATGATAATGGAGCTAGAAGAGTCCAAACACCAACAAATAAGTGTATCAAGGAGTAAATCAACCACTGTATAGTTGACTGAACCAAAAATCTGGAAAAATTTTGCCAGAGTATCCTCTGCAAAATTAGCATATGACCAGTGTCAAAGTATCATAAAACTGCAAGTACTGACATGTCTACCTGCATAGTGAATCACTGACTCCACTACATATAATCAGTTACCCAATAGAAGCCAACTAGGCTTATCGAGCACCTATGAACAACTATCATACATCTCCTATGGCGAGGCTGGGTAAGTCTTCCACCTACATCACCGAAGAGACCCCGACATCTGGTTGTCTCCCAGTTAAGAAAACCTCACCATGACCCTCTTTATCAAACGTAAAAGGCTTTATGCAAACAACGTAACCGCTATATCAATGACCACATGGACGTACATAAGCGGTATCCACAGAAGCGTACATGGTGTGTATGTGCTCAATATATGTAGTAAAATGACACTAAAAGGCTGAATACACAGCCCAAAAACTAGCCAATAACACCTACAAGTGTCTGTCAACTCTGATGTTTTAGCCTTTAAAAACCTGCATAAATTTGCAGCGACTGCTCCCACCAAAATTGAAAACCCCTCGAGAAACCTATAGTTTTACGAGTGTGGCTGAAAGTACAGCCCCAAAGGTTGATATTTATTGTCTGAGAAGTACAAGGAACACTCTTCTTGATGTTCTTGGACCTGTGCAAAGAGAACTATGTGCGAAAGTACTCCGAAATGGCTCCAAAAACACCCCAAAATTGCTTCAGAAATAGGCTTTGAAAGCAAAAATGAAGCTTTGAGGGACCAAAACTTGTTCGAGGTAATGTCAACCTTAGTCTTTCCCCTTCTTCAAACACCACAAGAGTGTAGCTTAGTGGCAAGAGATTGCCATGGTTAAGCGAGCTCTGGGATGGGTGACCTCCCGGGAAGTACCGGGAACCTCTATATTCCTTGATCGTTGAGGTCCTCCCTCGCGCGTAGCCAACGGCGCCAACGGTGACTTCGGTGACTCGGATGACAAGGTATGCCAAGGTCTATGCCTTGGTCGCCACCTTGGTCGTAAGCCTTGGAGAAGGCGTTGGGGGGGAGGGGGGGTGCTCGCTTCGCTCGCACAAAAGGAACAAAGCTTTTGCCTCGAACTGCTCTGATACCAGTGAAGTGATTCGATGGCGATGCACCACAGTGCGCTCTCCTCCTTGAGAGCTCCACGAAGATATGCTCGGAATAGAAACCCTAGCACGGGAGGCCGCATACAGTACTCCGCACAGAGGCTGTAGAATACGCAGAAAAACACAGTACACAGGGAGCACGAAGACAGACTTCATAGGTCTTCCAAATGCGGTCAAACTTACAGTCTGTGACTGACCAGGCCACTATATGTTTTATTAAAGAACATATACAAAGAAGTGTCTGGTGGCCATTTGGCCTTTCACATGGACACTAACGGTAACAAGATATTTGTGTTATGTCGGAGATAAGCTAATTTCATAGTGCTCTAAGAAGCAACATACAGTTGGTTTATCATCTACAAAAGCAGAATACGAAAGGCATGGTAGAAGCTACAAAGGAAGTAATATGGCTAAAGACTCATGAAAAGTTTTGATATCATTCAGAGTACTCCTCTCATTTGTGGAGACAATATGAGTTCTTTATATTTGGCAGCTAATCCTGTGTTTCATGCTAGAACTAAAAATATTGAGATTCAGTATCGTTTTTTGAGAGAGAAGGTTGTTGATAAAGAAATAGAAGTCATACATACTCCTACAAAAGATCAACTTGCAGATATGATGACAAAGAACTTGGATGGACCAAAGTTGCCGAGGTTTAAAGATATGGCAGGAATAAAGAAGATGCAGGTAATCACAATTGATGATTGAGGGGAAGCTGTTGGAGCAAGACAATCAACAATTGGTGATTATATGAAGCTTAGAAATGAAGACATGAAGGAAAGATTGAAGTCTAAGTTTACGAAGTGAAGTGAAGGTTCAGGAAGAAAAGTTCTATAAACATATGTACATTAGTTTTGTAAATACTTCAAAATACTTGAAGTAATAATGAATCAATACTCATATGTATGTATGTATATATATATATATATATATATATATATATATATATATATATATATATATATATATATATATATATATATATATATATATATATATATATATATATATATATACGTGTATATGGTCATATTAGGAGAGAGAGATGAAGAATAGATGAGATAGAAAGGAATAGATCATGATTATTGTGTGTATCATCCATCAGATGTATGATGAGTTGACTAGAAAGAATTCTTAGGAAATTGCACGTCAATCTTTTCTCCATTTCTCCTTCTGCGTTTTATTATATCAAAAATCCTTTTGTAGATATCTAATTCCGCAGTTAACGCATCTATGGTTCAAATTTGAGAGCCTTGAGAGAATTACGTGTAGGAACATTTATATGTGAAGAAGTCATAAGTGTCTTTTCAAATAGGATCAATCTCGATGATCAAAGAATTGATCAGTTCTCAGTGCATAGTGTAAAGTTTTGCACAAATGAGGAGTAAAAACTCTAAGTTGAAAGGTAAGCCATCTATGGCTAAAAGCATTTGCTTAAACAGGTTCTAGTTTGGCAAAACCATGTGTTAGAAGTTGCAGGTGTTAAAGTCAACTCTACAAGAAGACAATTTCAAACATGGATAGATTGTTTGGATCATTTCTCATAATCTAATGAACCTTTTGAGACGTTTTAACTTGAAGGAGGTGCACAACCTTTAGGCAACACTTTATAAAAAGTTTCATTAGAAACTTTACAAATTTGACCAGTCAATGAATCAGTAATGTGGAGCATACTTTTCTGTGAAGTGACTTTCTTCACACTTATCTAAATACTTGATAGTTTGGCACTTGTCTTCCAAAATTGGTTGAAGTTTTAAGTTATTCTTGATATAGAGGTATTCTCAAATCAAGGATAGCTTGTCTTTTGGATATTAACACTCTCCATCACCTCTCTCTCTCTCTCTCTCTCTCTCTCTCTCTCTCTCTCCCTATCCCTCTCTCTCTCTCACACACACACACATCCTCCCCCCTCCCTCCCTCTCACTCCCTCCCTTCTCTCTCTCTCTCTCTCTCTCTCTCTCTCTCTCTCCCTCTCTCTCTCTCTCCCTCTCTCTCTCTCCTATCTTTCTCTCCCTATCTCCCTATCTTTCCCCCTCTCTCTCTCTCTCCCTCTCTCTCTATCTATAGACACATGCACACACACACATATATATATGTATGTATATATATATATATATATATATATATATATATATATATATATATATATATATATATATATATATATATATATATATATATATATATATATATATATATATATATATGTGTGTGTGTGTGTGTGTGTGTGTGTGTTGAAAATCAAGTCTCAATCATGCAAAAAGGCTCAACCATGAGTTTTGCAAGTGGACAAATAAAAAAAAGACGACCCAAAGTCGTGGAATAAAGTTAGAAGCTCCCGTAAATTCAATCAAATTCAAATCTCATCAAATCAGCCACCAAAAAGTGCACCGACACAGATTGGTGGGTGGTTAGCTAGATTGTAGGAAAAGTAAAACTCTATATAAGCATTGTCCCAACTTTGTTTCTTGAGTTGTATGCATTCCACAAGTTTCCCACTTAGTTTAGTGAAGTTATAAACTCTAGCAAGCAGCCTCATTCCTTGCTTACCTCATTTTCTCATGATTTTGCTCCTCTCTATCTAGAGGTCTGGTTAGGTTTTTCCAAATCTAATTATACCAGATTGCACATTGTTTGCTCTCTCATTGTACTCATTTTCATTGGGGTGTTAGAATCATCCCCCATCAATATATATCCCTCTCTCTCTCCCTCCCTCTACCTCTCCCCTCTCTCTCTCTCTCACAAACACACACACCCTCCCCCCTCCGTCCCTACCCCCTCCCTCCCCTCCTCTCTCTCTCTCTCTCTCTCTCTCTCTCTCTCTCTCTCTCTCTCTCTCTCTCTCTCTCTCTCTCTCTCTCTCTCTCTCTCTCTCTCTCTCTCTCCCCCCACTCCCTCCCTACCTCTCTCCCCCCTCCCTCCCTCTCTCTCTCCTATCTTTCTCTCCCTATCTCTCCCTATCTTTCCCCCCTCTCTCTCTCTCTCTCTCTCTCTCTCTCTCTCTCTCTCTCTCTCTCTCTCTCTCTCTCTCTCTCTCTCCCTCCCTCCCTCCCTCCCTCCCTCCCTCCCTCCCTCCCTCCCTCCCTCCCTCCCTCCCTCCCTCTCTCTCTCTCTCTCTCTCTCTCTCTCTCTCTCTCTCTCTCTCTCTCTCTCTCTCTCTCTCTCTCTCTCTCTCTCTCTCCCTCTCCCTCTGCCTCTACCTCTCCCTCTCCCTCTACCTCCCTCTCTCTCTCTCTCTATCTATCTCTCTTTCCCCATCTTCGTCTCCCTCTCCCTCTCCCCCCTCTCTCTCTCTCCATCTATCTATACACACTCTCTCTCTCTCACACACACACACACACACACACACACACACACACACATATATATATATATATATATATATATATATATATATATATATATATATATATATATATATATATATATATATATATATATATATATATATATATATATATATGTGTGTGTGTGTGTGTGTGTGTTGAAAATCAAGTCTCAATCATGCAAAAAGGCTGAACCATGAGTTTTTCAAGTGGACCAATCAAAAAAAGAGTACCCAAAGTCGTGGAATAGAGTTAGAAGGTCCACCATACTCAATAAAATTCAAATCTCATCAAATCAGCCACCAAAAACTGCACCTACACTAATTGGTGGGTGGTTAGTTAGATCGTAGGAAAAGTAAAGTTCTATATAAGCATCATCCCACCTTTGTTTCTTGAGTTGTATACATTCTAGGAGTTTCCCAATTAGTTTAGTGAAGTCATAAACTCCAGCAAGCAGCCCCCCTGCTTGCTTACCTTATTTTCTCATGATTTGTCTCCTCTCTATCTAGAGGTATAGTTAGGCTTTTCCAAATCTGATTGTACCAGATTGCACGGCATTGTTTTCTCTCTCATTATACTCATTTTCATTGATTTCAAGCTTCATTTGGTCTCTCATATTGTGCCCTGAACTTTGCCAAAGTTTCAAGTTATTTGGCTGAGTGAGTTGTGAGAAATTTCCAACTTTGTGAAGGTATATCTGTGCACATAGGCAGAGAGTGTTGCAAACAGGTAGCTAATTTTATAGAGGGTGGTTATCCTAGTTGCAATATCCGTTTGGGATGATTTAGAGCTTGTTGGGTAGCTCTTATAGTCTAGTACAATTTTGCAAAACTTCATTTTAAGTCTCTTTACAAGCGTAGAGAAAATATCAGAATAGTGAGCATATATCACTGCTTGTGGACCTAGTGGAGGGCAGCCATCTTCCATTTTTGCATTGGGGTGTTAGAATCATCCCCCATCAGTGGTATCAGAGCCATTTTGGATGCTTGGAGACATCAATGGCATCATATTGGAGACTTGAAGGGATCAAGACAACTTGTGGAAGCACAAGGAGGACTCATCAAAGCAAGAAGATATCGAAAGGGGGCTACGTCGATCTAGATCTCAACTAGTCGAAGGTTAGCAAGAGCTAAGCTATCAAAAGGTAAAATCCACAACTTCTAAAGCATACAAACACTTGCGAAGAAGATAGAGGAGCATCTTAGAGCTTAGTATGGCTGATTATAATACACAAATAGAGAAGTTAGAGAAAGGCAATTATAAACCATGGAAATTTAGAGTTAGAAACTTGCTTATGGGCAAAGGATTGTGGGGATTAGTGAGTGGCACGGAGCCAATGCCTCATGAACATGATCCACCACATCAGGGGTAGGTCAAGGCACTTAATGAATGGATAGAAAGGGGTAGGATAGTCATATTCATTCTATCCCAACACATAAGCAATAGCATGATAGAGCATACATAGGACTTGGACAAGAAGGTTTGGGAGACCTTGGAGAGATTGTACTCTTCATCAACCAAGGCAAGGAAGATTCAGCTCAAGATCGAATTGAATAATCTTAGGAAATCACCAAATACTAACATAAATAATTACATTTTGAAGGTTAAGCAGCTTGCAAATGCTTTAGGCTCAATTGGGAGCCCAATCGAAGACGATGATCTTGTTGCACACACTCTCAATGGCTTGAGAGAGGATGAAAGGCGGAAATCATTCACCACATCAATTTATGTGAGGGATTCCCTACTAGAATTTGATCAATTAGTCACATTGATGGTGACCGAGGAGATGAACCAAGGAGGTTCACAATCAAAGGGCAACCAAGCCCAAGTTCTCTATGCAGGTAGTGGCTAATACAAAGAGGTGGACAAAACTCGCAAGGTAGAGGGAGAGGAAGGTCAAGCTCAAGCTGAAGCAACCAAGAAGGCTCCAACCAAAGCTATGGATCAAGAGGAAAAGGAAGGAGTAGAGGAAGAGGAGGAAGATCACATGGAAGAGAAGCGTCCAATGGAGAATGCTACAATTGTGGCAAAACAGGCCATTATGCAAGAGATTGTTAGTCCAAAGGAGGAGGCAATCAAGGGTACAAAAGGAACCAAGGTAATTATGCTAGTACTTCAACAAATTCAGAAATTGAGAGCTTGCATATGATGTATGGTTCAAGTGAAAGAGTCAATTTAGATTTTACACGGTATATTGATAGTGGTTGTAGCAACCATATGAGTTGCAATAAAGATGTTTTCTTTAATTTAAATTCGCCCATCACTCAACGACTTCGAGAGATAGGGGATGACACTGAGCACAAGATTACACATGTGGGAGATTGCATTGAATGTATCTCAAAGCAACAAGGTGTTGAAGGATGTGTTGCATGTGCCAACCATCACAAAGAACTTGGTTTCGGTAGGTCAAATGGTTGAAAGAGGTTATGAGGTGAGATTCAATGAGCAAGGATGTTTTGTTGAAGATCCCATGCATGACAACAAGCTCATAGCAAAAGGAAAGAAGCAAGGAAGACTCTTCACCATGAAGGTAATGCCATCAACCCCTCAAACTGTCTACTTGTCAATTGGAAATAAACAAATTGCAAAAATCGACTTATAGCATAAAAGAATTGGGCACATAAACTTACAAAGGATGAAGGACATGCAAAGGAAGGGCTTGGTGAGTGGTCTACCTGATCTTACATCTCAGAATATGCAACATTTGTGCCATGCTTGTCAATTAGGAAAACAAAGCAGATTGCCATTCAAGAAGGGAGCACATGTGAGCAATGATGTGTTGAATCTCATACACAGAGAGCAAATAAGCATGGGGAATGGATTGAAGCCATGGAGGAGGAAGTCAAAGCACTTGAAGAAAATGATATTTGGTCATTGGTGCCAAGAAGAAGGGACATGAAAGTCATTGGCAACAAATGGGTGTAGAAGGTAAAGAGGCATGCAGATGGGAGCATCTCTAGGTATAAAGCAAGGCTGGTCCCCAAAGGTTTTGCTCAAAACTATGGCATAGACTTTGAGGAAACATTTATTCTAGTAGCAAAGATGTCCACCATCAAAAGTTTGATTGCAATTTTGGCCTCAAAAGGTTGGAAGATGTACGAGTTGGATGTGAAGAATGCTTTCCTAAATGGAGAGCTTGAAGAGGTAGTCTTCATGGATGAGCCCCAAGGCTTTGAAGATGAGAGGTTTCCACATCATGTATGCAGGCTGAAGAAAGCTCTTTATGGACTCAAGCAAGCCCCAAGAGCTTGGAACCAAAGACTTGTGGAATACTTGGTAAAATGTGGATACAATCAGAGTCATGCACGCCCATCACTCTCAAATATGTTGATGATTTGATCATTACAGGGGATGATGAAACCAACATCAAGGACATAAAGAGGAAGCCTGGATGTGAGTTTAAAATTTCAGATTTTGGTATTTTAAGGTACTTCCTTGGGATTGAAGTACTATATAAAGAGGAAGGTATATACTTGATGCAAAGGAACTACATTCTTGATCTTTTGAAGAAGTTTGGCTTGTGTTATTGCAAGCAGA
>CM035416.1:187881815-188186815 GCA_020310875.1 Ceratopteris richardii | reverse complement strand
AGACACCACTAGCATGACGGCACACATTGTAGCAACATTCCATCATGGGAAATTGAAGCTACATGACATTAGAGAGATGCATTACAAGAAATGCAACTTTCCCTTTCTATACCAAATGTGAGGCCCCAAGTAGGTCATCATTCAAGTTAAGGCCCAAAGAACAAAGACAATGATAAATAATACATGAGTTAGAGTTATATTTTGAGGAGTCCTTAGATGAAGAAAGTGTTAACGGCCTGCCATGGAGCAACACCCATATCCTAATTAATCATCAAGTGAGACAAGGAGCCAAGAAACTACTTTTAGGATAAGGGAAAAGACCAATAGATGAATTAAGAGAGAATACCAACATGAAAATAGGAGAGAGCATGGAAATTAAGAGACAAGGCCATCTAGCCATGCTCCAACAAAAAAGAAGAACTATGGCAAAGACCAATAGATGAAGAAAGAGAGCAAAGTCAACATGCAAATAGGAGAGATCATGTAAATGAAGATACAAGGACATCTAGGCATGTTCCAAGAAAAAGAAGAACTATCAACGATGTCATAGACCACAACCCAACATCCCTCCAAATGCAAGACCACCACAAAGATGTAGAAAGAGAAGCAGAACCTTTGTGGATATAAGGCATTATCAAAAGTCTTTTCTAGTTCCACAAAGATCATTTGCAAGAGTTTTGAAGGAAGATCTTCCAAGCTAGTGTTCCACACTTCACATTCAAGGGATAGTGATTGAGGCTTGAGAGGCTTATCTATTATCAATGTTGGAATACTCTAACTTGTGTGCTATCGATGCAAAGAGGGTGACAATACATGATGTGCTGCAATCATGATGCACCATGGTGAATTCTCCTTTGCAAGAACTCCACAAGGATGTCCTCATCATGGACATTTGAGCTCTAAGACTTGGAAATGTGAATTATGTTGGTGCAAACCTACAAAAAATATAGAACTACACAATTCACAAAGAGCATGGATTTAGACTTCCTACATTTTACAAATGCAGTAGAACTTAGAGTCTTTGGCTGACCAAGCCACTATATGTTTTATTATAGAACATATATAAAAGTGTCTAGCGGGCATTTGACCTTTCACATGGACACTAAGGGTAATAGTCTCCCATTAAAGGCCCATATGGCCAAAGGGAACTATGGGTGAGAAAATAAAGAATCATAAAGGTTACTTGAGTGTAACTATGCAAAACAGTCCTACCACCTGATGGGCATGTTACATAGTGTACAAGTGTGCAACATTATGAAAAAAGCAACCCCCACGAGGTGACAATAGTATCAAAACCTATCCTATGGTAGAGCTTTATTCAAAGCATCTACAACATTATCTCACATATGAAGCTTCTCAAGAAGAATGTGCTCATTGGCTAAGAAGTCTCTAATGAAGTTATACCTCATGTCCATGTTCTTGGTCTTTGCATGATAGACTAGATTCTTAGCCAAAGGAATGGCTCTCTAACTATCAATGAGGAAATGAGGTACATGATGAGGTATACCCATATCACAAGCAATATGACAAAGCCACAATGTTTCCTTACATGCCTCATTAGTTGCAACATCGTATACAAATATATCACCTCATTGGTTGCAACATCATATACAAATGTATCCATAAATACATGTATGCCTACAAATATACATACATACACACATATATACATTTATACATACATATATACCATACATACTTACATACATATATTGACACATACATAAATACACATACATGCATACACACGTACATACGTACATTCATACATACATACATGTATACATGGATGCATACATATATTCATGTGTTCTCACATACATACATACATACATACATACAAACATACATACATACATACATACATACATACATACATACATACATACATACATACATACTTACATACTTACATATATACATATATACATACATACTATTAAGAACCTCGCCTCCATGCTAGGGAGAATGAGCTCTCACTCTCGACCCAATGTACCATTATGTAGATTTCGAGACTACATGACTTCTAGAGTAACTCGAGTCCAGATATGCATGTGCAATATCCACCAATATTTTATCACCTTCCACTAGAGTCCAATAGTGGTATCACACTTATGAGTCCCTCAAGTAGCTTTGATATGAATCATTTCCCTATCATGGGTACTTTTTACTCTAGTGTTGGCTATATGTTTTCCCCCATGTAACCACATATACATGATATAATCATATGTGGTGATACTTTGTACTTAGGGATTCACCGTAGCTCTCACTTCACTCATTCTATTGTTATTGATTATCTATTAAGAGAGAGCACTTCTAGCCATCACATGTATATATGCCTTGATCTCTTTCTTTGCTCTTGTGTGTACTATTAATACTTATTCACTCACTCACACACCCAACATTGGTACTACAACAAGTTCAACTTCTTCTAAAACTGCTTGTTTATTTGCAATGTCACCACGCAACACTTTTAAGAGTGCAAATAAGCTCCAAAACATAGAAATTCAAAGTCTGAAACTTTGAGATAATTTCCACAGGTGCATTAAGGTTTTAGCCCTCTTTCAAAGACATTCTAATTGTACTCAAATTCTCCATCGCAGTGAAAATCTGTGAGCTACATTTCAACTTGCATTTGAACTTTATTGAGGTTGATTTCTTGCTACTTTGAGTTCTTTGGTGCAATGGAAAGAAATAATGACTTGTTTGGCATGCTTCAAGCTGACGATAACCTTGATGGGAAGAACTATTCTTACATGATGAAGCATGTTCTTGTTGCAAAAAAACCATGGAGCATTGTACTAGATGTTGATTAGTGACCTATGAATTGTTCTACTACACAGCATGTTGTCATAGATTTAGGATCTTATTCAATTACAATGACTATGCCTTGTACACCTACGCAGGACCAACCTAGATGGGATGGAAAGGATGTTGAAGCTCATGCATTGATTGCCCCTTTTTGTGAAGCTCCATATTTTTCCACACAACTGGTAATGCACTACTTCAAGATAAGCTTTGACTACAACTCTTCTTTGTATGTCATACGTAATGAAGTGCATTTTTCATACTTGAGAAAGGAACTTGAAGATGTATGTATGCCTAAAAATGAGTGAGTGTATGTATATGTTACACACATCAAGTATTTGAAAGAGCAATTGGCAAACATTGATGAGATCATTCTAGATGCATCACTCATTTCTACACTACTAAAAGGATTGTCAAAATCTTTTCAAAGCTTTGCAACTATACTTCGTTTGGTTGCAAAAGGAAATCCAAATATGTATACTATTTTATGAGGTTGTCTCTCTTCTTTTGAAAGAAGATCAATCAAAAGTGAATAGAAGTGGTTTTCTTGAGGGAATGTAAGCACCTGCTATTACCCAAAAGGAAAAAAGAAAGCAAGGTTCAGCTTTGGGTTCATCAAAACCACGCCTCACTCTTACTCTTCCACTTCTTCCTATCTTGATGGTGATACAAAAAATAAGAGATAGAACTATTGTCAAAAAGGTAGACATAGCATTGACGAATGTAGAAAGCTTGTTAAGCATAATGAAAAGCAAAAAGAATCTAGCATACCAATTTTTGAGAATGCGTCTAATGCAAATAACAATGAAGCTAATGCTGCTCAAGATGTTTGGTCATGTGTTGTTACATCTCATTATGATTCATTATAACAATCTACATGTATAATTGTGAATGAGCCTGATTCGGATTCATTTTTTGATATTGGTTCTTCAAAGCATATCACTTAATGCAAAAGATTGTTTGCATCTTTGAAAGATGTGCCCAAGGGAGGAGGTGTTGTATGTAAAAAAAAATTTACTGCATATCCTATTATTGCAGTTGGAGAAATTCAACTTACACTTGAAAATGGAGGTATTGTTACTCTCCAAAATGCATTGTATGTATCCAATATCGAGAAGAATTTAATTCAGGTTCTATTATTGTTGTTGCCATACTTCTTTTACACTTTGTTGATAACAAATGTAAGGGTCATGATTTCATCAATGAGGATGTTATTGTGGGACATTATGCAATGTCTTGTATTGCTTGGCTATATATAAGAGAGCTTCCTCAAATGGCTTTCTTACAGAAGCTCTTTTTAAGGCAAAAATGGAGTTATGCATGCATGCTTATTTTGGGCATTTGAACTTCAATAGTTTGCTTTACTTGCAAAAGAGAGATATGTTTATTGGTTTCCCAACACTTTTCCATCTAAAAGCATGCATGTGAAGCTTTTATACTTGGAAAAATGCATTGTGATCCTTTTCCTAGAGATGGTGCTAGACATGCTACACAAAAATTACAACTTGTTCATAGTGATGTATGTGCTCTGGTTAAGAATCCAGGTTTTGGCAAGAATGTAGACTTTTTTACTTTATGTAGGACAACATACTCAAGTGTATGCTATGAAAGCAAAGAATGAGGTATTTTCTTTCTTTAAAATATTTTTTGCTATAGCTCAAAATATTTGTGGAAATAAGCTTTTATCTTTGCATAGATTGTGGTGGTGAATAATGCTACATGAATTGAATGCTTTTCTTTGTGAAATAGGTAATGTGCACCAATATATAATGCCATGTACACCTCAACATAATCATTTTGTGTAGTGCAATAATAGAACACTTCTTGATATGGCACAATGTATGGTTAAAGGAAAGTTGCTTCTAGATATGTTGTGGATGGAAGCAAGCATGTGTGAAGACTATGTTTTGAATCCTTGTCCTAGAAAATCATTCTGAGTCATTACATTGAGGCTTGCAATGGGGGAATCCAATGGTTTTTCATATGTGCATATTTGGCCATTTGACATATGCTCTTATGCCATCACAACTATGTCACAAATTTGATGACAAGGCAGAGAAATGTATAGTGGCTGGATATAGTAGTGAGATTGAAGGTTATTGCTTATATCATCCATTGATGGGAAAAAAATATTGTAAGTCGAGATGTGGTATTTGCTTAAAATTCAGCTTATCCTTTACTTGAATGAAATTTTAGCCCAACACTTAGTTCACAAGGTTTATTCAATACACTCCTGTCCTTGTTTCAACGTGGTCCCCTTAACCATGGCCATGACATATTGCATCCAAATAATGTTCATAGTTAAAATGTTTCAACTGAATATGGCTGAAAAATTCCAACCAAAAGTAGCTGAAAAATCCCAAATTTTTAGAGACATACTGATGCAAAATTCTAGGCAAAAGTGGCTGAAAATGTCCATCCAAACATGATTGAAAAATTACAAAATTTGTATTTACAGATGGCTAAAGTTCAACATGCTATCTAGCCTAGATTTGGTGTACATTTTTAAGATATACTACATGATGGATGCATGCCTATCAAAGATGCACAATCTGTAGCAAAATGGCTGCAAAAAAATGTCACAAGTTAGCAAGTTGAACAAGACCAAGATCTTGCCATGCATAAGTGACTTTGTGCCTTTACTTGGTAGAACAAGATCAAGATCTCGACATGCATAAGTGACTTTGTGGATGTATTTCATATTGCAATCACATGTAATGAAGAGATGCCCATTTTTTAAGATGCATTGGATAATTCAAATTCGATCAGCACAATGCAATTAGAATTGGATTCTATTGACAAAATTTCTACTTGGGATCTATGTGAATTGATAAAAGGTAAGAATGCCATTGGGACTAACTGGCCTTACAAAATTAAAAGGAAGTGAGATGGTAGCATTGATCACTGCAAATTTAGAATAGCTGCTAAAGGCTATGCATTGCACCTACTTTGTGTTGACTACCATTCATTTATGATTGTGTTGGCTGCCCATCGTGGTTCGAGAGTGTATCAATTGGATATACAAACAACATTCTTGAATGGCAGTCTATAAGAGGAGATCTATGTGATGAAACTTCTTGGATTTTCCATCAAATGTCAAGACATATGGTTGCCCGCTTGTGTAAGGCTTTGTATGGAATTAAGCAAGATCCATGTACATGGTGTGAAAAGATACATAAGCACTTGATTGCTCTCGATTTTACATGTCGTAGAATCAAAATCACACTTTATGTTTGCAAAGATGGGGCTCATCTTAGAGTACTTTGTTATGTATGCTAATGACATTCTCTTCATTGGGGCATGTAATTAGAAATTTGGCATCATTATGGGTGATTTGGAGCACACTTTTGATGTCTCCTATCTTGGCCTTTTAGAGTATTATCTTGGAATCGATTTTGTCTCCATTGGGGTGGAAAGTGTTGTGCATCAAGGAAAGTATATTGAAAAAATACTTCACCATTTTGGTTTTGACAATTGCAAGCCTATCTCAACACCATTCAAACATAAATAAGGTTCTCAATGAAGGATGTAGGTGATGCATTTGATACTTCTCCTTATCAACAAGCTATGGGATGTTTGATATATGCATGTAGCACAAGTCTAGGCATATAGGATGCAATTTCCAAGTTGAATCAATTTATGCATAGCCTTGCCACTATGTATTGGCAAGCAGTAAAACATGTATTTAGATATCTAAAAGGCACTTTGATTTTGGGTCTCTTTTATAGCAGACATTATCACCATGCTTTCACACTTCTACAGATAGTGATTCAGATAGTTTGTATCATACATGGGTGTCTCGTAGAGGTAGTTGCTTCTTCCTTTAAGGATCATGCATATCATGGTTAAGCAAGAAGCAACTTATTCTAGCCACATCGAGTTGTAATGTTGAGTACAAGGTAGTTTTCATAGCTATAGTAGAGTGTATATGGATAAGACTATTATTAATGGATCTATGCATGAGGATTGATGCACCTAGGCATATTCTCACTGATAATCAGAGTGCATTAATAGTTGCAAGAAATCCGTTGTTTCACATGCACAAAAAGAACATTGAGGCTCATTATCATCATGTCATAGAGCACCTTCATGTTAGAGATATTGACTTGGTAAATGTGCCTACACTAGACAATGTGGGATACATTTTGAACAAAGTTCTTCCATGGGAAAATTTTGAAGATTTTTCAAAAATCATTAGCCTTGTTACCTTGTGGGGGATAATATGTCACTCCTATGCATTCACATCATTCACTCCAAGGGGGTATTATGTGTCCCTCAAGTAGCTCTGATGTGAAGCTTCTTACTATACATGTGCACTTTTAAATCTAGTATTGGTTAGAGGTTTTTTCCCATGTAACTACATATACATGGTATACTCATATGTGGTACTACTTTGCACTTAGGGGTTCACTTATAGCTCTCACATCACTCCTTCTATTATTATTGACTATCTATTAGCAGAGAGCTCTCCTAGCCATCACTTGTCTCTGTGCTTCAATCTCCTTCTTCACTCTTATGTGTACTTCTACTCATGATTCCTCACTCATTCACACACCCAATAGTAGGTGTACTAACTACTTGATTTAAGTCTCACAAAACTCAAGTTAACTCACCTTAATTGATAGATGCTTCTATAAGTCTCTAGAGCTCTTTGGAAAAACTCTTCCCCTATTTCCAACATTGGATTTGAGCCCAGGACCTCTTCCTTCTCATCCTTGAGAATTCTCCACTAGTCTAAAGGGTTCATTGCCTATCATTAAATTAGAACCTTGTCCAAGCTACTTAATAACATCCCTCCTCCTTTGAAGAATGTTTTCATTCTCAAAAATATGTTTCAAGGTATAACTATATAATAACTTTTCCCCCAATCCCCAGTCCAAAATATTGGAACGTCAAGCTTACACTATGCTTGATGTGGATTTGGTCTACATCAAAGAACATATGGTTTGCATTATGTCAAAATATCCATTCAAGCATTCTTTTACCTATGCTCATTTCTTGTATTTTTTTATAAGACTTTTTTATGGATCATTTACCATTGTAAAAGCCTAGATCTTCACACATGTGAAAGAAGAAAAAGAGAGCTAAAATTCCATGAATTTGAGGTGGTTGAGTTGCAATGAATGAATCAATCAATCACCCAAAAGTAGATCAAACTAGATCTTCACTTTTCCTAGATTGTAGGAAATGAATTGATTCCCTCAAACAACCTTTATTGCCTTCGTTTGAATTCAAAATCTGCTTTTAGAAGTCATGGAGCACTTCAAGAGCCTATAAAAAGACTTCAAATCACTTGTAACTTACATGGAAGTAATATACATACACTTGTGGCCATCATTATCTTGTTGCTTCATTTTTCTACACCATCTTCTTTAACAACAGTTAGCTTGCAGAGGCTGCTGCTCTCTCTACAGAGCTCCACATTGGATGAGTGAGCTCTCATTGAACATATATTAGTGTCTAGCATATGTGTGTATCTTTCTGGAGCATTTATTCTAGTAGATTTTGACAAATTGGAATTTTTTTATCTCGACATCTATCTGTGTGCATTCCTCAAAAAAAGGAGGTACCACTGTTGAGTGTCAGGTTGATTCCAAAAGCATATTTTACTTATTTCTCGTACTCTTGTGCATTTTACACTCTCAACCCTATGTGTATCACTCCTCCAAAAGATTTTTTTCAATTTTAATCATTGTTCTCTGCTATGAGCATTTGAAGTTGATTGTTTCATACAAAGATATCAAATTTTTGGAGCTAGTCAATGTGCAAACCTATTTATTTTGTATCGACTCTTTCTCCTTGATGCTCCAAAGTACATAGTGCATTCTATTGCACTTATTGCATGTGTATAAGGTATGTTTGAGTCTCCATAAGCTCAAGGGCTGGTCTTGTGCTAGTTGGCTAGACCAAACTTTGTTGCTTTGCAACTCACTTTTCTATCTCCTACAAGCTTCTCCAAGTTCTTTTAGTGGTATTAGAGCAAGATCAAGATGGGTGATGGCTTTCCATCAATGATTGAGAATCTTGGTTGACATAGCTATGTGGCTTGGAAAATCACAATGGAGGCCTATTTGCAACATAGAAATCTTTATGGAATTGTAGGAGGTGATGAAGCTATGCCTATTTCAAGATCTAAAGGAGGACCTACACAAGAGGAGACAGATAAGCTCACACTTTGGTGTGCAAGGGATGCTCAAGCAAGGTCATAGATACTAAAATCTATCTCTGACTTTCTATTACCACATATTAGAGGATACAAAACATCTCAAGAGACTTGGGATGCCATAAAGACTTTCTTTTTTGCTAGCACCAAAGCAAGGAAGAATCATCTTCGGAACGAGTTCAACCAAATGAAGAAGATACGTAAAAAACCATCACATAGTTTTTTACCAAAGTCAAGGAACTTGTTGATCAATTAGCATCCCTTGGAGAGCTGATTGAAGAAGAGACTATCATGAGGCGAATTCTCAATGGGATTTGAATTGATAAGCAATGGCAATCCTTCACTATGGCTCATGATCTCATCATGGATGTGCAAACTCTAGACTTCAACATTTTTATTGAGCAAATCTTCAATCAAAAGGCCAACAATAGCATAAACGAAGGTAAATCCTATCATGGTAATTCAACTAGTGCTCTTTATGTAGATAAGAAGGACAAGAAGCTCAAAGGCAAGAAGAAGGAAGAAGACGAAGAGGAGACCTCCCAAGCCAACTTTGGAGGCAAGAGCAAGTGGAAAGAGAAGAAGAAAGGACCAAAGCATGACAAAAACAAAGTTTAGAATGTTCAACATTGTGCCATCTATGATAAGACCCACCACACCGCTCAGAATTGTTGGTTCAATGAAAAGTCCAAGAAAGGAAGGGTAGATGTGGATATGGCAACAATAGAGGTAGAGGTGGACAAAAACTCAACAACAATAGAGGCCATAATAGAAGTGACTACTGTAATTATTCTAAAGATCAAGCACATGATGTCTCATTTCTTCTAACGAGTCTAAGCCACAAAGAATGTAAAGAGGATGATTATTTTTTCTACATAGATTTTCGATGTTCAAATCATGTTGTAATCAACATTTCTCTTCTATCTGACTTCGAGAGTCCAAAGCATAGACATGAAGTACAAACAGGGGATGATACTAAGCACAATGTGGAGAAGATTGGTACTGTCAAAACTTCCAATGGCAAGATAAACATTCTAAGTAAGGTTCTCTATGTACCCACTATCACTACAAACCTAAAATGTGTAGGCCAAATAGTTGAAAAAGTCTTGAAAGTTAGGTTCACCCAACATGAAGCTTTTGTGGAAGATCCATGTCTAGGCTCCAAGAAGATAGCCAGAGGTGAGAAGCATGGTAGGATCTTTTCTTTTGAAGTAGGAGAAACCAATAACATAGCTCTATTCACTTTTGGGTCTCAAATCCTAAGTGAGCTTGAAGTGGGGCATAAGAGACTTGCTCATGTGAATGAAAGAACCTTGAAGGATATATGCAAGGATCAAAGTCTTCTAATACTACCAAACATATCGAAGCAACATGTGATCAAAAGATTTGATGCACATCAGATTCGGAAGGCACAAAGACAACCATTCAACCACAAAGGCTACATCAACAACAACTTATTGATCTTAGTACATATAGATGTATGGGGACTAAGTCCGGAACCTTGATTGGCAGGATCAAGGTATTATGTCTCATTTATTGATGACCATAGTAGATGGACTAATCTGTACTTTATCAAGAGCAACAATGAAGTGTTAAATTACTTCAAAACATATCTAGTACATATGGAGAATCATACATGTAGATCACTCAAGAAGCTCAGATCTGATGGAGGGGGAGAATACTTCTCCAAAGAGTTTGATGAGTTCTTTTAGGATAAAGGTATCAAAAGGAAAGTCACTACTAGGTATTCTCCTCAACTAAATGGAATTACGGAGAGGAGAAACAAGACATTGGTATGATCAACCAGAACAATGCTTGAAGAGAAGAGGTTGCCACAGTATCTATGGGTAGAGGCTATTTCAACTACTGTGTACCTTGTCAATAGACTACCATCCAAATAACTCCAAGTTATGAATTCCTTATGAAGCATGGTATGGAAGAAAATATAGTCTTGGACATTGCAAGGTGTTTGGTTGTTTATCTTAAGTTAATGTACTATCACAAATAAGTGGTAAGCTAGATTCACTACAAGTAGAGATGTCATGTTTGAAGAACAAAGGTTTTGGTATGATGGAGACAAACAAAAGGTAGCTCTACCATATGATCTTAATTCACATTCTCATCAATTAGGAAGCAGGCATGATACACACGTCCATGATCAAAGAAGTGATACGGATGATGAACAACATGAAAGGGAAAAGGATTACAAGCTATGGAAGTCAAGAGGCAAAGCAAAGATACAAGAGTGTGGAGAATCCTCTAAACAAGCACCTAGAAGGTCAACAAGGGAGAAAGGACAACCAGAAAGGTATGAATATGATTCCATATTTCTTACAAACCATTCAATCTGCTTGGTAAAGGACTAAATTTTGGAGAACCTCAACCTATGAAGAGGCAAAGGGAAACCCTAATTGGGAAAAGTCCATGAAAGAAGAAATAGATGCAGTGAAAGAGATGGACACTTGGGATTGGGTTCCAATGTCACCCAATCAAAAGGTAATTGGTTGCAGATGGGTATATAAAGTTAAAGAAACTTAGATTCACAGGTAAAAAGCAAGATTATTTGCCAAAGGATGCTCACAAACTCATGGTATTGATTATGAGGAAATATTCTCACGAGTTGCAAACATCACTACAATCAAAACATTGATAAGTGTTGCTTCTACAAGAAATAGAAGACTCCCCTAACTTGATGTAAAAAATGCATTTCTAAATGGTTGGATAAGTGCAAAGGTATAAATGTCACAACCTCAAGGTTTTGAAAATGCTAATCATGCATCTTATGTTTGAAGACTTAAGAAAGAATTGTATGGATTGAAACAAGCTCCTAGATCTTGAAATAACAAGTTGGTTACATACCTTCAAGATCAAGGGTTTGGATCCAGCAACTCATATCCTTCTCTACTCATCAAAAGGGATCACAATGAGGTTATCTATGTGTATATGTAGATGACATAATTGTGATAGGTGATTTCTCAATGGCATTCAAAGGATCAAGAGACACATGGAAGAGGAGTTGAAAATCAGTGATCTAGGTGAGCTCACATTCTTCCTAGATATGCAAGTTATATACATAGATGAAGGATTGTATTTGACTTAGAGGAGATACATTCAAGATCTACTTCTTAAGTTCAAAATGGAGAACACTAAACTTGCAGGTACACCTTTGGAGATGAATCATAAACTTAGTGTTTATGAAGGAGAGAAACTTGAAGACATTAAAGAATATCAAAGCTTAGTAGGTAGCTTGATATATGCTACTTATACAAGGGCATACATCTCATATACTGTTGGAATGCTTAGTCAATTCATGCACTCATCAAGAAGACCACACATGGATGCAGCTAAGTGGTACTTAAGTATCTCAAAGGTAGAATCAATCAAGGTATATTCTATCCTTACTCTTCAATTTTGGATATTAAAATCTATTTGGATGAAGGTTGGGTAGGAGCTAATGATGATAGAATAAGTACCTCTAGTTACTTACCATTTGTAGGTTCAAAGCTAGTGTCATGGAGTTCCAAGAAGAAACCTATAGTTGCTTTATCCTCAATTGAAGTAGAGTATAGAGGTTTGAACATAGCAACTCAAGAGACAATATGGCTAAAAGCATTGTATATAGATTTGGGACTTGTGAGTTCCAAATCTCACATATTTGGAGATAATGTAAGTTCCATGCATCTAGCAACAAACCCTATTTTCCATGCAAGAACCAAACACATAGAGGTTCATTACCACTTCATCATGGAGAAGCTCATGGCAAAGGAGATTGATAGTTCTTTTGTTCCAACTAAAAAGCAGGTAGCAGATATGATGAGGAAATCACTTGATGGAATAATTTTTTGCAAATTTAATACAATGGTAGGTATTCAACCTATTAGAGAATGAAGACTCAAGCATAATCTTGAGTGGGGGCTGTTGGGACATCAAGCTTACACTATGCTTGAGGTGTATTTGATCTACATCAAAAAAGATATGGTTTGGATTATGCCAAAATATCCCTTGAAGTGTTCTTTTACCTATGCTCATGTATTTTATGCATCATTTACCATAGAGCTTTACACATGTAGAAGGAGAAAAAGAGAGCTAAACTTCCACGAATTTGAGGTTGTTGAGTTGCAATCAATCAATCACCTAAAACTAGATCAAACTAGATCTTCACTTTTCCTAGATTGTAGAAAAGTGAATTGATTTGCTCCAACAACCTTTACTACCTTCGTTTGATATCAAAATCCACCTGTTGATGTCGTGGATCACTTCAAGAGTCTATATAAAGACTTCAAATCATGTTCACATTACATGGAAGAGATATACATGCACTTGTGGCCATCATTGTCTTGCTCCTTCATTTTTCTCCATCATCATCTTCAATAATAGTAAGCTTGCAGAGGCAGCTGCTCTCTCTAGGGACCTCCAAATTGTATGGGTGAGCACTCATTGGAAATTTATTAGGTCTCGTTTATGTGTCTAATGTTTCAAAGCATTTTGTCTAGTAGATTGATAGAAATCTCAATTTGTCTATCTCTAGGTCTATCTCTACACATTTCAAAAAAATAGGAGGTACCACTGTTGAGTGTCAAGTTCATTTCAAAAGCATATTCTGCTTATTTCTTTTACTCTTAAGCATTTTATACACTCAATCCTACTTTTATCACTCCTCCAAAAGGAGGTTTTCCAATTTTAATTATGTTGGCTGCAATGAGCATTTAAAGTTGATTGTTTCATCCAAAGATAGCAAGTTTTTTTCGCTAGTCAATAGGCAAACCTATCTATTTTGTATTGACTCTCTCTCCTTGATGCTCCAAGTACGTAGTGCATTTTTTGCAATTATCACATGCCTATAAGGTCTATTTTAGTCGTCATAAACTTAAGGGCTAGTCTTGTGCCGCTTGGCTAGACTGAACTTTGTCACTTCGCAACTCACTTTCTACCTCCTACAAGCTTCTCCAAGTTCTTTCACAAACTAAGGAGCATGGGTTTCATCTCTCTCATTCACTTCTTTTATGAGATGGAGATCCTATCCTGAATCGTATATGAAAAGAGGGGAATCCATGTATGGTGTGATCTCTATCGAAGTCATTCAAAACGTCATCTAACTTTCCACATGATAAGTTGATTTTAGTGCAAAGTTTGGAAAGAATAATAAGAGTGGATAAAACATTCCTACTTAATCCATTGTCTCACTATGTGCAAAATAGGCACCCATAGAAAAACATGTGAACTAGGTGAATTGTAGGTATCTTTAACCAAATTTCTATCTTTGATCCATTTATATGCATCACTTGTTCATGTACCTCGGAAAATGGACGAATACTCAGAGTTCTTCTCATATTGACTAGAATTTAGCTTAAAGAATGAAGTTTGAATATGCTTGACCAAAACATCTAACTTAGATGTCTGTAGTATAGGCCAAATCCAAACAACATCCACGGACCTATTAACAATGGAGAGGACTAATATATTCAATCTAGGCTCTCACGTCATAGTAGAATGTAAGAAATAAATGTTCCTCCTCTTTCTCCATCCAAAGTCAACTAGAACAAAGCAAATCCTAAATGAATTCAGAATTGTCCAACTTAGGACACACAAAAACTTGAGCACTCATCATCTTTAAGCTAGGCATCCCATCAAGACCACATCCACACCATCTTGTACTGGCTTCCACTTAAACTTAATCTACTTTAAATTAAAAAATGTGTATTAGATACTAATCATTGTTTCATTCCTAATAACTTGAGCCTATGTGAAACTCATCACCTTGCTCCAAGGTTTGAACATGTCCTTTCATCCTATGCACCAAAACATAGAAGACTACTCTTTGATCCTTAAACTTAAAATCTTTTAAGTAATAAAATTGGCCTAAACCTAAAATATGAGCTCCTTGGATATGTCTTGATCCCTTAGTAGCAATCTCACTTGCTTGGATATTTGTTGATCACTTTATCCCTCTAGGGTATTTCTAAACCATTTTGTGTCTTTATACTTCAGTTTCCAACTATTCTAAAGACTTAATCTAATCCCACTTAGGAGTCATTACTTAAAAGAAAATATTTCCTTCTAATGAACTATTCATGAGTTTAGTACCAAGACTTGAATATCGTTTATCCAAGCCTTAAAAATCTAACACAATAATAGATCCAAAGGCAATCACTTGGATACTCTTCTTCCAAGTTGGATCTTATCCTATTGATCAGGCAAACGAGATAAAGAGTTAGTCTTTATTTTGAGATCTCCTTCTCAATCTTCCAAGCTCGTTGGATTACCTCAAGGATTTTCTAGTGATCTCCTTTTCAACTCAAGTCTATACTCTACTAATTTTTTTCAAACTACCAATCTAGGCATCCACGAATGCTTTCCGAAAACTTTTATAATCCCTTTAAATATTGGTATACCTTTGGATTATACTAGTCATAACATTTAAGAATCACTACTTATGGTTTGAGGCTTACTTGGGAACTAAAACATATTTTCTTATCTCTCTTCTTTACTCCTATCTCTTTAAAAGGAGTTTTTACTTAGTATTAATTATTTCAATCCTTAGGTTTGCATTGACTAACTTGTATGATTTCATCAAAACCGTTTTGAGATTTTAGTTTAATGTCAACTTTAAACCTTGTTTGAATAAGTCCAAGACTAAAGTGGTTTGGGGATTACCTGGGAAGTACATGAGATTGGTTTATCTCTCTTCCTTACTCCTCTTTGTTCATAAGGATTTTCTATTGTCTTAATTTTTTCAACCCTTAGGCGGTCTCTCACAAGTTGGATGGTTTCTTCTCACTACCAAGTTTTACTTATGATTTACTCAAAACCCGTTTGACAATTTACTTTAAGGTAAACTGTAAACCCTCTTGAAATAAATTCAGGACTAAAAAGATACTTATCTTTATCATTGCACTAATAAGATATTTATGTTTATAGTTTTTTGTACTTTTATTCTCTTTCCCTAACACTTTTGGTTAGGAAGGACTCATTCATCTTAATGTGTGTAGCATACCTTTTGACACATACGTAGCCTATGCCACGATGGTGCATCTATGGATGACAATGAAAACAATGGTGAAGCAATGCATTTGCATCTGCACGTACACCTATCTATATCAAACTCCTCTAATGCATTAAATCTCTTGCCCTAATACCATGCTTGAGGCAGGCACTATGTGCCTCTTTGTTTGAAAGTAAAAATTAAATATTCAAAGTAGATTTTCCTCACCTCCTTTATACAAATGCATCCATGAGGTTCCTCTTTGGGTCAACTAATATGAATATAGACTCGCTCATAATTTTCACGTTTAGAACAACTTTTGGGAACTAAAAAACTAATCCTAGTCTACAATCTAAGGCATTTCCTACAATTCACTAGCAAACTTTATCATGTTATACAAGTTAAAATACACATATACACTTTCATTTCACATTTGAAAGTGTTAAAGTACCAAATAATTGTCAACAATGCTACCAACATCATTGTTGAAATTGTCCAAACTAAGGACCTATAGATTGTTAAATCATCTCTGATTTTAAAGAAGTCTACGTCACTAGAATGATTAAAAAATGATCTTTATATCAAGTTAAGAATCATTGAAAAGGACTCCTCACCCCTCAACCCAAAGAGGAGGGGGAGAAGGTCACGACGAGCCCGGAGCACGAAACACGGACCAACGGGCCACCGGAACCCACCACTTAACTCACCGCCAAAACCGCGAACACTGCACCTGAACTTCGGACGACCTTCAGGACCACCAGACCGCCATAGCCGCACCTGCTTCACTCGCTCGCGCTCGCAAAGGACCACCAGACCGCCATAGCCGCACCTGCTCTCTCGTTGAGCCTGCGCCCTGCGGTATCGTCCTGTGGGTATCGCTACGCTCCTCGGATATCGTGACACCGTGCCGAGGTCGCGATACTTGCGGGTGCTCCAGCGGTCGGCGATCGGCGGTTTTTTCGAGCCGCTTTCCCCGAGTTACTTTCGCGATCGGCGATACTGGCGGTAGCGGATTTTTCGGGCGATACCTGTGGCTCTTCTCGGTCGGCGATATCTTCGGGGCGATACCTCCTGGCGGTATCGTAGGTGGGGTGTCGCCGGACAGTTACGATCGCCCGCCAGCCCGCCTGTTTTTTTGACGATCTCTAGGGGCTTTCGACTATTGACCCGATACCGACGGGACTCTAAGTTTGGGACTCCATCGGATATCGCCGGGAGTCGGGTTACTCCACCGGGTATCGCCGGGAGTCAAACGATCGGCCGTTCCCGGGAGCTCGCAGTCAGCGACACGTGGCGGGGCTCGAGGGATTCTTGGGATTTAAAATAAAAAGAGCAGGCCCCGTGTAAGTGCGACAGAAAAAAAGAAGAAAAAAAAAAGAAAAAGAAAAAAAAGAGAAAAAAAAAAGAAGAAGAAAAAAAAAAAAAAAGAGAGAAAAAGGAAAAAAAAAGAGGAAAAAAAAAAGAGAGAAAAAAAAAAAGGACAAAAAAAAAGAAAAAAAAGAAGAGTAAAGAAAAAGATCCGAATTTTCCCTTTAGTTCAAAAAAGAGGAGAAGAAAAAAAAAAAAGAGAGAAAAAAAGAAAGAAGAGAAAAGAAAAAAATAAATATAAAAAAGAAAAAGAAAAAGGAAAAGGTTCGAAAAGGGGAAGAGGGCTTCCCTTCTTTGTGGGGTTTTGGAGTGCTAGGATTCGGTGTCTTCCTGGGTTGTGGTCAGTTTATTCCCCATGTTGGTGGGGCTTGCCTTTGGGTTTTGAAAAGTAAAAGTGGTGCAAGCTCCTTTTGGCCATGGATGTGGCCTCTTCCTCTCTCGTGAAAAGTAATCGGGCCCCTCCCTCTGGGGAGACCGATTTCCTGGCCGCTCTGCTGGAGGGGGGGTCGTGTGCCGCCCTTGGGGCATCCGAAAGTGTTGAATCCCCCGTCGTGTCCCTCAGTAGACCCGCAGTTCTATCTGCTTAGGAGGAGCTCAAGAAAGTTTGCCTCGTCGGCCAAGTGTTTGGCCCTAGGCCCTCGCTCGAAATTGTGCGACAATGGCTTCGAAAAGAGTGGTTCCCTCGAGGACTAATTGTCAGCAAATGTCAGTTCTTACCAGCAAACCACATGCTGCTAGTCTTTGAGAATGAAGAGATGGCGTTCCAAGCCCTAAGCGTAGGCACCTGGCATTTAGGTCGGGCGACCCTGTGCCTCTTCAGATGGTCCCCGGACTTTACTCCCGACAAATCGAAATCACTTCGGTATCCTCTTTGGGTTGAGCTCCCTAACCTCCCATACTTCTTGTACAACTTCGTGTGGGACATTGTCTCTCCTATCGGCAAGCCGTTGGCTTCACGCAAAGACATTGGTGGTCTCATCTATGAAGGCGCAAGACACTCGTTCAATGCTAGGTGGCACCCACAAATCTGCGTCGAGGCCGACCTCAGCTCGCCGCTTCCATCAATGATCAAAGTGGACATGGGCGAAGGTGATGTTTGGGAGCAGGATATCACATACAAAAACCTTCCCAACGCGTGCTTTCGTTGTGGCCAGCAAGGTCACAGGATTAAAGACTGCCCTCTCAGGCAAAAAAACAAGCGTTCGCAAGAAGCCTCCAAAACTGTTCAAGACAACAATGGCGAACTGACCCACTCGACCAAGGACGGGGATGGCAAGGGCCTCCTCAATCCACAAGCTGATGCTGATGGCTTTACTGAAGTTAGAAGAAGAAGGAAAAGAAGTCCGAGGGCCAACGGCGAGAGGAACAATCTGCCACTTACCCCCAATAGCAATTTGTATTGCAATCTAGGAAAGGAGATCAACGAGCTTGACTACCCAGGTGGGAAGCCACTCGAGGTAGATACCTACGACAATGCCCTAGAGATCCCTGACAACAAAGAAACCCCCCAAGAGGGTTACACTACAAGCAAAGAAGATGGTTTCACCACTAGTAATGAAGACAACATGGATAGTGAAAGTTCTATCATTGGATCGACGATCCCGGAAACGGTGCCGAGCACAGGGCCCAGTTCTCCCCAGCATGGAGCTTCCCGCAAAGGAAAACAGCCTATGGAGCTACCCTGGAAAAGCCCCCACAAGAACCGATTTCTAGGTCGGGAGCAGATCCCAGCGAAAAAGAAAGATGAAGCCAAGAGAAGAAAGGACAAGGCTCCCTCCCGCAAAGAGGGATCAACACAAAAATGATTGTTATCTCGCTAAATGCTAGAGGGCTAACCGACCCCTCAAGAGCGACCATCATTGGTCAATGGCTCCGCGACATTAGCTTAAACCCAGACATTATATGTATTCAAGAGATTAAAACTGACGGAGAAGACCTCCAGAAACGGCTCAGACAGGTCTCCTCGGCCCACGTGTGGATCCCAACGAAGCACCAGCGGGGGTCCGGAGGAACGGTTATCGGGATTAAGCAACGCTGGATCGAAAAGCTTGAGAACTCCATTGAAGATGTAAGCCACCGTTGGATTGCGGTTTCTTTTGGTGCTCCTCTTTGTACTACTATGGTTTCTCTGTACGCCCCTAACGGGGATTTGGAGAGACTGAACACTTGGGCTTCATTAGACTCGCTCCCCCACAACGTGCTTATATGCGGAGACTTCAACATGGTGGAGGACCCTATGGACAGATGGATGGGCAAGGGTAGGGTCATCGACAGTCGAGAGAAAGAAACGTGGGACACGACCAAACTCCACTTGGATCTGGTTGAATTCAAAGACTCGAATGGCTTTTCTTGGTCGAATCTCCAAGCGGGTGAGGATCTGAGGAAAGCTAGGCTCGATAGATGTTACATCTCTCAGAGTTTTACTCATCAGTGGGGCCACCCTACCATCACGCAACGCACTGACCTCACCATCTCTGATCACTACCCGATAGTTATCACTTTTCAACCTTCCTACAAGATCCGCAAGGCTCCGTGGTTCCATGCCAACGCTACCACCTTCTCTCTCCCCTCCGTCCATCAAGAGATTGCCGATGTGTGGAAGGTGGCGTTCGCCTCGGGCTTGGCCCCTGCCAAGTGCTGGAGAAGAGCGGTCGACAAGTCTCGTAAGATCATGATCACAACTAAGAAGATGCTCGAGACTATGCGGCGGGCCCGTAGGGAAGCTCTTTACCACAGACTCTGGCGGCTCGAGGAGGAAGTGAACAAAGGAAAACACCAGGCACAGAAAGGTCTCCGAAAAATCAGAGGAGTGTTGAGATATGAGGAAGAAATACAAAGGAAAAACTTGCAAATCTTCTTCAAGGAGTGGTGGGCCGGCAAAGCCGACAAACCCACCAAAGAGATGTGCCGTATCCTTAAAAGGAAACACAGCAGAGAGGCGATCCCTCTGCTACTAGACCCACATGGCAATGTATGCAATTCGGAAGAAGATAACCTTGGCATCATCGAAGGGCACTTCACGAGACTCCTGGGAACCTCGAACCCCCTCTCCCACCATAGAAGGGACTGCATGGCTGCCATTTCTAGGGTGTCCCCCCGGAGAATACCACCCAACCTCCTCCCCCTGCTTCATGCCCCTATCTCTGAATCAAAAATCATTGAGGTCATCGATGCCCTCCCCCTCGGTAAAAGCCCGGGACCCGACGGACTCACTAACGAGTTCTTTAAATCCTTCAAGCTGGTGGTTGCCACCCCTCTTCGGATGGTTTGGCAAGAAGCGCTAAAGTTTGGTGCTCTTCCTTCTTGTCTAAATAATGGAATTATCAAGCTGATACACAAGAAGGGGGAAAAGAACAGAATCGAGAACTGGCGACCTATCACGATGCTCCAAACAGGATACAAGATCATCGCTAAAGTCATTGCCAACAGACTCTCGTGCCACTTGAGATCTTGGCTTAGTGAGGGCCAAAAAGGCTTCATCAAAGGCAGGTCTATCCTGGAAACCATTATGGATATTTGCGAAGGTATTCAATTTGCAAATGAGTCCAAACAAGATGTGGTTTTCCTCAAGATCGATTTTGACAAAGCCTACGACAGACTGGAATGGGACTATCTTCTGCAGTCGCTTCAAGATCTCGGATGTAGTCAGAATTTCACCAAGATGATCGCGACCCTTCTTGGAAACACAACGACCCAAATTAACGTGAACGGCAAACTTTCGAAGGCGATCCATCTTAGAAGATCTATTAGACAAGGATGCCCTCTGGCCCCCCTTCTTTTTGCCATCGCCACTGAGGGGCTGAGCAGACTGGTCGCGCATCATGTGGAGACTGGCAATATCAAAGGCCTCCGGCTGCCCCACGACCACAGTCAAATCACCATGAGACTATTTGCCGATGATATGAACGCGTTTGTTCACAATGATAATACCAGCCTGGAGACTTTCTGGAGGTGTCTTGCTATCTTTTGTGAGGCCTCTGGATCCAAAATCAACCACTCTAAGACCGCCTTTAGGGCCATTGTGGGACATCATCCTGGCCTTCTCACTGAGCATGGCTGCCAAATCATTCCGCAGGGCCAAATCTTTCGTCTTCTGGGAATTCCTTTGGGGTTTGGCGTCTCTATGGAGCAGCGTTGGAGTTGGGTGTTGGCCAAACTCGAAATCAAGCTTAACTATTGGAAAGGTATGCAAATCAATCTTGCTGGGCGGGCGATGGTTATCAACACGTTCCTCCTCTCTTCTACCATTTATTTCCTTTCTTGCTGGAGACCGAACGAGCAAGGCTTGTCCAAATTGAGTAGTATCTGTAGAAACTTTCTTTGGACGGGCGATCACAACAGAAGGGGGGTGCCTAAAATCAAATGGGACATCTGCACTAGCCCCAAAGAATGCGGGGGGCTTGGTATCCTGGACATTGGGTGTATGGCCAACAAACTGGCTGCCAAATGGATGATTAAGGCTTGGTGCAACAGGGAGGCCTCGTGGGCCAAGCTGATCTTCAGAAACAAGAATGAGTTGGCTCTCATGGGGTTCCCAAACTGGAAGAATCTCGACATCATGACCCTGCTATTCTCCCCGATCCCTGTCTTCCCGAAAGGCTCCAATCTCGTGTGCTCCCTCTGGAAGGGCTGGAATAAAGTCAAAAGCTTCACAAGAATTAGTGAGGACTGGAGGTGGGCGGCCGGAATCAGACAAAACGACTCTATCTGGTTCCCGATACATGGCATCCGGAGTGTGGAGTCGTGGAACATTCGAAATGCCAAGAGATTATGGCACAAAGGATTCAAAAAATGGAAACACCTCTGGAAACATGACACCAACGGCTGGATCAATTTCGAGGATATTGATCCCTGCAAAAACATCTCCTACGAAGAGTGGAACACTTTGCAAAGCAGATGCCTCGCATGGGATCGGCACAAGATTCGCCTTCTCATGGGACACGATGCACCGAACTCGCTTGGTCTCAAATGGCACAATGGAAATAACCTACTCAAAATCCCGAACATCAAAGAGACGACTGACCACCAGATCAGTCTCAACAAGAAGTGGTGCCTGTCTTGGACGCGGCTTCGATGGGACATGAAATTCATGGGTATCTGGCACCCTCTGATCGAGATTAAGAAGTCGGTCCTCCTTTGGCAAATTCTGCATCGTGGAATTTGGACTAACCACAAGGCTAGCAAAATTTGCGGGGTCCCTCCTTGGTGCAAACGTTGTCACCGGGCTATTGAAGATGTCGCACACATCTTCCTTTCCTGCCCCAGCTCCTTCAGAATCTGGCAGACGGTTGGAAAGAAAATCAGACTTCAAAAACAGCTTAGTTGGAAACAAGTCCTTTTGGGAGAAGCAATCGGCTGCTCCGCGACACTCCGGAACGCCATCAAAGGGGAAGTCTTGTGGAAAATATGGCGGGAGAGGTGTGCTCTCAACTTCGGCGATACCCCCAAGGAATGGTCGATTGAGAAATCACTATTCCTCCTTGGCAAAAGGATTGTTAACTGTAAGAAATCCCCCCCCTTCAGGCACCATAAAGTCCTCATTTTGATCAACAACAAGCTCAAACCAAAGTGGGCCCCACATGAGGGCGATGAGAGGGTGATCAACCTTCTATGTAATGCAACCTAGAACTCATACAAGTTTCCCCTGCTTTGTGGGATTTGGGGGGTCCCGTGGGCGCTAGTCCCCTTCTTTTGTACCTTTGTTTCTTAATTTAATTCAAGTCCGGGAGAGTAGGCTATTGCCGAACTTACTTTATATTAAAAAAAAGAATCATTGAAAAGGACACTTGAGCAAATAACAACATGCATTCGAAGTTGAATTGCTACGAAGTGATGAGTGGCTAGGAACAGTAACATAAAATGTCACTTTGGAGGCTTCAACAAATGACTTTGGGAGCTATTTTCTTGAAAATTGAACTATAGATATATAGAGAACATTCCAAAGAACACATCTAAGCCAAAAGCAAGACATTTCGATGACTTATGATACCTTTAAATGCAAAGCACAAGTTCCATTCAACATGCTTTTGAATTTTCCCGTAAATGGCTTTTCCAGTTACCTTGATAAAAAGTCTTCATGTATTCTTGCAAGCATTTAAATTCCAATAAACCATGCATAGACTATTGTTGCAACCCTTAAAGAGTGATAGAGATTCTTCCATATGCATGATTCATTGTTAATCTTTAATTGGGTAAGCATGCAACTATATTATCATTAGAATCTTAGGTTAAGCCTGCTCTAGACATCTCATGTTATGCAAATGAAATTTATGAGATGAATTCTTATGTTGCATGAATAGATGACCAATCAAAAAAATTCATGCAACTATGATGCAAATCAAAGAGACGAGATTGGTCATGTTACAGATGAGGTAAATGCAGTTTTCATCCCCCTCATGGTCCATCCATTTACTTTTCAGCTTTTTATTTTCCAAGATGAAGATCCTATGGTGTCTGAAGGGAGGGAAATTCTTACAATTAGGAATTCTTTTGCCTAGTAGGGCAAGGGAATTAACAATCACCCATTCTTTTATAGCTTTTCCAAAATTGGCAGCACATCTTTCTTTCCATATCTTCTAAGAGATTCCCCTCTGATGGTGTTCCACAAGGCAAAAGAGCAACCAATTGCTTCACCCAGCATCACTTGTTTCCAATTGACATTATTTTTTAGTTTCAAAACCCTGCAAAATCTTGCCAAACTGAGAGGCCCTTGGGGTAAGAGAACAAGAGATGACCAATGTGTTCTTTATCCCTACAATAAGACTAACACGAGTGATGTCTTGACACGAGTGATGTCTTGATATCACGAGTGATGTCACTTTGATTTTGATGCAAAACATAATTTCCTAAACCATCAAGACCACATCCACACCATCTTGTAGTGGCTTCCACTTAAACTTAATCTTCTTTAAATTAAAGAATGTGTATTAATTACTGATCATTGTTTCATTCCTAGTAACTTGAGCCTATGTGAAACTCATCACCTTGCTCCAAGGTTTGAACATGTCCTTTCATCCTATGCACAAAACATAGAAGACTACTCTTTGATCCTTAAACTTAAAATCTTTTAAGTAGAAAATTGGCCTAAACCTAAAATATGAGCTCCTTGGTTATGTCTTGATCCCTTACTAGCAATCTCACTTCCTTGCATATTTGTTGATCACTTTATCCCTTTAGGGTATTTCTAAACCATTTCTTGTCTTTATACTTGAGTTTTGAACTACTCTAAAGATTTGATATAATCCTAGTTAGGAGTCATTACTTCAAAGAAAATATTTCCTTCTAATGAATTATTCATGAGTTTAGTACCAAGACTTGAATATCGTTTATCCAAGCCTTAAAAATCTAACACAATAATAGATCCAAAGGCAATCACTTGGATACTCTTGTTCCAAGTTGGATCATATCCTATTGATCAGGCAAAAGAGATAAAGACTTAGTCTTTATTTTGAGATCTCCTCAATCTTCCAAGCTCGTTGGATCACCTCAAGAATTTTCTAGTGATATCCTTTTCTACTCAAGTCCATACTCTACTAATTATTTTCAAATTACCAATCTAGGCATCCACTAATGCTTTCTGAAAACATTTATAATCCCTTTAAATATTGGTATACCTTTGCGTTATACTAGTCATAACATTTAAGAATCACTACTTATGGTTTGAGGCTTACTTGGGAACTACAACATATTTTGTTACCTCTCTTCTTTACTCCTATCTCTTTAAAAGGAGTTTCTACTTAGTATTTATTATTTCAATCCTTAGGTTTGCATTGACTAACTTGTATGATTTCATCAAAACCGTTTTGAGATTTTAGTTTAATGTCAACTTTAAAACTTGTTTGAATAAGTCCAAGACTAAAGTGGTTTGGGGATTACTTGGGAACTACATGAGATTGGTTTATCTCTCTTCCTTACTCCTCTTTGTTCATAAGGATTTTCTATTGTCTTAATTATTTCAACCCTTAGGCGGTCTCTCAAAAGTTGGATGGTTTCTTCTCACTACCAAGTTTTACTTATGATTTACTCAAAACCCTTTTGACAATTTACATTTAGGTAAATTGTAAAACCTCTTGAAATAATTTCAAGACTAAAAAGATACTTATCTTTATCATTGCACTAAAAAGATATTTATATTTATAATTTTTTGTACTTTTATTCTCTTTCCCTAACACTTTTGGTTAGGAAGGACTTATTCATCTTAATGTGTGTACCATACCTTTTGACACATAAGTAGCCTATGCCACGATGGTGCATCTATGGATGACAATGAAAACAATGGTGAAGCAATGCATTTGCATCTGCACGTACACCTATCTATGTCCAACTCCTCTAATGCACTAAATCTCTTGCCCTAATAACATGCTTGAGGCAGGCACCATGTGCCCCTTTGTTTGAAAGTAAAATTAAATGTTCGAAGTAGGTTTTCCTCACCTCCTTTATAGAAATGCATCCATGAGGTTCCTCTTTGGGTGAACTAATATGAATCTAGACTCGCTGATAATTTTCACTTCTAGAACAATTTTTGGGAAATAAAAAACTAATCCTAGTCTACAATCTAAGGCATTCCTACGCTTCACTAGCAAAATTTATCATGTTATACAAGTTAAAGTACACATATACACTTTCATTTCACATTTGAAAGTGTTAAAATACAAAATAATTGTCAACAATGCTACCAACATCATTGTTGAAATTGTCCAAACTAAGGACTTGTAGATTGTTAAATCATCTCTGATTTGAAAGAGATTTATGTCACTAGAATGATTAAAAAATGATCTCTATATCAAGTTAAGAATCATTGAAAAGGACACGAGCAAAGAACAACATGCATTCGAAGTTGAATTGCTACGAAGTGATGAGTGGCTAGGAATAGTAACATAAAATGTCACTGTGGAGGCTTCAACAAATGACTTTGGGAGCTATTTTCCAAAGAACACATCTAAGTCAAAAGCAAGACATTTGGATGACTTATGATACCTTTAAATGCAAAGCACAAGTTCCATTCAACATGCTTTTGAATTTTCCCGTAAATGGCTTTTCTTTTACCTTGATAAAAAATCTTCATGTATTCTTGCAAGCCTTGAAATTGCAAAAAACCATGCATAGACTATTTTTGCAACCCTTAAAGAGTGATAGAGATGCTTCCATATGCATGATTCATTGTTAATCTTTAATTGGGTAAGCATGCAACTATATTTTCATTAGAACCTTAGGTTAAGAATGCTCTAGACATCTCATGTTATGTAAAAGAAATTGATGAGATGAATTCTCATGTTGCATGAATAGGTGACCAATCAAAAAAAGGCATGCAACTATGATGCAAATCAAAGTGACGAGATTGGCCATGTCATAAAGAAGGTCAATGCAGTTTTCATCCCCCTCATGGTCCATCCATTTACTTTTCAGCTTTTTATTTTCCAAGATGAAGATCCTATGGTGTCTGAAGGGAGGGAAAGTCTTACAATTATGAATTATTTTGCCTAGTAGGGCAAGGGAATTAACAATCACCCATTCTTTTAAAGCTTTTCTAAAATTGGCAGCACATCTTTCTTTCCATATCTTCTAAGAGCTTCCCCTCTAATGGTGTTCTACAAGGCAAAAAAGCAACAAATTGCTTCACCCGACATCACTTGTTTCCAATTGACATGATCTTTTAGTTTTAAAACCCTGCAAAATCTTGCCAAACTGAGAGGCTCTTGGGGCAAGAGAACAAGAGGTGACCAATGTGTTCTTTATCCCTACAATAAGGCAAACACGAGTGATGTCTTGCCAAAATTTTTCAGCTTTGGCATTCATCCGAATTCCCTAGTGGATAATTTGCTACATAAGAACCAACTTTTTGTTCTTAATGAGGAGGTTCCACAGGTCCACAAAATTAAAATGCCATAGAATAGAAGGGGACTAGTGCCCACGGGACCCCCCAAATCCCACAAAGCAGGGGAAACTTGATTGAATCCTAGGTTGCATTACAGAGAAGGTTAATCACCCTCTCATCGCCCTCATGCGGGGCCCACTTGGGTTTGAGCTTGTTGTTGATCAAAAGGAGAACTTGATGGTGTCTGAAGGGGGGGGACTTCTTACTGTTAACGATCCTTTTGCCCAGGAGGAATAGTGACTCAACCCTTGGGGGATCGCCGAAGTTGAGAGCACACCTCTCCCGCCAAATTTTCCACAGGACTTCCCCTCTGATGGCGTTCTAGAGTGTAGCAGAGCAGCCGATCGCTTCTCCCAAAAGGACTTGTTTCCAACTAAGCTGTTTTTGAAGTCTGATTTTCATTCCAACCGTCTGCCAGATTCTGTAGGAGTTGGGGCAAGTAAGGAAGATGTGTGGGACATCTTCGATAGCACGGTGGCAGCGTTTGCACCAAGGAGGGATCCCACAGAGTTTGCTAGCCTTATGGTTGGTCCAAATTCCTCGATGAAGAATTTGCCATAAGAGGACAGACTTCTTAATCTCAATAAGGGGGTGCCAGATACCCATGAATTTCATGTCCCACCGTAGCCGCGTCCAAGACAGGCACCACTTCTTGTTGAGGCTGATCTGGAGGTCAGCCGTTTCTTTCATGTTCGGGATTTTGAGTAGGCTATTTCCGTTGTGCCATTTGAGACCAAGCGAGTTCGGTGTGTCGTGTCCCATGAGAAGGCGCATCTTGTGACGATCCCAAGCGAGGCATCTGCTTTGCAAAGTGTTCCATTCTTCGTAGGAGATGTTTATGCGAGGGTCAATATCCTCGAAGTTGATCCAGTTGTTGGTGACATGTTTCCAGAGGTGTTTCCATTTTTTGAATCCTTTGTTCCATAGCTTCTTGGCATTTTGAATGTTCCACGACTCCACACTCCGGATGCCATGTATCGGAAACCAGATAGAGTCGTTTTGTCTTATTCCGGCCGCCCACTTCCAATCCTCACTAATTCTTGTGAAGCTTTTGACTTTATTCCAGCCCTTCCAAAGGGAGCACACGAGATTGGATCCTTTCGGGAAGACGGGGATCGGGGAGAAAAGCAGGGTCATGATGTCAAGATCCTTCCAGTTCGGGAACCCCGTGAGGGCCAACTCATGCTTGTTTCTGAAGATCAGCTTGGCCCACGAGGCCTCCCTATTGCACCAAGCCCTAATCATCCATTTGGCTGCCGGTTTGTTAGCCATACACCCAATGTCCAGGATACCAAGCCCCCTGCTATCTCTCGGGCTAGTGCAGATGGCCCATTTGATTTTAGGCACCCCCCTTCTGTTATGATCGCCCGTCCAGAGAAAGTTTCTCAGTTTGGACAGGCCTTGCTCATTCGGTCTCCAACAAGAAAGGAAATAGATGGTAGAAGAGAGGAGGAACGTGTTGATAACCATCGCACGCCCAGCGAGATTGATTTGCATACCTCTCCAATAGTTAAGTTTGTTTTCGAGTTTAGCCAACACCCAGTTCCATCGCTGCTCCATAGAGACACCAAACCCCAAGGGGATTCCAAGAAGTCGAAGGATTTGGCCCTGCGGAATGATTTGACAGCCATGATCAGTGAGAAGGCCAGGATGCTGTCCCACAATAGCTCTGAAGGCGGTCTTGGAGTGGTTGATTTTGGAACCAGAGGCATCACAAAAGGTAGCAAGACACCTCCAGAAAGTCTCCAGGCTGGTACTATCATTGTGGACGAACGCGTTCATATCATCAGCAAAAAGTCTCATGATGATTTGACTGTGGTCGTGAGGCAGCCGGAGGCCTTTGATATTGCCAGCCTCCACATGATGAGCCACAAGTCTGCTCAGCCCCTCAGTGGCGATGGCAAAAAGAAGGGGGGCCAGAGGGCATCCTTGTCTAATCGATCTTCTAAGATGGATCGCCTTCGAAAGTTTGCCGTTAACGTTAATTTGGGTCGTTGCGTTTCCGAGAAGGGTCGCGATCATCTTGGTGAATTTCTGACTTAGTCCGAGATCTTGGAGCGACTGCAGAATATAGTCCCATTCTAGCCTGTCGTAGGCTTTGTCAAAGTCGATCTTGAGGAAAACCACATCTTGATTAGACTCATTTGCAAATTGAATACCTTCCCAAATATCCATAATGGTTTCCAGGATAGACCTGCCTTTGATGAAACCTTTTTGGTCCTCACTAAGCCAAGATCTCAGGTGGCACGAGAGTCTGTTGGCAATGACTTTGGCGATGATCTTGTATCTAGTTTGGAGCATCGTAATAGGCCGCCAGTTCTCGATTCTGATCTTTTCCCCCTTCTTGTGTATCAACTTGATAATTCCATTATTTAGACAAGAAGGAAGAGCACCAAACTTTAGCGCTTCTTGCCAAACCATCCGAAGAGGGGTGGCAACCACCAGCTTGAAGGATTTAAAGAACTCGTTAGTGAGTCCGTCGGGTCCCGGGCTTTTACCGAGGGGGAGGGCATCAATGACCTCGATGATTTCTGATTCCGAGATAGGGGCATGAAGAAGGGAGTGGAGGTTGGGTGGAATCCTCCGGGGGGAAACCCTAGAAATGGCAGCCATACAATCCCTTCTATGGTGGGAAAGGGGGTTCGAGGTTCCCAGGAGTCTCGTGAAGTGCCCCTCGATGATGCCAAGATTATCTTCTTCCGAATTGCAAACATTGCCATGTGGGTCTAGCAGTAGGGGGATCGACTCTCTGCTGTGTTTCCTTTTAAGGATACGACACATCTCTTTGGTGGGTTTGTCGGCTTTGCCAGCCCACCACTCCTTGAAAAAGATTTGCAAGTTTTTCCTTTGTAATTCTTCCTCGTATCTCAACACTGCTCTGATTTTCCTGAGGCCTTTCTGGGCTTGTTGTTTTCCTTTGTTCACTTCCTCCTCGAGCCGCCAGAGTCTGTGGTAAACGGCTTCCCTACGAGCCCGCCGCACAGTCTCGAGCATCTTCTTAGTTCTGATCATGATCTTACGAGACTTGTCGACCGCACTTCTCCAGCACTTGGCGGGGGCCAAGCCAGAGGCGAACGCCACTTTCCACACATCGGCAATTTCTTGGTGGACAGAAGGGATAGAGAAGGTGGTTGCGTTGGCATGGAACCACGGAGCCTTGCGGATTTTGTTGGAAGGTTGAAAAGTGATAACGATCGGGTAGTGATCAGAGATAGTGAGGTCAGTGCGTTGCGTGATGGTAGGGTGACCCCACTGTTGAGTAAAACTCTGGGAGATGTAGCATCTATTGAGTCTAGCTTTCCTCAGGTCCTTCGCCCATATCCACTTTGATCATTGAAGGAAGCGGCGAACTGAGGTCGGCCTCGACACAGATTTGGGGCTGTCTTGCACCTTCATAGATGAGACCACCAACGTCTTCGCGTGAAGCCAGCGGCTTGCCGATAGGAGAGACAATGTCCCACACGAATTTGTACAAGAAGTAAGGAAGGTTGGGGAGCTCAACCCAAAGAGGGTACCGGAGCGACTTCGATTTGTCGGGAGTAAAGTCCGGAGACCATCTGAAAAGGCACAGGGTCGCCCGACCGAACTGCCAGGTGCCAACGCTAAGGGCTTGGAACGCCATCTCTTCATTTTCAAAGACTAGCAGCAAGTGGTTCGCTGGTAGGAACTGACATTTGCTAACAATTAGTCCTCGAGGGAACCACTCTTTTCGAAGCCATTGTCGCACAGTTTCGAGTGGGGGCCTAGGGCCAAACACTTGGCCGACGAGGCAAACTTTCTTGAGCTCCTCCTGAGCCGACAGGACTGCGGGTCTGCTGAGGGAAACAACGGGGGATTCAAAACTTTCAGATGCCCCAGGGGCGGCACACGACCCCCCCTCCAGCAAAGCAGCCAGGAAATCGGTCTCCCTAGTGGGAGGGGCCCGATTACTTTTGACGAGAGAGGATGAAGCCACATCCATGGCCTAAGGGAACCAGCACCCACCTTTGCTCCTAGAATTTACTTTCGCATTGAGAGACTTCAACCCACTAGCGGGAAGACTAGGCCATCGCAGGAAAAGGATCCAAAAGTAGCACTCTTCTTCTCTTTTTCTTTTTTCTTTTTTCTTTTTCCCCTTTTTTCTTTTTTCTCTTTTCTTTTTTCTCCTTTTTTCTCTTTTTCGACGGACTACCCCTCTCTTTTTCTTTTGAGCCCTGCCACGTTGCACGCGCGATTGACAACGCCTTAGCCGGGGTGGTTCTGGGTCTTAAAGAAGAAGCTGCTTAAGATGAGGGCTGCAAGTACAAGGCGAGGGAAGCTACGGCATCGAGGCCCCCGATTTAACTCTTGAAGGGACGACAAGAGATGGAACGAGCAGATCTAACTATGGTGTATCGTTTCTATTTCGAAGGCGATTCCGAGAATCGACTCCGTGACGGCCGCCTTTTGTGATTACATGTCTACTTTTCGCGCGTCCTACCCGCTCTTCTCACCATCCGTGTTCGCGAGTCCATTCATCGATCTCTTTTTTGGAACTTTTTTTTTTTTAATAATCGAGGACTTCTTTTAGTGCTTAAAGGGCCTGCCGCCTGGCAGCCGCCACACAGACACGCGCGAGGACTCTGCGAAGGACGGTACTGACGATATTGCGCGAACAGCAGGGGAGAGGACAGTCGGCGGCGAATGGTGGTATGACTTCGATCCCAGTGCGCGATAGACTGCTAGTCGGCGATAGACAGCTGGGTACGCGATAGACGGTTCGGTCCTTGTGCGCGACAGACGGATGTCACGATAGACTGCTGGGTGCGCGATAGACTGCTTGTCGGCGATAGACAGCTGGGTGCGCGATAGACCGCTTGTCGGCGATAGACTGCTTCTCCATGTGCGCGATAGACTGCTTGTCGAATGCGGCGTCTTCAGGAACTCCAATATACTGCGCCGACTGTCGAGAATGGCGTCGACACTAGTTCAGTACGTCCATCGAGCTCAGATTCCGCAAGCCATCGGAAACAATCATGCCGCCATCGCCAGAACCTTTTGTATCGCGCATCTCCCCGAACATGCAGTTTTTTCCCCGAGAATGGCGTCGACACTAGTTCAGTACGTCCATCGAGCTCAGATTCCGCAAGCCATCGGAAACAATCATGCCGCCATCGCAGAATTCGCCATTGTTAATTCAAGTCCGGGAGAGTAGGCTATTGCCGAACTTCCTTTATATTAAAATTAAAATGCCATCAAATACTAAACCATTTCTTGTTGCGATTGTTCTGCTAGTCCTCATGCTTCTTAAAACTCACCACTTTATCTAATATGTGATCGTTGATGCATCGTAACCCCTTGATGCAAGGAAGATTGTGACCAATAAGGAGGTGTGATCTCCTAGGAGCTTATTCTATGCCTCAAAAGCCACTATTCCTCATGGTTAATTCTAACTGTCTGGTCAAAATCCTCAAACATAATCCAGCATTTCTTTTCTTGATTCTATAGATGTTTCCAAACACAAAATCATTTATTCCATAGCTTTTTTCCAAGTCTATTTCTTTGATTCCCCTTAAGGGAAATCCGACAGATTCATTGTGTCGAGTCTTGGTAGCCCATTTCTAGTCCTCATTCACCTTGATGTTTGCTTTCATTCTATTTCAACTCTTTCACAAAGAGCAAACCAGGTCTGAGCCTCTGGTAGTTATCAGAATATGGGAAAGATCACAGTAAGAAGGTTAAGATCCTTCCATCGACAGAGGCCCATTCACATAGGAGCAAATTTGTTTCTTAGAATATGCCTAGCCCGAGATGCTTTTGAGTTCCCCATGCATTGATCATGCACTTGGGGGCCATCTTATCAGCCATCCCCAAAATATCCAGAATGCCCAATCCAATTCTATCTTTTTGGTTTGCAAATATATTCCATTTGACCTTGGGCATAACTCTTGAGTTGGGATCCTCCATCTAAAGGAATTTTTAGGGTGAGCTTTCGAATTTTTCTAACTCTTTGCCTTTCAGCCTCCAGCACATTAGAAAGTAAATCACCAAAGAAAGCAAAAAGGTATTAACCACCATAGCACACCGCTCTAGGTTTAATTACTTCCCTTTCCAATAGGCAAATTTATGTTCAAGTATATCAAGAACCCAATTCCATTTCTACCTTGGAGCAACTTGAGATCCCATTAGTATAACCAACAATATGACTATTTTTGCAACACGGAGCAATGAACAACCCTGATTGATCGAGAATTACATGGTGGGCCACATGATGTCCTTGAACGCACTCTTGGAGTGGTTAGTTCTAGAACTAGAGGCAATGCAAAAGATGTTAAGGCATTGCCGGAAGGTCACGATACTAGTATTATCATTTCAAGCAAAAGTATTCATGTCATCTATGAAGATCCTTAGTAACATTGGATTCTAGTTGTGGGGAAGAAAGGTTGCTTGGATCTTCCCAAGTTGAGCCTGATGCTTAACGAGGCAATTGAGGTCATCGATGGCAATAGTTAACAAAAACAAGGCAAGGGGCCAACTTGATCGAATCAACCTTTTTAATATGATCAGACGCAAGAGTTGGTCGTCTATGTTAATACCCATTGAGGCATTTCCTAACAGCATAGAGACCACTTCGATGAATCTTGGTCTACATTCCATATCCTTCAAGGAATGCAGAATGATGCCCCACTCCAGGAGATCATACGCCTTGTCAAATTCAATATTGATAAAAAGAATTTCTTGTTGATCATGGCCTCCAAGATGGATCAGTCCTTAATGAATCCTTTTTTATGTTCATTTATCCAATTCTAAAGATGGCATGTAATCTGATTAGCTAGGACCTTCATGAAGTTCTTATAGCCAATTTGCATCATTATGATCGGCCTCCAATTTTCAATCTTCTTTTTATTGTCTTCTTTGTGAATCATTTTTATAACACCTTCCTTGAGACAGTTAGGTTAAGCACCAAACATGACGGCTTCCTTCTAGATGAAACACAGTTGTCTCACCAACACTTTCTTAAACATCTTGAAGAACGCATTAGTAAGACGGTGCAAGCCCAGGATTTTCCCGTTGGGAAGAGAATCAATAAACTCCCCAAGCTTAGCATTTGAGAAGGTAGCACAAATTAGGTAGAATTCTCTTGGGCTTGATGTTAGAGATGGGAGCCATGCTACCACATCTTTGAGAGGACATCAAAGCGGAGATTACGAGAAGCTTGGTAAAGTGGTCAGCAATAAATTCCATATTCTCCTCAATAGGCTTGCATTGCACTCCATTCTTCTCAATCGTTTATGGAATCTATTCCTCAAGTTGTTTTTTCTTTGGGAGTTTACACATTTCTTTTGTAGGTTTATCAGCTTCCATGCCCATCATTCTTTAAAGTAAATTCCATACCTTTATTCACTTCCACTTCAAGACATCGAAGCCTACAATAAAACTTCTATCTTCTTGTGTGATGAATATTTTTAATCCCCCTTTGAGCCTTGGTAAGTAGAAATATGGATTTTTGACAGCTTTCTTCCACCACTTAGCAAATGACTTATTGGTATCAAAAGACTCAATCCATGTCAAAGAAATCATTTCTTGGATAGAAGGAAGGGACAAGATTGAAGAGGTTATATGAAACTAGAGAGCTTTCTTGTGTCTCCCTAGAAGGTTAAATGAAAGAACCAGAGGATAATGATCAGCGACAAAAAAGTATTCGCATTGAATGGGGGAAGGGGAATGAACAAGATCAATGGTATTCTGAAATAAATAGAATATGTTACATTTTTCTTTTGATCTTTAATTGCCACATTGTTAATCTTTTCATTTAATGATATTCCTCGAGTTTACTTAACTATAAACTTCCTTGTGGGGAAGAACATGCCCACAAGTTTATCTACTTCTTCTCCATGTGAATTTCAAGAGCTGAACGGACTAGTCCGATTTCATATCAAATTAATATCAATTTTTATATTCGCACCTTGATTCATGAACATTAGAACTATTTTATCAATAATAAAAGGAGCTTGTTCTGAAAAGGAATCTCAATGTACATGAATCTCATATAATTTTCACAGTCACTCATAATTTTTTTCTAACATGCGAATGAGAGTCATTTCAATAGAAGAGTGATAATCTTTATGACACAAAAATAGTTTGACTCAAGCTAGATAAATATTTCCATTTTTGTTATGTAAAGTATTCGTAAATGATAGATATGCATGTATGTATGTGTGTGTGGATGATTGTATGTATTTATGTATTTATGTGTGTATGTATGTATGTTGTTGAATATGTGACCTTAATGTTGATAAAAGACAACTTATATCACTAAGGGTGGTCTCAAGGTCGGGTAAGGTTAGGTAAGGTAGTCCTCGGGTGGTGGAAAAGTTGGGAGAGCCATCCAAAAGCTATAAAAGGAGGTGAAGAGTCATCAAATGCATGGAACTCTTGTAGTTCATTGAAGAGCAAGAGACATATACTCAACGAGGCTCAAGGAGAGAGTCATCCAAACCTCAAGGAGCATAAATCCAGTAGTCAAAGCTAAGAAAAATGGAGAGGAGGACATTACATGCATAGAGGAGGAGCAAGGAGGAGCTATCAGGCCCACACCCCCTCTAGTCTCTTGTAGGTATAGACATATTCTTCTTATAATAGTTTTAGCTCTTTATGTACAATCTAATTCAAGAGATTTAAGGTTCATTATGTATCTTATATATGTGTCTTAATTTTTGTAAGAGGGCTTCTTGAAATCAATTTTATGTGCAGAGAAATTGGTTTATCTTTGTAACCCAAATTTTTGCATATCCTACATATCTACATAGTTTGTTTTGAACGGAGTTGTTGATTGACCCTAATTTCCCATTCATTATGGTAGATCTAGGTCAAAAAGTGAAGTTGCTTCACAAAGGCAACTACCAACCATGGAGCTTCAGAGTCATGAACTACCTCATGAGAAAATATTTATGGCCTATTATGTGTGGAGATGAAGATAAGCCCGATGTGGATCCCAAAGATCCAAAGGTCACCAATCAAGAATTGGAGATGTTGAAGGACTGGGAGGAAAGGAATAGGAGAGCTATCTTCTACATATCACATGTAATCTCTAACACTATGATTGGTCATATATCAGATTTTAATCATGCTAGAGATGTTTGGGAGGCCTTAGAAAAGATATATGCCACTTCCAGAAGAAGCAAAAAGATGCAAATTAAGAATGAACTCCATTCCTTGAAGAAGGGTAGTGCTCAATCTATTGTTCACTACACCTTGAGGGTGAAGCAGTTGAGGGAGGAATTGGCATCCATTGGCTACAAAGTAGATGAAGAAGACCTTTTGTAGGCTAATCTCAATGGGTTGAGAGGGGAAGACAAGTGGAAACCCCTTATTACTACCATCTTGTATAGAGATCCTCTACCAACTCTTGAGGAGTTGATCCAACACCTAGTGGCAGAAGACGTTGCCATAGGAGACACATCCAAGAAGGATGGTCACTCACAGGTCCTGTATGCTATCAAAGGTAACGGCAAGAGTGGCAAGAAGGGGAAAGGAGGAAAAATAAAGTGGAAGCTGTCCAAGGAAGAAGGTTCATATTCAGAAGGAGATAGCAAGGCATCATCTTCAAGGAAGGGCGAGAATCGCAAAGGGAACAACAACCCTCATGAAGGTAAAACCTATTTTATATGTGGTAAGCACAATCATATTTCTTCAAATTGCTGGTTCAAGGATGACAAAGGCAATAAGAAGAAGGAGCAAGGGAATCATGGTAACAACTCCAAGAAGGATGATGAGAAGGAGACCCTCCTAGCCATGAGACATGGTACACTAGTGATCCCAAGGATGCAAAGTGGTACATAGCCTCTCCATGCTCTAATCACATGTCATGTATGGAGGAATCATTTGTTTGTATGTAGGTCCCAAGCTCAAAAGGTTGTGTGGAGATAGGAGATAACATTGAGCATCCCATTACACATGTGGGAGATGTGAATCTAGGTGAAGGTAAATCTATCAAGACTCCTAAAGATGTGCTCCATGTTCCATGTATTTCCAAGAACCTTATTTGTGTAGGATAGATGGTAGAGAGAGTTATGTAGATTATATTTGATGCAAAAGTTTGCATGGTGAATCAAGGAGGCAAAGTCATTACCAAGGGAAGGAAGGAAGGCAGATTGCTCACACTAGATGTTGCTCCTACACACAAGAGGGTATGTTATTTGACGATTGCTAACAAAAGGATTGTAGAGATTGATCTTAGGCACAAGAGGATAGGACATATCAATATTCCCAAGTTAAAAATCATGCACAGGGCAGGTTTAGTGCAGTTAATACCAAATCTTAAAGGCCAAGGTCTACATGCATTTTGTGATGCTTGTTAGCTAGGTAAGCAAGCAAGAAATCCATTTCCAAAGAGTAAGTACAGATCATCTAAGCTCTTGGAGCTTATACACTCTGATTTATGGGGACCTAGTAGAGAGGCTTCACTAGGAGGAGCTAGGTACTTTGTCACTTTCATTGACGACCACTCAAGAAAGGTATGGTTATATGTTATCAAGGAAAAATCAGAAGTGTTTTCGTGCTTTCAAAATTTTAGGTCCCTTGTTGCGAAAGAATGTGATGCACACATCAAGAAACTAAGGTCAAATGGAGCGGAAGAAATTTCTATAAGGAATTCACAAAGTAGAGGAAGAATAGGCATTTTATTGAGATAGCTAGATGTCTTATAAATGAAGGTATGTTACCATTCTTGTATTGGGATGAGGCTATGAATATAGCTTGTTACCTGATAAAGAGGGTTCCAATAGGTGGTGTGCACAACTTGACTCCAAACGAAGTCTTTTTGGTAAGAAATCAAGCATGGAGCACCTCAAGGTATTTGGATGTGTATGCTTTGTTCATGTTCCTAGTGAAGTGAGAACAAAGTTAGAGCCAAAGAGTGAGAAATGTGTATTCGCTAGCTACTCAAATGAGCAAGAAAGATATAGGTGCTACAACCATCTCACAAAGAAGCTATATGTGTCAAGAGATGTTTTTTTTTATGAGTCAAGGTCATGGTATGGAGACAATGGCAAGGCAAAGTTGGATGAAGAGGATCAAGAGGAGTATGCAGATTTTGATGCGTAGATTCAACCTCAAGAGCCAATCACAATGAGTGGACTAGAGGCTTCTACATATAAGGTACACTCATATGATCACTCTTAAAATTATGATTATGAAGGACCATCCCCTACTTCAAAGTATATAAGGCTCCAAGAGACAAAATATGACACTAGGGAGGCTCAAGAGGAGTCAAAAGAGGAAGAGCTTGAGGAGATAATTACTCCTAATGTAAAGCTCAATAGACTCAAGAAGAAATTTCCCAAAGGCTAAGAGAGAAGTTCTACAAGGAAGAAAGAACCCCCACAAAGGTATACATATGGTTCTTTCATGGCAAAGCACTATCCATACATGATGAATTGCATTGCAGATCAAGAGCTAGATTCTTACGAGGAGCCAAAGACCAAACTATAGTGGAGGAAGGCTATGTATGAAGAGTTTAAAGCTCTTAAGGAGAACAACACTTTGTAACTACTACCCAAGAATGAAGGCATGAAGATAGTCCAAAATAGGTGGGTGTACAAGACCAAGAGGGATGGAGATGGCAACTTCGCAAGGTACAAGGCTACACTAGTAGCCAAAGGCTTCACACAGACAGAAGTGTTGGATTATGAGGAGACTTTTAGCCCTCTGGCAAACAAGGCTACCATTAGAGCTCTCATAGGCCTATGTGCAGCAAGGAGGTGGACTATCTACAAGATGGACATTGAGAATGCTTTCTTGAATGGTGAGTTACAAGAAGAGGTGTTCATGGAGCAACCTCAAGGGTATGTAGATCCACAACATCCTACCTTTGTTTAGAGGTTGAAGAAGGCCCTGTATGGTCTAAAGCAAGCCCCAAGGGCTTGGAATCAGAGGCTGGTGGAATTCTTGAAGAGATGTGGTTTCTCTCCAAGTGATGCAGATCCATCCTTGTATGTGAAGAAGACAAATCACAATCTATGATTGATGTGCATATATGTAGATGATCTTCTTGTGATAGGTGATGATGATGCAGGCATAAGGACCATCAAACACAAGCTTGGAAGAGAGTTCAAAATATCAGATTTAGGTGTGCTAAAGTAATTTCTTGGCATTGAGGTGATCTATGGGAAAGAAGTTATCTATCTCTCTCCAAAGAAGTATCTTCTAGATGTGTTGTTTAGGTTTGGCATGACAGATGGCAAACCAATAGCTCAACCTATGCATTCAAATGTCAAGTTAAGCAAGGAAGATGGTAAGAAGCTAGAAGACCTTACACTATAGAGGAGCATTGTAGGATCATTGATCTATGCTACACTCACAAGGCCTAAGTTGTGCTACATAGTTCGAATTCTATCTTTGTTCATGCATGCAACCACATATACACATTTCAATCATGCAAAGAAAGTGTTAAGATATGTGAAGAGTATACTTAATTATGCATTGGTATACAAGTATGATGAAGAACTTCAAGTAAGAGCATGGAGTGATCCAAATTGAGCAAGGAGTGTTGATGATACAAGGTCAAATTTTGGCTATGTTTTCATGCTAGGTGAAAAAGCAATTTCATGGATGAGAAAAAAGCAGTCCATAGTTACATTGAGTTCAATAGAGGCTGAATATAGAGCTTCAGCCCTCACTACATGTGAAGCAATGTGGCTTAAAAAGCTCTTCAAAGATTTTCGTATACAACCTAGATTAATTCGAGTTTATGGAGATAACATGTCAAGCCAAAATCTTGCTAACAATCCCATGTATCATTCAAAGAGCACGCACATTGAGGTGCATTACCATTATGTAAGGGAAAAGGTTGCAAGTTGGGACATTAATATTCATTTTCTAGGTACAAAGAACCAAGTTGTAGATATCTTCACCAAATGCTTGGATGTGACCAAGTTAACAAATTTTTTAAAGGAAATGAGCTTACTTGATATGGACACTACCACCTTAAGCTTGAGGAGGAGTGTTGAAAATGTGAACAATGCAAGCTCTAGGTAGAAAAAGAGGTCAAAAGGCCTTAATGGGTAAAAAAGTCACGATTTAGATCACTTAGGACGATCTCAAGGTTGTGCAAGGTTAGGTAAGACAGTCCTAAGGTGGTGGAAAAGTCAGGAGAGGCATCCAAAAGCTATAAAGGGAGGTGAAGAGTCATCAAATGCATGTAAGTCTTGTAGATCATTGAAGACTAATAGACATTTACTCAAGGATGCTCAAGGAGAGAGTCATCCAAAGATCAAGGAGCTGAAACAGAGCATTCAAAGCTAGGAAAAATTCAAAGGAGGACATTAAATGCATAGAGGATGAGCAAGGAGGATCTATCAAGCCCACACCCCCTCTAGTCTCTTGTAGGTATAGACATAGTTTGCTTATAATAGTTGTAGCTCTTTGTCTACATATCCAATTCAAGAGATTTAAAGTGCATTCTGTAGCTTACATATGTGTCTTCCTTTCCCTAAGAGGGCTTCTTGGAATCAATTTTATGTGCATAGAATTTGGTATATCTTTGCATCCCTAAGTTTTGCATATCCTACATCCTTACATAGTCTGTTTTGAACAGAGTTATTGATAGACCTAAACAGATCCATTTTGATGTTCTATAGCTTGTTGGAAACCTTATCAAATACTAAATGTGGCGAAAAGTTTATATAATCAATAGTAAGTATTTATAATATGTATATATATCTATATGTATGTCTTTATACATGTATGTAGAAATGTATATATACATTTATGAAAATGTGTGTATGTATGTACGTATGTATGTATTTATATGTATGTATGTATGTTTGGATAATCTTCATGCACTAAAGTAGAGTTTGTGCACGTTATACTTCTCTCCATAAAAAAATTGAACCGAAGTTATTTTAGTGTCACATCATCAAATAACCCTTTGAAGATCACAATGAACTTAAACAAAAAATATGAAAAATAAAAACATATGACCATACAAAATGACATCAGTGTGAATTTGTTTTGAGAAAGAGCTTTTGTGAAGATGTCCAGCACTTTTTCTCTAGTAATGATATGAACCAGATCAACTTCTTTTTTAATGAACTTTTCATGAACAAAGTTATGGTAAATTTGGATGTGTTGTTTTTTAACTTGCATGGTAAAATGGACTCTTTGATAGTATAATACTAAACACATTGTCATTGTAGGTGATCACCTTTTCATCAATGTAGAATCACATATATCAAAAAATTCCAGTCGTTAAAGCTCAACATGTTTGATATCAAGCCATTCTTTATCAGAGATCATAAAAGTTAATCTTGATTGTGGATTTAGTTAGAACGCCAAATGCTTTACAGATTTTGTGCGGCAGCATTTGATAATGTACAGCACCATGAGATTTTCAGAAAAGTAACGTAAAGTACACTACTCCTGGAAGATTGCCATGACAGCAGCATGTGAAAGAAATGAGCGCGTAATAGACGGAAATTCAATGAATCCAGCTATAAGCTAAATCGATACGACTATCGATTTTGATTTTAATGCATCCCATGGGAAATATGTATTGTCTTATCAATGGGAAAGCGATTGTGGGGATTCCCTTGGTCCCATGAATCCTTCAGATGTCTTTTCCCTTTTCTTTTATTTTTATGAAAGCAGCTAAATTAGTGGCCAATGTCCGAACGACTATAGAATCAAATGTGGGTAATATGTTAATGAGGATTTGATCATCTAATCTGTTAAATTCCATTGAAGAAGATCTATGACTTTCATGGACGGAGAGGGATCAAGAGACATAGAAAATGCCCATGATATAGCACAGAGGATTGATAATTTAGCCTGTGAAAATCCATTGATGAAGAGGTGTAGCTGTCATTGACAGAGAGGCAGAAAATCCCTCAGATATAACACAAAAGGATAGTACAGAGATCATGCATAACAGAATTTTCTATCAGTGAAGAATTATAGAGAGACAGAGAGAGAAGCGTGTGTGTGTGTATATATATATATATATATATATATATATATATATATATATATATATATATATATATATATATATATATATATATATATATATATATATATATATATATATATGGAGAGAGGGAGAGAGTCCAGGAAGTATCGAAGAGGTCTTCTACTTCTCATCATTTTTTATTACTGTGTGTAAACCAATCACGTGTTATTCAATTGGATCTTCGCTGTTTTATGGTTTTGTTTTTCTTTTGACAGAAGCGCTTTCAATTAGAAAGAAGAAAAAGTATAGAATAAGCACTAAGTATTAATCATCCATTTTGGCACAAGCTTGTTCACTTCATGTAGTCCTCTTTGACATCAAATTAACCATTAACATAATCTCTTATTCATTATCCTTCTTGAATGGTTTGAACTTCTTATTCATTAAAATTATGTTGATGTAAATCAACTTCTCTCAACGAGTTTGAAATCGACGCACGAATAGATTATTCTCTATTTGATTTTGATATGTGAAGATTCAAGAAACTGGCTAATTAATAATGAGCTTTGTTGCAGAGCTAAAGAGAACACAAAGGAGAGAAAAAGACGGGCCCCAAAATTTTTCCGATTTGGACACCCAATTTTTGTATTATAACCATTCTTGTAATATATTTTCCGTTGTAAATGCACTAGAGGAGTCCTCTAGATGCATTCCCACAGAAGATTAGAAGCTTATCCATGTAAATTAGTAGGAAATTAGTCTTTTAGTGAATAAAGTGCCGGTCTCTTGTGTGTGAAAGGACCATTTTTAGGGCACAAGTATATAAGTCAATTGGTGACTCTTTGTAAAGACTTTTGACCATTGTGAGAATCAAGAGCACAGAAATTCGAATTTGTGTCTTCTTCCCTCTGGATCTTCTTCTTTGTGAGCTTGTGTGCATGTGTATTGCTTGGAAAGAGTGTTAGGAAGTGTTGTCTATCCATGAAAGTGTTTGTTTGCTGTTGTTAAGGTGTGTGCGAAGTGTAGGAAGTGCTGAAGTGTAGGAAGGTTTTCCCATGACTCAGTATTTTGCTCATAACTTGGAGTAGGAGTGTCAAAATTAAGTAAAACCACTGCCATTGGATGCGTCTTCTCGAAAGCTTCGAAACGCATATGCTATTTGCTATATTTGGAGTTCAGAGCTGAGAGAAAAGCTCAATTTACTGTTGGCTGCTGCACCAAGTATCATGACACCATGACTGTCAGTTGAAGCTCGTTTGGATTAGTCTTTGCCTTGTTTGCACTCTTTGAGTAGTTCATTTGCATTGATCATCATTTGAATGCATGTCCTCATACACTCGACTAGGTTTGTATACTCATCGGATTGATAATTAAAGCGTGAATCCCCACTATATGCACTTGAGGGGGATTGAGGTATAGTCTCTTTCTCTACAAGTCCCTAAGTTGGTGCTTAGGTCAACACGTTTTTTGGCGCCGTTGCCGGGGAGTGTCGAATCAAACCGAGGCATTCGTGTGATGGTAAGTAGCTTTTTGCATTGAAGCGAGAGGAGGAGTGGTGACTTTCTCTTCTTTGGTAAGTCATTTTTAGCCTCACTTACTACTTCTCATTCTTGGAATGTGTGTAGTGAGTTGTTAGCCTAGGAAGTGAGTGGAATGAGTAGAGTAGGAGAAGTGAGGGAGTAGGTCAAGTCATTAGAGTAGTATTCAGTCTTTATTCAGTAGAGTTTTTTTTTTTCTTTTTTTGGTGAAGTAGGAAAATTCCAAGTATAAAAGCCCAAAAAGTGTCATTTTGTAAGTTACTTGTGTTTTTGAACAAGTATCGTGAGGAGTTCCAGTCGAGTATCGCGTCTGATAAACGAGGCAATTGGGAGTTGCTCGGAGCAAGAGAAGGTGATAGGAGAGTTGGGAAAGAGCATCCAAGGTGAGCCATCCAATTGCTAATCATTGTCATCACTCAAAAATTAGATATCAGTGTAAAACGATCTGCGTTAGGTATCGTGGAGGACTTGCAGGGTGTAAAAGGTATATTTTGGGTGATACAGAGAGTGAGGAGAGGGTAAAAAAACTAAGAAAACCACTGTCTTGAATCAAAACCAAAAAAATCTAGCAAAAAATTTGAAAAAGGGTCAAGTATTGTGTTTCTCCCGCGGTCGAGTATCGTGATACCTGACAAATATCGTGATCTCCTGTGGTTGAGTATCGTGATATTTCCCTAAAGATCGTGTATCATGGTACCCTAATCGCAATACTTCACCAAGTATCGTGTATCGAGTATCGTGTTCTATCGATCACGATACTTGCCAAAGATCGTGTATCGTCTTTTCGGAGTATCGTGTATCGTTGACTACCGATCGTGATACTTGCCAGAGATCGTGTATCGTGATTGCATAGATATCGAGTATCGTTTGGTGCCGATCGCGATACTTATTGAGTATCGTGTATCAAGTATCGTTTTCACTCAGGTATCGAGTATCGTGAGAGTCGGATATCGTGTATCGTCTTTCTTGAAGTATCGTGTATCAAGTATCGTCTTTGGAAGTATCGAGTATCGTGATCATTCAAGTATCATGTATCATGCATTCACCGATCACGATACTTGTCACAGATCGTGTATCGTGGTTGTCCAAGTATCGTGTATCGTGGTTGTCCAAGTATCGTGTTTATCCAAGTATCGTGTATCGTCTTTTAAGAGTATCGTGTATCGTGTTTATCCAAGTATCATGTATCGTCTTTTCGGACTATCGTGTATCGTTTTTATCGTGAAATTTTGGAGTCAAGTATCGTGACCTGAAAGTTTCTTTTTCAGTCATTTTTCTAGCCAAATTCCTCTAGAATTCTGATCCATAGTAAAGAAATCTAGAAGATAGAGGTTAGCAAGGGCTGATCAGAGCTGTTAAGTGGATGAACCTGAGATCTGGAAGAACCCTAGGAAGCCGAAGAAGTGTAATCTCTTCTATAGGTAGTGTAGCCGAGCCAAGTAGCCGTTCACATTACTCGGAGACCTCCAGTGAGTGAGAGGAAGAAATTCCCATGGCTTCAGAGGATATGCAGAACATAGTACCAATGATTGGCATGATGTCAATTATTGAGGGAGAGTACCGGACCTCTTTAGAATATGTGACCACCAACCAACATGAGTGAGATATACCCATATACTTGGATGCTCTGAACAAATCAGTGGCCAGACTAAAGAAGGCTTCAGAGGCTTACATAGTGCCTAGGCCAGCAGTCAAGTATGCAGGAGGATTTTACATGGACAAAAGAGATATCCAGTATGTTTTTTTTTTATATAAAGGAAGTTCGGCAATAGCCTACTCTCCCGGACTTGAATTAAATTAAGAAACAAAGGTACAATAGAAGGGGACTAGTGCCCACGGGACCCCCCAAATCCCACAAGGCAGGGGAAGCTTGAATAAATCCTATGTTGCATTACAGAGAAGGTTAATCACCCTCTCATCGCCCTCATGCGGGGCCCACTTGGGTTTGAGCTTGTTGTTGATCAAAAGGAGGACTTGATGGTGCCTGAAGGGGGGGGATTTCTTACAGTTAACAATCCTTTTGCCAAGGAGGAATAGTGATTTCTCAATCGACCACTCCCTGGGGGGATCGCCGAAGTTGAGAGCACACCTCTCCCGCCAAATTTTCCACAGAACTTCCCCTCTGATGGCGTTCCAGAGTGTCGCAGAGCAGCCGATCGCTTCTCCCAAAAGGACTTGTTTCCAACTAAGCTGTTTTTGAAGTCTGATTTTCATTCCAACCGTCTGCCAGATTCTGTAGGAGTTGGGGCAAGTAAGGAAGATGTGTGGGACATCTTCGATAGCCCGGTGGCAGCGTTTGCACCATGGAGGGATCCCACAAAGTTTGCTAGCCTTATGGTTGGTCCAAATTCCTCGATGAAGAATTTGCCATAAGAGGACAGACTTCTTAATCTCTATAAGGGGGTGCCAGATACCCATGAATTTCATGTCCCACCGAAGCCGCGTCCAAGACAGGCACCACTTCTTGTTGAGTTTGATCTGGTGGTCAGCCGTTTCTTTGATGTTCGGGATTTTGAGTAGGCTATTCCCATTGTGCCATTTGAGACCAAGTGAGTTCGGTGTGTCGTGTCCCATGAGAAGGCGAGTCTTGTGACGATCCCATGCGAGGCATCTGCTTTGCAAAGTGTTCCATTCTTCGTAGGAGATGTTTATGCAAGGGTCAATATCCTCGAAGTTGATCCAGTTGTTGGTGTCATGTTTCCAAAGGTGTTTCCATTTTTTGAATCCTTTGTTCCATAACTTCTTGGCATTTTGAATGTTCCACGACTCCACACTCCGGATGCCATGTATCGGAAACCAGATAGAGTCGTTTTGTCTGATTCCGGCCGCCCACTTCCAGTCCTCACTAATTCTTGTGAAGCTTTTGACTTTATTCCAGCCCTTCCAAAGGGAGCACACGAGATTGGAGCCTTTCGGGAAGACGGGGATCGGGGAGAATAGCAGGGTCATGATGTCAAGATTCTTCCAGTTTGGGAACCCCATGAGAGCCAACTCATTCTTGTTTCTGAAGATCAGCTTGGCCCACGAGGCCTCCCTATTGCACCAAGCCTTAATCATCCATTTGGCTGCCAGTTTGTTAGCCATACACCCAATGTCCAGGATGCCAAGCCCCCCGCTATCTCTAGGGCTAGTGCAGATGGCCCATTTGATTTTAGGCACCCACCTTCTGTTATGATCGCCCGTCCAAAGAAAGTTTCTACAGATACTATTCAGTTTGGACAGGCCTTGCTCATTCGGTCTCCAACAAGAAAGGAAATAGATGGTAGAAGAGAGGAGGAACGTGTTGATAACCATCGCACGCCCAGCGAGATTGATTTGCATACCTCTCCAGTAGTTAAGCTTGTTTTCGAGTTTGGCCAACACCCAGTTCCATCGCTGCTCCATCGAGACGCCAAACCCCAAGGGGATTCCGAGAAGTCGAAAGATTTGGCCCTACAGAATCAGTGAGATTGGAAGCAAGAAGATTCAAGCAGTATGTGGATAGATGCCCAGTGGAAGAGAGACCTACCCAAAATAAAATGGTGTCATTATTTTTTGAAGGATTATTGAACGGATCATTAAGATCTCTGGTGTATGTAAAGAGAGTTCTTATTCTTATAATAGACCCATTGTCCCAGGACCGCTACAACATTGCAGTGTAGAACAAAAATATACAAATCACAGTACAGAAAATTGCCCTTACAATAGGCAATCGAGACCAACACATCCATATATGAGACCTTATGGATACCCTCAGAGAGAGCAAGGAGGTGAAGCATTGAGGTACCCCACTTATCAGCAGCAGGCACCAGTGCCACGACCATATGCTTATCAAGGATACACCCAACCACAACCAGTACTAGGACAACAACCGTCCCATCCTCAGAACGTTGTCCTAGTCAAGATGGCTCAACCTGAAGAAAACCTAGAGAGAGCGATAGTCCCAGCCACACCATTGACTAGTAATGAACCATATGACTTATCTTACGATCATAGTCAAGGAGCATATCCCAATTATGAAAGCTCTATGATAGAATATGGACAATTGTACGAACCATATGCCTATGGCATGGAAGTACGAGATAGTTCCTACGGATATGAGTAGGACTAAGTGTCATTAATGTACACAGCCCCTAGAGCAACCATACCACCCCGACCCATGAATAGACCGCTTGTGCCCAGAGGACCATGCTACAGATGTGGAGGTGATCATTATATCAGAGAATGTACATTGCCAAACCCACCACCACCACAACGAGTCTGGGAAGGCTACTTTAGTGATTGTGGTAAGGAACACCTTTTTAGAGATTGCCCCAAGAACCCCAACAAGGTTACATCCAACGTGCAAATCAATGTGATAGAAGTAATCGAATCATCAGGGAGCGATAAGGAATACATTGTACCATTGAAAGCAATAACTAGAGCCAAAGCTAGAGAGACCCCTGACAAAACTGAGGAAAACACTCAAAGCGATAGAGGGGTGAATACACCCAAACCTCAAAGAGTTGAAGACTCGGAAGAGCCTGAGAAAAGTGTTGTAAGTAAAAGAACACAAAGATGGAAGAACCGTAGAGATAGGATAAAAGAAAAGAAGTTATTGCAGAAGAAGGAAAATGAGAAGAGCGAACAAAACCCAAAAGAGGAACAGAAATTGGAAGAAGAAAGTAAAAATGGAAAGTATAAAAAAGAAGAGGTGGGATCGGTTTTAGCAGATCCCATGCCTAAAGAATTAGCCATGTGGATTCAGGCATACAAGGCACGAATAAGAGCAGGACCTACCATAGAACAACATGAAAGAGAATATCCTAGAGGTGACCTAGAGAAAGAGAGGTTGGAGATCTGCAAAAAATTAATAGAAGTTGCTCAACAGACCTTAGAAAAACCTGTATTTCCATTACCCAATACCCAAATTTCCTAAAGAGAATTCCAAGAGTGTGTCATCACTAATGATCACGAAAAACCCGAAGCAAGTAAGACACAGAATGGCAATTATTGTGAGGATAAAAGGGAAGGATCCATTGTTCCCGAAGTAGAAGGGGAATGGCCTAAAGATTTGTGGGCAAGAGTCCAAGAAGACAGATGGAAGAAAGTGGAAGGAATTGAACCGCCCTTTGAAGAACTAGAAGCAGAAGATGGAATAGAGGATTCAATACTTGAGTTGAATTCAAATGAAATATTACCAATTGATGCGAGTAACGAAGAAAATGATAGTGTAAAGGTTTTGCCAAATTACACATGAGAGTATGAACATAATTCAGAATTGTATTCCATTCCCTCAATAAGGAAAAAGAACCGAACCCATCAGTCCAAACTTCGGATATCATACAACACCTTAGAAAGGTCAAAATCCCTTGTACCCTAACATTAGAAGAACTGTTGAAGGTTAAACCACATATGAAGGAGAAATTAACCAGCCAATTGGAGATCAAGACGGAAGAAAAAGAGATATCTGATGAAGTAAACATAGTAAAGATCCCAGTGGATAAGGTAGGAGATTTTAGTGAGGGAGATGAAGGAAACACTTGCCTTCCAATTACTTATAGGGGTTATACCACCAAATCCATCTTAGATTCTGGAGCTGGTGTAGGCATTGCTACTAGAGAAATCTAGGAGAAATGGGGAAAACCAGCTTTAAGACCAACGTGCATGAAGATACAAATGGCAGACGGACACACAGAAAGACCCTTGGGATTATTGGAACGAGTATTTTTTACCACATGCGGAGTTGAATTTGAACACACATTAGCAATATGTCAATTTGAAAGGGCGAGCAATTATGAAATGATACTTGGGAGACCTTTCATGAGACAGCTAAAGGTTGTGCAAGATTGGGGAAAAGATGTTGTATACCTACAGCATGAAGGAACCACCACGAGAATAAATCTCCACACATATACATATCAAGATGTTCCCCCCTTACAATGGAATCAAATTCATAAGGAGGAAGACGATCAGTCAATTCACAGCATAGGTTCTAGTGACCAATCTTGGATGAACGAGGACACTCATCTATGGATATGCCAAACTGCTAAAAAGGAAGAGGATAGGAGAAAGGGATGGCAGCAAAGGCAAGGAGTAGCTAGGTCTGTACAAGATCCAGCTTACATGCCTCAAGTCTTTTTGGATGAAGAGTTTGAACCTCACAGTTGGATGGAGATTTTAGCGACCCTCGATGTATGTGTGAACGAAGAAGTAATAACTATGAATGAATGTATTGACGAGGAAGGATATGATGTTAGTCTATATGTGGTAGTCCTTCAGGAGGCTGAAGAAGGAGAAGTCATAGAAAAGGAATGGAAGGAAGACTATGAGAGCATTGAGATGGAGCAAGAACCAATGGAACCAGAGGATGAAAATCAAAAAATAAGTGTCATAGCTCATGACATAAATCAAGAACCAACACAAGAAGAGGAGCTTGGATTAGAAAAAGCAAAAATTGATGAAGAAAACAAGCCACAAGATCAGTTTGAAGCGCCAGCCCACTTCAAAAAATATGAAGTAGAAGAGAGAAAAATTGCTATTCAAATGCCTAAAAGAGAAGCACAGCCAGGAATAGCATATGACAATAAAGAACAAACCAAGAAGATAGTAGTAACCTTAGAGGAAGGAGAAGAACGATGTACTTTCATAGGATAGGATGTCTCAATAGAGGAAGAACAAGAGTTAATACGCCTCATAAGGGAATATCGAGATGTCTTTGCCTGGACCTATAAGGACTTGAAAGGAGTAGATCCATCTATATATGCCCATAGAATCCCCATGACATCCGAAGCCAAACCTTCTAAACAAAGACCGTATACATACAATGATGTGTATTCAGCAAAGATAAAGGAAGAGATAGATAAGTTGTTAGATGCCGGATTCATTTACGAGATCGAACACACGGAATGGGTGTCACCTTTGGTGGTTGTACCGAAAAAGAATGGGAAGTTAAGAGTGTGCATCAATCTGAAGAAAGTAAATGCCGCGACCATAAGGGATAGTTACCCATTACCCATTACGGATCATCTGTTGGAAAGAGTGGCAGGGAAGGAAGTTTATAGTTTTTTGGACGGCTTTTTAGGGTATAATCAGGTAGCCATTGCTCCTGAGGACCAACATAAAACCGCTTTTGCAACTGAATGGGGAGTATACGCCTTTAGAGTCATGCCTTTTGGTCTAACGAATGCCCTAGCCACCTTCCAAAGATTGATGTGCCATGTATTCAAAGAGTTCCTGAGACAAAGTATGGAGGTATACGTGGACGATCTATGTACTTATTCAGCTATATGATCAGAGCACATCCCTGAACTAGAAAAGATCTTTGCCAAATGTCGACAATATCGAGTATGCCTCAACCTAGAAAAATGTGTCTTCATGGTTGGACAAGGAAAAATATTAGGACATATTGTCTCTAAAATGGAATTTCAACCAATGAAGACAAAATCAAAGTAATTCTAGATTTACCAAGACCAAAGACTGCTAAAGAAGTACAAGCATTTATGGGACATTGTGGATACTACCGAAGATTTATACATATGTATGCCATAACTGCTATACCTCTCTATGCACTCTTGTCTCAATTTAATTGGACCGAAGAATGTGAGAAAGCCTTTAATGAGTTAAAGAATCGATTGAGTTCAGCACCAATCCTTCGAGTACCTAACTGGAATAAGCCATTTCACATTCATGTGGATGCTTCCAAGTTTGCCATTGGATGCATCTTAGCTCAACCTGCAGATACAGGAAAGCTAGACCACCCTATAGCCTATGCCAGTAGACAATTAAATCAAGCAGAGCCCAATTATACCACAACTGAGAGAGAAGGCCTAGGGATGGTGTACGCAGTGAAAAAGTTCAGACATTACCTGTTGGCAAACAAATTCAAATTCTTCATTGATTATCAAGCCCTACTATACTTAGTCAATAAACCTTGCAATATACGAAGATTAGTACGATGGTTTTTATTGTTAATGGAATTTGATTTTGAGGTAGTAGTCAAGAAAGGAAATACCCACATAAGAGCAGATCACTTATCAATAATGACCCATGGAGAACCACCCATAGGAGTACCAGATGATCTGCCAGATACGTACCTTTTTAACATGGAAGTATGTCCCCAATGGGCAGAAAAGTTGATCCCTATACTCACGCATGGACCTAAAGATGGGATCACACCAAACCGAACCCAAGACCATTGGAAGACTAAAAACCTTCATATCATTGCAGGAAGTTTGTATCACCAAGATTCAAGTGGATTACTAATGAGATGTGTTGAAGAGGAGGAACAGGAAATGTGGCTTCAGAAAGCACATGTAAATCAATGGAAAACTCATTTGAATGCAAACGGAACATGGCAAACCCTGAGGAGATTAGGCATATATTGGCCAACCATGTAGAGGGATGCGCATAACTATGTATCAGCCTGCCAAACATGTCAAGAACAAAATCCAGAAGAGAACTCCACTCTATGCTACTCCACAATAGCACCGAGATGGAGCATGCCTCTGGTAAAATTCTTAAAGACCCAAGAATACCCAGAAGGAGCCACTTCAGCAAGGAAACGTGCACTTGTAGAACAGAGCAAGGATTATGCCATTATGGGAAAACAACTTTTCAAGCGAGGGAGAGATAATCAGTTACGTTTGTGCATTCATGAAGACGAATATCTTGCTGTTTTAGAGATGGCACATACAGGAGCTGCAGGAGGACACTTATTTGCATATAAAACAACAAAATGATCCTCTTTGCTGGAATGTGGTGGCCAACTCTAAATCAAGATGCCGTAACATATGTGCAACGATGTGATACTTGTCAACGAACAAAATATCCAATTAGAAGAGATGAGATGCCACTGAGACCCATGATGAGTGCCAAAGCTTTCACTAAATGGGGAATAGACTTCATAGGACCTATTAGCCCACCAGCAAAAGGATCCCATGCCGAATATATAATTGTAGCCACAGACTATCTGACCAAATGGGTTGAAGCCAAAGCAACCAAGAAAAATGACGCAAGAACTATGGCCAAATTTCTCTTTGCGAACGTTTTCACTAGATTTGGACTACTGATAGAAATTGTGAATGATAGAGGTACGCACTTTGTGAATGAAGTTATAGAAACCTTACTGAATGAATTCCTGGTAATCCATAAGAAATCAACTCCTTATCACCCACAAGCCAAAGGACAAGCCGAAAGTTCGAATAAAATCTTGTGTACAGTTCTCACAAAAATTGTTAACAATGGTAGATCTAATTGGGATAAGCAATTACATCATGCTTTATGGGCATTTCGAGTAGCCTACAAAACCGCCATAGGCACTACTCCTTTTAACTTAGTGTATGGACAAAATGCTATTTTGCCAATTGATTTCCTAATTCCCACTCTCAGAGTAGCAACCACTTACGAGTGGACGTGACATGAACTATCAGCTCAATTGGATCAAATAGAAAAGCTTCACGAAACTAGGTTACAAGTAGTAGCAGGCATTTATGCTGCTAAACGACGACAGAAAGCCTACTTTGATGCTCACATTAAAGACAAATTTTTGAAGGAAGGAGATTTAGTTTTGGTATATACCTTGAAACAACATGCTAAGAAGTTGCAGAAGAGAGGAGATGGCCCATTAATCATCAATCGTATATCGACAAGTGGAGCCATCAGCTTAGCAACCCTAGATGGAGAAGTATTACCAAACTATATCAGTGGATGTCGAGTGAAAAAATATCTAGAACCGCTGACTGAAGAAACAATGTCAGGATTAATCAAGGGCAAGAATAGATGCATCGAGGAGGAAAGGATACGAGAAGAAGCGAGACAGGAAGCACTAGAACGAATTAAGAAACGGAAAGAGTGGATGAGAGAGAGAGATGAGAGATATCGACTAGGAGAAGAACTCATCCCAATGGCTAATTTTAGAGCCACTAAAAACCTAGGTCCACAGAGAACTCAACCATATTTGAATTTGGGAGCAGGTAAAACGGAGTACCACTTAGTGAATGCTCTCATTGACACAGGAGCCGCCATAAGCTGTATCAAACTTTCTTTGACTTAGAAACTCAAGGAGGAATTACGTCCATCAATGGCACAGTTGATAGGAATAGGAGGAACAATTACTCAATGTATAGGTGAAATCACTCTACCTCTACATCTTGGCAACAACACTATGGAATAGAAGCTATTAGTGTGTCATGATCAGGATTTACTCGAAGATGTAGTGTTAGGTCAAGACTGGATATACGAATATGAGGTAACCATTCAATTGGCTTTAGGATACATCTCAGCCAAGATAGGACATCGTGAAGTATTCATTTTGCTAGACGAACGACCAATAAAAGCTGCAAGCATAGAGCCAAAAATTCACTCTAATGAACACAGTCCTGAATTTATGTTCACTAGCACTATAGAAACCCCTTCATCAAGTACTTCATGTGAGGACACACTGAATACTGCTTGCATACCATCTTCTAATCTAGCAAGTCACAAGAGTGTCATTCAATCTGGAACCAACCTCAGTGAAGCACCATGCATAAGAGAGACTAGTCCTCTGAGTAATCCAAAGTCTGTACCTATTAGAATATACCCTATTCCGTACACTACAGATAAGAAAGGATCAAAGGGATGCATATCTTCAACGACAGAAACATCTTCGACATCAGAACAACCAATCAAACAAGAAGGCAAATCATTTTGAACACCAAAGTCAACGACAAATTGCTAGGATATGGATTCCAAAGAAAGTAGTAGCCGCCCAACCAGATCGAGTGCAAATATGGATTCCAAATCATGTGCTCCAAAGAAGCTAAACCGAAACGATGAACCACTGCACAAGGAGAACCAATATGGTCTAAGGGCAAAATAGCCAAAGAAGAATAACTACAAGAAAGAAAAGGAGTCTGCAGTTGCAACACAAGCCAATCCGAGATTCAAAAAGCAGATAGAGGAGACTTACAACATGAGAAGCACCACATTCATCAGGAATGTTTGGGATACAATACGTCCCAATAGAGTAAAGCAGATTTGGTTGCCGAAAGACAAGACAAACTGCATGCATTATTCAGCTACTTCAAGTTGCACACAATTGGAGTTATCAAGACCCAAAGTATGCATGATAGGGCCACATTACAAGTCCAAGCATTCGGCACATCTTTCTTCTATTTTAGGATAGTCGAGCACTTTTTCCTCTTGGGAAATAGGAGAGCAATTGTACATACATTAAGACAATCACTCAAAAAATAATAACTGCTTCGGCTATGACCTAACTTTTCTGTTTTTCTTTTCAGATGAAAATATAGAATATCTAAAATATGGAAAAATCCAGGTATTACCTTTCTCACACCCACGGGGAAAGGACGACACCATTCACGCGGAAAGTTGCCAATCTAATTCTGAAGCTACGCAAGAGGAAGAGGTGCAGCTTCTTCCATTGGAATCAATAACAAAAGCAAGAGGCCATTGGTTTCTGGATGACCAACCAGTGTCAGACCTCATTTTCATGGCCACAATCAAGATTATGGATAGGGATCACTATTTCCCTATTATGTCGCAAGACTTCAAAACTATAATACAAGGATTACCGCATATAGAGGATGTATGGACACAGGCAAGCATAGAGGCATTTCTCAAATTGCCGATTTATCTACCAGATTTTCAAAGATGTACACAAGTGATGAATACACTGCAGCCTGCAGCGACAAAGATATCAGTTCCTGAAGCACGAGTATTGGACAAAGTAGGCACCTGGAAAACCATTCAATTCACACATGAGATAATCAACAAAGCCTTCAGATGGAATCAAGAAGGGATCACTAATGTCAAAGAGGAATGTCATGATCCTAAAAAGAGGTCCTTTTTGGATATCAACAGGTTTGATATTGAAGATGCTGTCCGTCTAGTGCACCAACATTTTTGTTTCCCAAGTATGCATAGATATACTGCACCACAAAAGATTGTTGTACAACTACTATCTCATGCAATGAAACAAATTGGGAATAAAGTGAATATGACTGGTTATGTCCAAGAGAGATTATTTGAAGCCCAGAAGAAATGGGGTCAGAAGAAGTTTCTAAATGGGAATTCGGCTTTGACATTACTTATATATGAGGCTCTTGAGATGAAAAACTGCCTACGTGAGATGCCAACCTCAGAGGGGTTAGCCAAATATGCCAAATCCGCTACGGTCCCCAAGAAAAAGAAAGCAGCTGCTGTTGTTGAAGAGGCAGGAACCAGTTCACAGAAACCCATGAGGGGTACAAAGCATCTCAGAGAGGAGGAAGCCCAGGCTACACCCCAATCAAAACGGAAACACATTTTACAAAAGATTCCGGTAGCCCAAATGCCAATTACCAAGAGAGATCTCTCTACTACCCTAGAAGAGACACATCAGTACATGCAAGGGTAGGTAAATCTGAATGTTCAAGGTCATCATTATAAATAAGCAAGTCAAGAGAAACAACAACAGAGTAAAGAAAAGACCCCAAAACAACCTGGGAGATACAAAGAACTGGGCTTAGATGATTCGAGTTCCGATGCAGAATCTAGTCACGAAAAAGACATCCTGAACACTGACATAAGGACAGAAACTCACGAAGAAGAATGGACCGAGATCAATCAAGTCGAAGTGACGCTAGACAACCACGAAGAAAAGGAAAAGAACATAGAAGATTCCAATAAACCTGAGCATGTCATTCAATTGAATGATATGACAAAAATCAGCATCAAAGAAGCTCCAACAACTGTTACATATGCAAAACCACCTATCAAAGAGGAAAAACAAACTCCAGTGAACACGGATTCAGAGCTATTACAAAACAAAGAGCAGATTGTGATTGAGGTACCAGATGATACACCTCAAGGAAACATTGAACACATGGTGGCTGAGCCAAGGATCCAACTTCAGATTAGGCAGCCCCATGACACTACGTTACATGTGGCACAGGGAAAAGATGTCACAACAGGTGAAGAACCTAGTATACCAACCACATGGCTGAATGTGGATGTCACTGAGTTGAAGCATGTGGTCAAGCAAATGATTCAAACGGCTATGGATACACAACAACAGATAATGGAAATAGATGCAGATTATGATAAGGCCATGAGAGAAAAGAGTCAATTCCAAATAATGAGCGAACAATTGTCATCACAATTAATCCAGGACCAAAAAGAGATAGCATTCAAAAGCATGGAGTTGCTCGAGGTAAAAACGCAATATGATACAATAATGACTCAGCATCACCAACTACAAGCACAGCTCGCTGATTTACAAAAATTACATGATGCAAGCGAGGCTAACAAAGAGAGAATGAGAGCTAGAAGCACTTTGCTCGAGAAACAAGTGTACATGGAAGAGAATGACAACTTACGCAATCGAAATAAAGAACTGATGAAATCATTATTATATGATCAACCTATTGAACAGCAGGAGATATCCGAAACTAAAGAAAAAGAATTAAGAGATCAAATGGCACAATACGCAGATTTGCTGAGACAAGATCGAGAATTGAGAGAAGAATGGGAATGGAAGTACAGTCAAGAAACAAATGAACTAAAAAAGCAGTTGAATACATCACATGGGAAACTTGCAGCAAGCTACAGTGAAAATATGGATCACGTAGCAGAAATTGGAAATGAATTGCTTGCAGCAAAGGAAGCGCTCAGAGCAGTCATGCAAGAAAATAAAGAGAAGACTGACCGTATAGCACAGTTAGAGATCCAAGTAAAGCAGAAAACACCAATCGGGACACCAGTAGAGCTAGCTAAGGAAACTCCTACTGACAAGGTAGAGGTATGTCCTCTATCTCCCCCGATTTATCATTCTCCAATACATGAGCAGATGGCGGATATACATGATGATTATCCAATGCCATACACTGCAGAAATAAGTCAGAAGGAGCGGGCACTAGTGGTGTCCCAATTGATAGAAAGTTTTGAAAATGAAGTCATCAAGGTAATGAAAGAGGCAAAGATTAAAGGTAAAGACTTGGAGAAAATTATGAAGCCTTTCAACATTCCATATGGATTATTGAAAGAGAAAACAAGACAATACATAAAGAAGGTTACACAAAAAAGCCCAGATGAGCAGCTGAATTTCAAACATGACGCATTCGCTTACACTCAAGAAGAGTTTGAAGCTGCACAACTGGTTTGGAGAAGGAAGTTTTTGGAGAAACATCCTACACTAAGGGTGCATTGGCAAACAACACCTTATTTCGACAGAGACGAAGAGGGAGAGAGTGTTGCAGAGCTAAAGAGAACACAAAGCAGAGAAAAAGACGGGCCCCAAAATTTTTCCGATTTGGACACCCAATTTTTGTATTATAATCATTCTTGTAATATATTTTCCGTTGTAAATGCACTAGAGGAGTCCTCTAGATGCATCCCCACAGAAGATTAGAAGCTTACCCATGTAAATTAGTAGGAAATTAGTCTTCTAGTGAATAAAGTGCCGGTCTCTTGTGTGTGAAAGGACCATTTTTAGGGCACAAGTATATAAGTCAATTGGTGACTCTTTGTAAAGACTTTTGGCCATTGTGAGAATCAAGAGCACAAAAATTCGAATTTGTGTCTTCTTCCCTCTGTATCTTCTTCTTTGTGAGCTTGTGTGCATGTTTATTGCTTGGAAAGAGTGTTAGTAAGTGTTGTCTATCCATGAAAGTGTTTGTTTGCTGTTGTTAAGGTGTGTGCGAAGTGTAGGAAGTGCTGAAGTGTAGGAAGGTTTTCCTGCAACTCAGTATTTTGCTCATAACTTGGAGTAGGAGTGTCAAAATTGAGTGAAACTACCGCCATTGGATGCGTCTTCTTGAGAGCTTCGAAATGCATATGCTATTTGCTATATTTGGAGTTCGGAGCTGAGAGAAAAGCTCAATTTACTAATGGCTGCTGCACCAAGTATCGTGACACCATGACTGTCAGTTGAAGCTTGTTTGGATTAGTCTTTGCCTTGTTTGCACTCTTTGAGTAGTTCATTTGCATTGATCATCATTTGAATGCATGTCCTCATACACTCGGCTAGGTTTGTATACTCATCCGATTGATAATTAAAGCGTGAATCCCCACTATATGCACTTGAGGGGGATTGAGGTATAGTCTCTTTCTCCACAAGTCCCTAAGTTGGTGCTTAGGTCAACAAGCTTCATCGTAGGATTTTGTAGAAATGTGTGAAGAGAGACAATACAAATAGTAGACATCCATAAAGAATACAAATAGTACACAACATTGGGTACAATCTCTCCCTCCATCCATTGCACTCTATCATACGAGTCTCCATAGTAAATGCATTTATAAATTTTCATTACATCCAAAGATAAAATTTACAATGAGGGCATGTGCTTGAAAAAATATCGCCATGATGCAAATTTCTCTTGCTTTAATGTTTAGACTTATTTTTATCTACAAGAGTCATTTTCTATAGTGATCCTTATCTTCAAGCACTTTTATAAAAGTAACTAGAGTCAATCCTCTACATGGTTCTCTTATTTACAAAATATTTGGAAAATCTAATCTCCTTATCACCTCCAAATGCTTCCATGCCCTCATGAGCCTTCACCTGATAAATCACAATAGAAGAAACATTAAACTCTTATATTTAACATGCATAATGTGCCCAAGATGATCAATATATGGGGCTAATAGAGGTAAAATAATTTATAACTAACAAAATTCCCCCTAGTCAGAAAACAACTTAGCTTATTTTATAAGAAAGGAAATAGACATTCATAACCAATCACATGTCTTATCAGTGAACAATAATAGTCATATTCCATGTAAAAAGGAAAATATATGCATCTACTTTGAGCACTCAAGATTTTATCTATTCGATATGATTCAAAATTATATGTAGTAATCAAATGATCATTGTGTGGATTAAGTGAAGTCCTACGAATTCACTAAAACTCTTCCAGAGGGGGATTTTAATATTTCACCAAATATCTACAATCTTCTTGACCAATGTGTTTGTTGGTTAGATACTAGTTGATGATCTTCCCTAGTAGAATTAATATTTCAAAATCTTCCTCAATCAAGGGGGGATCTTCAACAAGAGGAGTGATGAGTGGATTTTGTTTAAGTAGTTTTGAAAGGCTAATATGAAAAGAGTTATGATGATTCTAATTAGATGGTATAACTAATCTAAAAGAATTTTTTTTAATTGTTTGAATTATTCTGAATGTTCCATAATGTCAAGCTGCTAGTTTAAATTCAGGATGATGTGTACGTTTATTCAACCATCTCTTGATAATATGCAATTATAACAAATCATTTTCATTAAATTTCTTTGTTACTCTTTTTCAGTTAGCATTACATGTGTAACATTCTTGATTCTTCTTAGTACGATCATGAAACTCGTAAAAGATAGAAATATAATATCTAGCTATAGATTCAACCACAGGAGGAATTATTGACATGGGAATGGAAAGCTTTTTACCATCTACAATTTCAAAAAGTGCATGCCTAGTATAGGTATGTGTTATGTTTACTATAAGCGTACTGAAGCATTCGTAATCTTTCATACAAATTGATAGGTTTCTCAATAGAATAACAACAACATAAATTGAGAATGGTGCTACTAGTAGCCTCACGTGACCTATTATTTTCATAATGGAATGTAGAACTAAAATACATTACCCAAAAAATATTATAATAAAGAACATCGCAATCTGATAAAATAACCTTAGGAAAAACATGATGCAAAAAATACTTATAATAAATAAATTTTGCAGCATGAGTTTGAGAGTTTTTCTACAAGGAAGAAAATATACATGCTTTCTAAATACATCAATAATTGTCCAAATCATATCATTGTGCGATGAACTCATAGAAAGATTATCAATGAAATCCATATAAATCGGTTCTCATGGCTCATTGGAAATACGTAATGGACTTTACATTCCAAAAGCTTTGACATGATAAAGTTCAATACACTGACACACAATGATTATGAAACATATTATGCAATACCGTTTTCCATATACATTAAAGAAAAGAATTGTTTACATGTAGACATAGTGATTTCTATGCCTCTATGACCAATATATGTTTGTTTCATGCATCACTTTCATAAACAATTCTCTAAAGGTTTGAGTTATACATTCATTTTAAAATACAAGAAAATGATATGAAAAGTGTAGTTATGGACATCATAAAGTTTGGGAAAATAGACCATGCATGTGAGAAATACAAACTAGATGCATAAGTGAGAATCATTTCATTAAATGAATGAATACTAATGGAATAACTATTGTCTACATGAAGAAAATGGAATTTCTATGAAGTTAACAACAAAGTATCAAAAACTATATTAATCTTAGTTGATGTTCAATAATAGGTTGGAAATTTTCAATAAAAGAAGCCCATTCAACGTGCCTACTTAGAAAGTAATGATTAACTTAATAAATGTGTAATTTTGTGTTGTTCAATATAGATTAAAACTTACGAATCCATAAGATAATGTTTCCAAAACTTTAATGCATGCATAATATTTAGAAGTTCTTTTTCACTTGTGTCATAAGTCTTTTGAGAAGGTTTAAGCTTCTTATTACTAAATGCAATAAGATTATCATGTTGCCTTAAAAGTGAACCTATGCCTAAGACACTATTATTTGTGACTACATGAAAAAGATGTTCAAAATCTATATAATGTAAAACACGTGCAAGAGAAAATCCATGTTTCAGTCTTTCAAATGCTTTTGTTGTGCAATCACCATGGAAAAACAACCTTATTTTCTTATACAGTAAAATTATTTTTGATTTTTTTAAAAAATTACAACATTTCTTTAGTTAACATTTCTTTAGAAACTAACTAATGCAAGGAAATGTTAGACATCATGAATAGATTTTGGAGTTTGCCATTCCATATTGAATATTCTTTTCTTAGGGTCTTATCTAGTAGAGGTGATATGTCCTAGATACGCAAGTTTGTTTTGAAAGAAGAAACACTCTTTTTAGTGTTTTCATAAAGTATGTATTTACCTAATAACTTACCAAGTATTTGCAAACTAAAGAATGTAATTGTCTAAAGACTGCTCATTAATAGGTGGTCCACTATATAAAAGAGGAAAAGGTGGAAATTTAAGAATTTCTTAGTAAATGAAGATGAATATGTAAATATCCTTGAATTAGCTAATGTTGGAGCAACATCGGGACACGTTTTAGCTAATACACTACTAAATTAATATTATATGTCGGATTGTGGCGGCACACTCTTCATCAAGATGCAGAGATATTTGTGAAAAGTGTGAAGAGGTGATGGGATATAGATACAGATAATTGGGTGTTTGCCAAAACCTACTCTACACCAACCAATATACCTTCAAGAATTCCTAATGCACTTCTTTAGATTCCATATTATGCATAAAGAACCACTACGTTCTTTGGAACATCATTCTCAAATGATTGCATCAAAATAGATAGGTGTGTTAGACTCCTTGGTTCGTGATTCAAGACAGGTCGGATGGAAAACCTAGAGCGTCTCGAGCACGTAGGTGCATAAAGCCCACCACAAGTGGTGCGTGCTTCATTCCTCGGCCAGCGTGACAGCATCGGCAGCCAACGAATGGTTGCTTTTGTCCCGCCATGCCAGCCCACGCCGACCAGTGCCTCACCCCAACTTTTCAAGAACAAGATGAAGTGCAGACATAGTCACCTTCAGGCCTTCATAAATCAAGATATATGGATCCAATGACAATGAAACTTCTTATTAATCTTAGAAGAGCTCTAACTAAGTGATAAAAGTGAAATTGTAGAATATGGATACTCACACATTAGAGAAATCAACAACACAATTTGATTGTGCACCTCAAGGTACTATAGTAGTACATAGAGAATGAATAATCAAGATATATGAATCATAATGTGTATTTCATATATGATACACAGACGTTTTGGAGGACTACTTTCACTTGAAGTGAGCACAATGTATGCTCATAACTTCAGCTAAAAACTCTCAAAATAGGCTATGTATCCCACGACTAAGAGCTGGTCTATTTATAGATCCTTTTGAATTTGAATATGTTGAGCCATCGACCTAAAAGTGAAGCTAAACTTTAGGATTTATTTGAGTTTGAATCCTAACCAAAAATTCATTGAATTTGGCTACCTCTTTCTAGAAGATTCCTTCCACTGTTGGCTTTTACAATTTATCATGATAAGTACATAGTTTTTATCCTTGGAACTTTACAAACATGTATTCACATGACCACATGTATGTGAGATAAATTCTGAGAGTAGTCTATGAGCTAAAAAAAGAAAAGCTTTTTTGGCTTGCTTCCTGCACCAACAGATCCCCGTCAAGCCTAACAACCTTGGGTCTTCAATCCTTCAAAATCCTCTACAATCTAATCATTGAAATGAACATGTTCATCCAACAGCTTTGTCATCATATCTCCACATTGTTAATGGGTTCATACATAGGATAATTGAATCTCCTTGCTTGTAATATTTTCCTCGACATAATGATAATGCAATTCTATTTGTTTTTCTATGGCATGATAGATTGGGTTACCAACAAGATGCAATGAACTAATATTATCCCCAAAGATATGAGGAATAGATGACTTAAGCCCTAAATGAGAGTACAAGGTGTTAGTTGACATTGCTTTCGGAGTTGCATTCACAAGTCATCATTCTTCAACCTCCGTTGATGAGAGTGCAACACAAGGTTGCTTCATTGAGACCATGAGATCAATTTTGTACCTACAAGGGTGACGTACATAGATATACTTCTCTTATCATCTTTAGAGCCTACCCACTTTACATTAGAAAATAGCTTGATATCTATATCAGAGGTATAAGGCTAATAGAAGCTTTCATTGATTGTCCCTATTAGGTATCTAAGGATTCTTTTGGCTACTTGCATATGGGTTTTCCTTGGAGTATGCATGGATTGATTAAATACACTTACTCCATAGAAAATGTCCGAATTTAGCATAGTTCAAGCTACCAGTTAGACTTTGATAGCTAGTTATATCCTCTATTTTGTCTCCTTCATGAGCACTTAACTTCAACTTCATCTCCATAGGTGTGCTTGCAATCTTTAAGTTCTCCATTTTGAATTTGAAAAGCCTGTCTTTGATATAATTTCTCTAATCAAGGTACATACCCTTTTTGTGTAAACCACTTCAAATCCTAGGAAGTATGTGAGTAGATCTAGATCATTGATTTTGAGTTCTTCTTTCATCTATAGCTTGATCTTCCCAATTCCTTTAGCATCATTTGCTGTAATTATAATATCATCTACATATACACATAGGTATATGACTTCACATTGATTCCTCTTGATGAAGAGGGACAGATATTCTTTGATCACATTGAATCCCTTATCCTACAAATAGATGACAAGCCTATGATTCCAAGCCCTAGGGCCTTGCTTCAATCCCTATAAAGATTTTCTTAACCTGCATACATATTCAAGAAATGATGAGTCTTCAAACTAGGAGCTTGAGCCATGTATACCTCCTTAGTTACCCATCCATTTAGAAAAGTATCTTTTACATCCATTTGGTATACCTTATAACCCTTGGAATCTGCAACACTCATAAGCAACTACAATGGTTGACTTCTTTGCAACAAGTGAAAAATTTTCTTCATAATCAATTCCCTATGTCTTTGCATATCCTTTGGCCACAGGTCTTGCTTTGTACCGATTTATACATCCATCAAAATTTTTCTTTACCTTGTACATTCATCTTGAACCTATGATCTTCATAGATGGATTCTTTGGAAGCAATCCCAACTTTGATTTTCTTGTAAAGCATCAATATCTTCCTTCATGGCATTCATCCATTCAGGTTTCTTCTTTTCTTTTTCATATGATGAGGTCTCCTTAGAGTTTGACTCATGTGTTAGGTATATAGAATGTCTAGTAACTAATAAAGTTTTAAAGCCATACCTTTCTTGCTTCTTCATCTCTCTAGTTGATCTTCTAATTGTTTGTTGAGAGGATTCTACCACAGACCTCAACTCTTGCACTTTGGCTTTGCCTTTTGAGTTCCAAGAATAAAAAAACATAATAAAAACCTTTCCCGTATGCATATAAAAAACATGATACAATCTTATCTCTTTTCACTATAGCTTTAAAAAAAAACAAATCTCAAGTCATTTAAAAAGGTCTATTGTAGTTGCCTCCCAACATTCATAAACTATCCTTAATCTCATGGGCACCTTAGATCGCATTTATAATGGTTAATTCAATTCGTGTTTCGTTCACCTCTATTTATTGATTTTATTTTCTCTTTGAAAAAATCACTTTGAATTATTAATAAGAAAAGAGATACAAGAGGTTTAAAAAGACGTGCAAAGAAGGTTGATAAACTTTTTGTTTCTTCATTGAGGAACCCACATGTTTATCAAGTTGGTGTATTCTATACTAAGCATTCTCCTTTCATGGAATGAGGGTGAGCTTCTAGAGTTCCAAATCCATCTACCTAGGTAGTAAAGATATTGTATATTCACTGTATGGGAGCTTTGTCAAACTTAGCCACACGTCTTTCCTTTACATTTTTCCAAAGATCTCGTCTTCCAATGGGATTCCAAAGAGCCCTAGAGTAGCCAACACCTTTTCCAAGCAAAGCCTTCTTCCAATGTGTTTGATGAGCCATTAAAAGGAACCTCCTAAGACATTTTGATCTAGTGTCGTCTATCTTGGTTCCAAAGATGTTTACTTTTACGAGACCCTTGGCTTGAATCCTCTTGGATGTCTAGATGTTCTTTTTCTCAACACTCATGATGTTAATAATCAAGAATCTCAAAGAATCACACTCCTTGATTCTAGCATTTCACTTCCGCTCATTACTATGGAACATAAGGGATTTATCTTGTTCTGGGAATCCCATAAAGAGCATATCATATCCAATCACTTCATGACAACTAGAAGTGAACAAAACATGAGGGTGAGCAAATTTTTTTCTTTTCATCTAGGGAATCCCGATGGGGACAAAAATTAATGGAGTTCCTCAAGCTAATCTAGGTACAAGATTCCTAGACACTACATTAAGCTTTAATTATGCATTTGACCACAACCTTATTTTCCAATCCCTCCACATTCAAAATGACTAGACTATTTTTATCCATGGGGCTAGCATAAATTTTTCATCTGAACTTTGGTACCTTCTATCAATGGGATCTTTTGGCCAAAGGAAATGTCCATAAAATCTCTTTTTCTTGCATCTCATCGTTGCTTGTACTCCAAGAAGCTAGGACGTAGATGATAGAGGAGATGAGTAACATGTTAACCACCATTTCTTCTCCAAGTAAATTAAGCTCCATTTCCTTCTACAATTCGATCTTTCTATCAAGCTTGGCAAGAACCTAGTTCCAATGCTAACCAGTATTAAGCTTGAAACACATAGACATGCCTAATAGGCGAAATACTTGACCAGAGGCAAGTTCCTTGACCCCCCCTCCATAAATAATGGATGATACTACAATAGCACACACACACACACACACACACATATATATATATATATATATATATATATATATATATATATATATATATATATATATATATATATATATATATATATATATATATATATATAGAGAGAGAGAGAGAGAGAGAGAGTCTCCAAGAAGTATCAAAGAGGTCTTCTACTTCTCATGATTTTTGCATAAAAGGAGGAGACATAATTGAAGAGCTTTCTTGTGTCTCCCTAGAAGCTTAAATGCAAGAACCACAGGACAATGATCAAATACAACAAGGTCTTTGCATTGAGTGCAAGAAGGGGAACCAAGAAGATCAATGATATTCTGAGATAGACAGAATCCATCAAATTTAGCTTTTAGCTTTTGTTCTTTACTTGCCACATTGTTAACCTTTTCATTTAATGATATTCCTCGAGTTTACTTAACTGTAAACGTCCTAGAAGCCATTTATGCATCTGCAATGTAATCGGTTAATCGAACCAAGCTTCTCAGTTAATTGGCCCGTCGCCATAGCCTCCATCGCTTCTTCTCCATGTGCGCGATAGACTGCTTGTCGGCGATAGACAGCTGGGTGCGCGATAGACAGCTCGGTCCTTGTGCACGATAGACAGATGTCACGATAAATAGACTTCGATCCCAGTGCGCGATAGCTGGGTGCACTCCTTGCGATAGACAGCAGCGGCGACCTCTTGCACGATAGACAGGTGGCACGATAAATAGACTTCGGTCCCTGTGCGCGATAGCTAGGTGCACTCTTTGCGATAGACAGCGGCGGCGACAAGCGGTAGAGAGGCTTTGGGGTTTGTGTGCGATTGCCAGTCGTGATTCGCGAATCGCGATAGACGTACTCTCTCTCTTTTGTTCTTGCGTGTGGTCGCCTACCTTGGAAGTTGGAAGACTGTTCGTTCAAAGTTCTTTCACCTTTCTGTCGAAGCTTGCGCCGGTCTGGAAGATCTGACTATCTAGCTAGTGTTTTCTTGTTCTTCAAAGTCTCTAGAGCGCCTGCTTCTATCGTGGTTGTTGGGGGGTTTCTTTTCCTTTGTGTTTAGGGGAGACTTTCATTAACCTTTTGCTTGCTCGTGGTCTTCAATTCCATCAAGTTAGTCTTTTGCGAGTTCTCTTTGAAATACCCACCGCGGCAAGATAATCTACGGTTTGACCTCTCCTAGTCTTCCCGCTAGTGGGTTGAAGTCTCTCAATGCAAAAGTAAATTCAAGGAGCAAAGGTGGGTGCAGGTTCCTTTTGGCCATGGATGTGGCTTCATCCTCTCTCGTCAAAAGTAATCGGGCCCCTCCCCCTAGGGAGACCGATATCCTGGCCGCTCTGCTGGAGGGGGGGTCGTGTGCCGCCCCTGGGGCATCCGAAAGTGTTGAATCCCCCATTGTTTCCCTCAGTAGACCCGCAGTTCTGTCGGCTCAGGAGGAGCTCAAGAAAGTTTGCCTCGTCGGCCAAGTGTTTGGCCCTAGGCCCCCGCTCGAAACTGTGCGACAATGGCTTCGAAAAGAGTGGTTCCCTCGAGGACTAATTGTTAGCAAATGTCAGTTCTTACCAGCGAACCACATGCTGCTAGTCTTTGAAAATGAAGAGATGGCGTTCCAAGCCCTTAGCGTTGGCACCTGGCAGTTCGGTCGGGCGACCCTGTGCCTATTCAGATGGTCCCCGGACTTTACTCCCGACAAATCGAAGTCGCTTCGGTACCCTCTTTGGGTTGAGCTCCCTAACCTTCCTTACTTCTTGTACAACTTCGTGTGGGACATTGTCTCTCCTATCGGCAAGCCGCTGGCTTCACGCGAAGACGTTGGTGGTCTCATCTATGAAGGTGCAAGACACTCGTTCAATGCTAGGTGGCACCCCCAAATCTGTGTCGAGGCCGACCTCAGTTCGCCGCTTCCTTCAATTATCAAAGTGGACATGGGCGAAGGAGATGTATGGGAACAGGACATCACATACAAAAACCTTCCCAACGCGTGCTTTCGTTGTGGCCAGCAAGGTCACAGGATTAAAGATTGCCCTCTCAGGCAAAAAAACAAGCGCTTTCAAGAAGCCTCCAAAACCGCTCAAGACAACATTGGCGATTTGACCCACTCGACCAAGGAGGGGGAAGGCAAGGGCCTCCTTAATCCGCAAGCTGATGCTGATGGCTTTATTGAAGTTAGAAGAAGAAGGAAAAGAAGCCCTAGGGCCAACGGTGAGAGAAACAACATGCCGCTTACCCCCTACAGCAATTTGTATTGCAATCTAGAAAAGGAGATCAATGAGCTTGACTACCCAGGTGGGAAGCTACTTGAGATAGACACCTACGACAAAGCCCTAGAGATCCCTGACAATAAAGAAACCCCCCAGGAGGGTTACACTACAAGCAAAGAAGATGGTTTCACCACTAGTAACGAAGACAACATGGATAGTGAAAGTTCCATCATTGGATCGACGATCCCGGAAACGGTGCCAAGCACGGGGCCCAAGTCTCCCCAGCAAGGGGCATCCCGCAAAGGAAAACAGCCTATGGAGTTACCCTGGAAAAGCCCCCACAAGAACCGACTTCTAAGTCGGGATCAGATCCCAGCGAAAAAGAAAGACGAAGTCAAGAGAAGAAAGGACAAAGCTCCCTCCCGCAAAGAGGGATCAATGCAAAAATGATTGTCATCTCGCTAAATGCTCGAGGGCTAACCGACCCCTCAAGAGCGACCATCATTGGTCAATGGCTTCGCGACATTAGCTTAAACCCAGACTTTATATGTATTCAAGAGATTAAAATTGACGGAGAAGACCTCCATAAGCGGCTCAGACAGATCTCCTCGGCCCATGTGTGGATCCCAACGAAGCACCAGCGGGGGTCTGGAGGAACGGTTATCGGTGTTAAACAACTCTGGTTTGAAAAGCTTGAGAACTCCATTGAAGATGTAAGTCACCGTTGGATTGCTGTCTCTTTTGGTGCTCCTCTTTGTGTTACTATGGTTTCTTTGTACGCCCCTAACGGGGATTTGGAGAGACTGAACACTTGGGCTTCCTTAGACTCGCTTCCCCACAACGTGCTTATTTGTGGAGACTTCAACATGGTGGAAGACCCTATGGACAGATGGATGGGCAAGGGCAGGGTCATCGACAGTCGGGAGAAAGAAACGTGGGACATGACCAAACTCCACTTGGATTTGATTGAGTTCAAAGACTCGAGTGGCTTTTCTTGGTCGAATCTCCAAGCGGGCGAGGACCTGAGGAAAGCTAGACTCGATAGATGCTACATCTCTCAGAGTTTTACTCAACAGTGGGGCCACCCTACCATCACGCAACGCACTGACCTCACTATCTCTGATAACTACCCGATCGTTATCACTTTTCAACCTTCCAACAAAATCCGCAAGGCTCCGTGGTTCCATGCCAACGCAACCACCTTCTCTCTCCCTTCTGTCCACCAAGAAATTGCCGATGTGTGGAAAGTGGCGTTCGCCTCTGGCTTGGCCCCTGCCAAGTGCTGGAGAAGTGCGGTCGACAAGTCTCGTAAGATCATGATCAGAACTAAGAAGATGCTCGAGACTGTGTGGCGGGCTCGTAGGGAAGCCCTTTACCACAGACTCTGGCGGCTTGAGGAGGAAGTGAACAAAGGAAAACAACAAGCCTAGAAAGGCCTCAGAAAAATCAGAGCAGTGTTGAGATACGAGGAAGAAATACAAAGGAAAAACTTGCAAATCTTCTTCAAGGAGTGGTGGGCTGGCAAAGCCGACAAACCCACCAAAGAGATGTGTCGTATCCTTAAAAGGAAACACAACAGAGAGTCGATCCCCCTACTGCTAGACCCACATGGCAATGTATGCAATTCGGAAGAAGATAATTTTGGCATCATCGAGGGGCACTTCACGAGACTCCTGGGAACCTCGAACCCCCTTTCCCACCATAGAAGGGACTGTATGGCTGCCATTTCTAGGGTTTCCCCCCGGAGGATACCACCCAACCTCCACTCCCTGCTTCATGCCCCTATCTCGGAATCAGAAATCATTGAGGTCATTGATGCCCTCCCTCTCGGTAAAAGCCCGGGACCCGACGGACTCACTAACGAGTTCTTTAAATCCTTCAAGATGGTGGTTGCCACCCCTCTTCGGATGGTTTGGCAAGAAGCGCTAAAGTTTGGTGCTCTTCCTTCTTGTCTAAATAATGGAATTATCAAGTTGATACACAAGAAGGGGGAAAAGAACAGAATCGAGAACTGGCGGCCTATTACGATGCTCCAAACAGGATACAAGATCATCGCCAAAGTCATTGCCAACAGACTCTCGTGCCACCTGAGATCTTGGCTTAGTGAGGACCAAAAAGGTTTCATCAAAGGCAGGTCTATCCTGGAAACCATTATGGATATTTGGGAAGGTATTCAATTTGCAAATGAGTCTAATCAAGATGTGGTTTTCCTCAAGATCGACTTTGACAAAGCCTACGACAGGCTAGAATGGGACTATATTCTGCAGTCGCTCCAAGATCTCGGACTTAGTCAGAAATTCACCAAGATGATCGCGACCCTTCTCGAAAACGCAACGACCCAAATTAACGTTAACGGCAAACTTTCGAAGGCGATCCATCTTAGAAGATCGATTAGACAAGGGTGCCCTCTGGCCCCCCTTCTTTTTGCCATCGCCACTGAGGGGCTGAGCAGACTTGTGGCTCATCATGTGGAGGCTGGCAATATCAAAGGCCTCCGGCTGCCTCACGACCACAGTCAAATCATCATGAGACTTTTTGCTGATGATATGAACGCGTTCGTCCACAATGATAATACCAGCCTGGAGACTTTCTGGAGGTGTCTTGCTACCTTTTGTGATGCCTCTGGATCCAAAATCAACCACTCCAAGACCGCCTTTAGGGCTATTGTGGGACAGCATCCTGGCCTTCTCACTGATCATGGCTGTCAAATCATTCCGCAGGGCCAAATCCTTTGACTTCTTGGAATCCCCTTGGGGTTTGGCGTCTCTATGGAGCAGCGATGGAACTGGGTGTTGGCTAAACTCGAAAACAAACTTAACTATTGGAGAGGTATGCAAATCAATCTCTCTGGGCATGCGATGGTTATCAACACGTTCCTCCTCTCTTCTACCATCTATTTCCTTTCTTGTTGGAGACCGAATGAGCAAGGCCTGTCCAAACTGAATAGTATTTGTAGAAACTTTCTTTGGACGGGCGATCATAACAGAAGGGGGGTGCCTAAAATCAAATGGGCCATCTGCACTAGCCCTAGAGATAGCAGGGGGCTTGGTATCCTGGACATTGGGTGTATGGCTAACAAACTGGCAGCCAAATGGATGATTAAGGCTTGGTGCAATAGGGAGGCCTCGTGGGCCAAGCTGATCTTCAGAAACAAGAATGAGTTGGCCCTCACGGGGTTCCCGAACTGGAAGAATCTTGACATCATGACCCTGCTTTTCTCCCCGATCCCCGTCTTCTCGAAAGGCTCCAATCTCGTGTGCTCCCTTTGGAAGGGCTGGAATAAAGTCAAAAGCTTCACAAGAATTAGTGAGGACTGGAAGTGGGCGGCCGGAATCAGACAAAACGACTCTATCTAGTTTCCGATACATGGCATCCGGAGTGTGGAGTCGTGGAACATTCAAAATGCCAAGAAGCTATGGAACAAAGGATTCAAAAAATGGAAACACCTCTGGAAACATGACACCAACAACTGGATCAACTTCGAGGATATTGACCCTCGCATAAACATCTCCTACGAAGAATGGAACACTTTGCAAAGCAGATGCCTCGCTTGGGATCGTCACAAGACTCGCCTTCTCATGGGACACGACACACAGAACTCGCTTGGTCTCAAATGGCACAATGGAAATAGCCTACTCAAAATCCCGAACATCAAAGAAACGGCTGATCTCCAGATCAGCCTCAACAAGAAGTGGTGCCTGTCTTGGACGCGGCTTCGGTGGGACATGAAATTCATGGGTATCTGGCACCCCCTTATTGAGATTAAGAAGTCTGTCCTCTTATGGCAAATTCTTCATCGAGGAATTTGGACCAACCATAAGGCTAGCAAACTTTGTGGGATCCCTCCTTGGTGCAAACGCTGCCACCGTGCTATCGAAGATGTCCCACACATCTTCCTTACTTGCCCCAACTCCTACAGAATCTGGCAGACGGTTGGAATGAAAATCAGACTTCAAAAACAGCTTAGTTGGAAACAAGTCCTTTTGGGAGAAGCAATCGGCTGCTCTGCGACACTCTGGAACGCCATCAGAGGGGAAGTCCTGTGGAAAATTTGGCGGGAGAGGTGTGCTCTCAACTTCGGCGATCCCCCCAGGGAGTGGTCGATTGAGAAATCACTATTCCTCCTGGGCAAAAGGATCGTTAACAGTAAGAAGTCCCCCCCCCCTTCAGGCACCATCAAGTCCTCCTTTTGATCAACAACAAGCTCAAACCCAAGTGGGCCCCGCATGAGGGCGATGAGAGGGTGATTAACCTTCTCTGTAATGCAACCTAGGATTCAATCAAGCTTCCCCTGCTTTGTGGGATTTGGGGGGTCCCGTGGGCACTAGTCCCCTTCTATTGTACCTTTGTTTCTTAATTTAATTCAAGTCCGGGAGAGTAGGCTATTGCCGAACTTCCTTTATATTAAAAAAAACTGTAAACGTCCTTGTTAAAAAGAACATACCTACAAGTTTATCTACTTCATCTCCATGCGAGTCTCAAGAGTTGGATGGAGTAGTGCGGTTTCATAACAAATTAGTATCAACTTTATATTCGCACCTTCATTCATGGACATAAGAATTATTTTATCATTGATAAAAGGAACTTGGTCTTAAAAGGAATCTCATATAATTTTCGCACTCGTTCATGAAAATTCTCAAAATATGCAAATGAGAGTCATTCCAATACAAGAGTGATAACCTTTAAAACACAAAAACATTTTGACTCAAGCAAGAAAAATATGTTTGTATATGTGTATGTATGTTTGTAACTATTTTTATTTATATATGTATGTTTGTGTGTATGTATGTGTGTGTGTGTGCATGAGTGTATGTATGTATGAATTTATGTGTGTATGTATGTATGCATGTACATATGTATGTATAATCATAAGAATTTTTATGTATGTATGTGTGTGTGCATGAGTGTATGTATATATGCATTTATGTGTGTACATATGTATGCATGTACATATGTACGTGTCATTATAAGTATTTATAGTATGTATATATACCTATATGTATGTCTTTATACACGTATACAGGAATATATATCTATATGTATGTATAAATATTTATAGTATGTATATATATGTATATGTATGTAGGAATGTATTCATACATTTATGAAGATGTGTTTGTATGTAGATATCTATATCTGTATGTTTATTTGTATGTATACATTTACTTCTTTATGTATGTATGCAACTATGGATGTTCGTATACATGTACTTTATATCTCTATGATACATGTAGTTATGTGTTTTTTTATGTATGTACGTCTTTTTGTATATATTTCAACACGTATATACGTTTGAAGTTATGTGTGTATGTATGTACGTATATTTATGTATTGATGTATGTAGGGGTGTGCTTATGTATTTATCAAATTCTTGATGTTTGTGTGTGTGTGAAGCGTTGCAAAGCAATACCACCTCTCATTTGTGTGTAGAGACACGAGAGAGGGAGATACCGGAGACATTTTTGGATAATCTTCATGCATTGAAGTAGAGTTTGTGCATGTTATAATTTTCTTCATGAAAACCTTTAATTAAGGTCATTTTGATGTCAAGTCATCAAATAACCTTCGAAGATCACAATCAGCTTGAATAAAAATATGAAAAATAAAAACATATCCCCATACAAAATTACATCAGTGTGAATTTTTTAATTTGAAGAGCTTTTGTGAAGTAATGCTATGAATCAGATCAACTTCTTTTTTAATAAACTTTTCTTGAACAAAGTGATAATAAATTTGGATGTGGTTTTTTTTAGCTTGAATGGTAAAATGGATTCTATGATAATACTAAACACATTGTCATTGTGGATGATTACCTTTTCATCAATGTAAAAGCACATATATCAAAAAATCCCAGTCGTTAAAACTCACCATGTTTCAAACAGAGATCCAAGCCATTCTTTATCAGTGATCATAAAGTTTCTAGCTCGTTTTTTTCATGAACATTTTATTTGAAGCGTGCCCACTGTGTAATCATAAAAGTTATCTTGATGGTGGATTAAGCTAGTTAGAACGCCAAATTCTTACAGAGTTTGTGCGGCAGCATGAGACATTTAATGATGATTACGGGATAGGAGCTACGACCCTAAAGAGTGATAGGAGCTTCTAGAAAAGCAACGTAAAGTAGACGATTTCCCATAAGAGAAACTGCATGTGTCTTACTACACTACTTGGAAGATTGCCATCACAGCACGTGAAAGAAATGACTTTTCCTTTCAAGTTGAGCATGTAATAGACGGAAATCCAATGAATTTAGTTAGCAGCTAAATCGAAAGGACTATCGATTTTGATTTTAATGCATCCCATGGGAAATATGTATTGTCTTATCAATGGGAAAGCTATTGTGGAGATTCGCTTGGTCCCATCAATCCTTCAACTGTTTTTTCCTCTAATTTTCGTTTTATGAAAGAAGCTAAATGAGTGGCCAATCTCCGAAAGACTATAGAATCAAATGTGGATAATATGTTAATGAGGATTCGATAATCTAATCTTTTAAAATCCATTAAAGAAAATCTATGACTTTCATGGACAGAGGGATCAAGAGACATAGAAAATGTCTACCATATAGCACAGAGGATTGATAATTTAGCCTGTTTAAATCCATTGATGAAGACGCATAGCTGTCTTAGATAGAGACGCAGAAAATCCTTCAGATATCGTTGATATTTTTAGGTAGTGATGTGTGTGAACACACTAGGACTGTCGCAACACTTTTTTCCCTCTTTAGGAGGTTTTCTTCCCCTATCTTGTATATATGCCTATAGCCCTAATGGGTTACTTATCTTTGTATAGCCTAGAGATAATATAGTCAGTATTGTGTGTTGTGCTCCAAGCTTCTTCTTCTTCTTCTTTGTGTTGTTTGCATGCTTGCATAGACTTCTAACTCCAACAATTGGTATCAGAGCAGGTGTCCGCTTCATCTACGGCATTGTCAACACCCATTCGATCATAGTCTTAGAATCGCACCAAAATTTGGTGAGCATACTCAAGGTGATTAGGAGATCAAAAGGGCTTCACTTCGTGGTACCGAAATTGCGATCTAAGCTCATTTCCGCCTCCGAACGCACTATCACAACACTTGTGTGGGCTATTTCTTCTTTTTTTGCCAAAGATACATACAAGTTTTGGTTCGCAAATATGCGTGCCTCGAAGTCTACTATACGTTTAGTAGAACTCGTCAAGGTAGTTTTGTTCAACTTTTTCAAATACAGTCATTTTTCTACATTCGGTTATTTTAGTCAGTAGGCATGGCTAAAAGCGGTGATGTATTCCGTATGTTTGTTGTTGAGGATAAGTTGGACGGTACCGATTACCCATTCTAGGCTTATATGATGCGATATGTATTGGTTGCAAAAGGACTTTGGAACATTGTGCAAGGTGTTGAAAAACATCCTACTACACCTACAAATATAGGTATTGAGGTGATGCAGATGGCATTGAAGATGGTGATGTTCTTGAGACTCATGTTCATGCTACTGTTCTTGTTGCACCTACTCCACAACAAATTCATTGAGATGGCAGAGATGCTCAGGCACATGCATTGATAGCCTTGTCTGTCAAATGTGCCATTATTCCTCACATTTGCTCTTGTAAAATAGCTAAGGATGCTTGGGATACACTTACCACATTGTACTAGGCTAGGAACATGAAAGGTGATTATATGGATAGTTTTTTGACAAAGGAACGGTTGATTTCTGCTAATGAATTCCTTCCTTACAGTTCACTTGTGTAGAGTGTTCTGAATGGTCTTCCTGACTTGCTTCTACTATTCGTTTGATCACAAAAGGCAATCCAAATTTGTTAACAATATTTGAAGAATTAGTTTCTGTTCTATTGCAAGAAGATCATTCTAGGTAGAATAGGTCTATTATGTGTGTTGTAGATCAAGCTTTCCTGGCTAGTGAGAAGGGCAAAGGTCAATTAAGCTCATCTACTAGTAAGCAAAAATCTGCAAATGCTGCATATTAGAAGAAGAAAGACGAAGATGAGAAGAAATCAGAAAAGCAAAAAATTTTTTGCAAATACTATAAAGGAAATGATCATGTCATTAGGAGCTGTCCAAAACTAGTTGCTAAAGATGCAAAGAAGAAAGAGATCGGCATGGTTGTTGGAGAGGCCTCTACAGTGAGAACTAAGTTTGCTAATCTAGTGCAGCTGAAGACAGACATTTACTAGTGTTTGCAATTTTGACCCATCTTCTCTTGAACACTGTATGTCTATAATAGACTCAGATGTTTGGTACTCTGATAATGGGGCAACCAAACATATTAGCTCGTAACGTAGTTTCTTCACTTCACTCAAGCCTGTCCCTACAACGAATATTGCCACATGCGCCAACAACTCTTCTTATCCTATCATGGGAGGTGGTAAGATCATTCTGATTACTGTTGATGGTAGTTCTTTTACATTGTTGGATGCATTATTTATGCAAGGGACCAAGAAGACTATGTTATCTATTTTAGCTTTAGCCAAGATTGGCTTGGTTGTGAAATTTGATGATGACACATGTAGAGTTCATGATCTGTCAAATGACGATGTGATAATTGCTTCTGGCATTTTATATCGTGCAATGTATAAGCTCATAAACTATGAAAAATATGTGAATGATATGGTACATGATTCTAAGGCTATGTTAGATGCAAAGATTTTGCATGCACACTTTGGTCATCTAAACTTTTCTAGTTTGCCACACATGCAAAAATTTGATATCGTGTCCTCTTTGGTCAAAATTGAGCCACCCGATAAACATGTTTGTGAAGGCTGTATTTTGGGCAAAATGCGGCATTCCTCCTTTCCAAAAGATGTTTCAATTCGAGCTACTCAGAAATTGTAGCTTGTTCACAGTGATGTTTGTGGTCTTATGCAGATATCCTCTTTTGGAAATTATATTTACTTCATGACTTTCATTGATGATTTTCTCAAGGCATGCATGGGTATATCTACCCAAAGCAAAGTTCGAAGTGTTTATGTGCTTCAAATAGTTTTTGGTTTTTTGTTGAAAATTTGTTAGCATGTAAAATTGGCACCCTTCATTCTGATCGAGGAGGGAATATATGTCTTCTGAATTTAATGCATTTTTTATTGAATGTGGTATAAAACATCAGTGTCCAATTTCATATACACCTCAACAGAATAGAGTTGCTAAACAAAAGAACCAAGCAAAGGCTATCATCTGCGTTATCCATAGACTAAATGCATTTTGGTTAGCCATGATGCTATTTTTGTGAAAGATGTTGTTCAGCATTTACTTTCATGTACGAAAGAGATATTTTTTAGCCCCAAAGACATGTATGATACTTTGCTGCCTCTTTTTATAGGTGGATAGTCTAGTGCTGGTCCTAATGAGGTAACTTTTCAGCCTGTACAGGTTTCATGTGATGCTGCAGACCAATCCATTTCTGATGCAGATTTACATGATGCACTCATTGATGAGAGAGCTGGTATTGAAGAGGTAAAAACTATGCCAAAATGGCTCGTGCAGACTTTGTGTGATAGCAATTAGATTCACCTCTATCATACCGTACTCGTTCAGGCTCTCATTGTGCCTCTTTTACATTAGATTTCTATGATATGGCTATGTCTAGTCTCTGTGATGAGACTCAACTTGTTTTGTTTGATGATGCATAAAATTCTAAACATTAGTTCTCCTTTTGATCAATAACAAGCTTAAACCCAAGTGGGTCCCTCATGAGGGTGATGAGAGGTGATTAACTTTCTTTGTAATGGCATCTAAGCTCTGTAAAAGCTTCCCTTGCTTTGTGGGATTTGGGGGGTCCCGTGGGCACTAGTCCCCTTCTCTTGTACTTTTCTTTATTTAATTCAGGTCCGGGAGAGTAGGCTAATGCCGAAATTCCTTTATATAAAAAAAAAAACATTACAAAATTTGCATAGAACTAACTAATGCAAGGAAATATTAGATATCATTAATAGATTTAGGAGTAGGCCATTCTATATTGAATATTATTTTCTTAGGGTCTACATGTACTCATCTAATAGAGATTGCATGTCCTAGATACTCAATTTTTTGAAAGAATAAACACTCTATTGAGGTTTTGCATAAACTATATATTTACCTAAAAAGTTAATAACTATTTTCACATTAAAGAATCTGGAGAAAAATATTTTGTTCATTATGCCACTTTGTTTCTTGTTCATAAGAATCCATAATGGAGTGATGAAATATTAAAGTGCTTGAAACCATATAGAGAAAGATAGAGATGACTTTCATCATAAAGTGATGACCTTGGAATGCAAAGACTATTCATTAATAGGTAATCAACTATATAAAAGAGGAAAAGATGGATATTTGAGAATATTTACAAATGAAGATGAATATGAAAATATCCTTCAATTCGCACATGTTGGAGTAGCATCAAGACACCTTTTAGCTAACACGACTATTAAATTAATAATATATGTTGGATTGTGGTGGCCTACTCTTCATCAAGATGGATATTTATTTGTAAAAAGATGTGACATATGCCAAAGAACTAAGAATCCAGTTAAAAAGGATGAAATTTCCCTTAGAATAATAATGAGTTTTAGATCCTTTTCAAAATGGGGAATAGATTTCATTGGACCAATTTCACCTCCTTCTAGAAATACTCATGTTGAGTATATCATTGTGGCAACAAAGTACCTAACAAAGTGCACATAAGCTAAGGCAAGAAGAAGAAATGACACACACAACTGCCATATATTTATTTCAAAATATTTTTGTGAGATTTTGTTTTCCCATTGAAATAGTAAGTGATAGAGGTATTCATTTAGTGAATGATATCATAGTTTGTTTGTTGGGGAAAGTTTTAGTGATTCATAGATTGTCAGCTACTTATCCCCAAGCAATTGTTCTAATTGAGAGTACTAATAAAGTGCTATGTAACATTTTAGAGAAGATAGTAAACAATACAAGATCAGATTGGGATAAGCAAGTACATCATGGTCTTTGGGCTTATCGAGTTATTTATAAAGCTAGTATTGTAACAACACCATTTAATATGGTGTATGGTCAAAATGCTATCTTCTCAATAATTCTTAGTTCCAACTTTGAAAGTAGCACATACCCTAGAATGGAGAGGACATGAGTCAATTGATAGAGTTCAAGAGTTAGAAAATTTGGGATTAGCCAAACTTCAAGCAATCAATTCTTTATATGAAAATAAATGGATTCAAAAGGCATATTTTGACATGCATATTAAAGACAAAGATTTTAACGAGGAGGATTTGGTACTCGCATTGACAATATAGGAGTTAGATAAAAATTTGCACAAGAGAGGTCATGGACCATACATATTGCATAAAATAGCTCCGAATGGTTCAATACAATTAGCCACATTGGATGGAAATATCAAGCACTATCACATAACTAAATGCAAAGTAAAAAAGTCCTTAGAACTTCTCACTGATCAACAATGGCATAAGATACAAATTGCAACAAATAGAAAACAAGAGTTAGAGAGGATTAAAGAAGAAGCTTAACAAGAGGCAGAAGAAAGAATTTAGAATGTCAAAGAGAAAATGAAATGGCAAGTGGATACATGATTGAGAACATTTACTTTCTAATTTCTTCATAATTGGAATTTTGTTTATTTTTGTAAAAATTTCATCTCATTCTTTTGTGAGTTCTATGTATCTTTGTACATATTTCATTATTTGTTGTGTAATTTCTTTTGACAAGCCCATGGAGACCAAAAGTTTGCACAAATATTCAACACTTGATCAAATTGTTCTGATCACTAGAAAGGTTCTTTTATACAAGAAAGAGAGCTGCAACATGATTATAAAATGTGGATAATATCTCAATCAGAATTAGATACAACTCAGGTCCTATATTCCCATTTTTCAAGAGATTTAGGAGGGGGCGGAAAGATCAAAAGAAAACAGAATAGAGTAGTCATAAACAACAAAAAAGACAAAGAAAAGGTTCCTCATAATTTTTAAAGATATTATTTTTTTTAACATCAAAACATTCATTGTAAATAATTTTTTTTGCCTTTCACACACACATGTTGAGGCCTAGTTTTTGAGCATCCCAAAGAGAAGTTCGGGTAGATGTAGTTCATCACCCCCCATGACTACAAAATAGAATTTATATGCTTATTACCTACAAGAGAGTGAGGAAAAAAGGAAGAAATATGAGGAGAAATATCAAAAAGATGCTTGAGGATTTCTCAGACAAGGCCATATATTAGACAAAAGAAGAGTTTAAAAATATATGAAAAAGTGCATCATAATTTAATAAGTGCAAATATAAGGCCATATATTAGGCAAAAGAAGAGTTAAAAATATGTGAAAAAGTGCATCATAATTTAATAAGTGCAAATATAGAAACACCTTTTCTAGAAATGGAGGAGTAATTGAAGAAATTTTTTGATGCACTATACATTTCTAAAGAGAAGATGAATATAGTGGCGAAGCAAGTGAAAGAAAGATAAACATAAAATGAAGGAAGTAGAAAAGAAGAAAGTTGTACCTTCACTCGATGAGCAAAGAAAGTTTGAGCAATGAGCACTTCTACGATTAGAAGCACCTCCAAGCTTGGTGCCTAGGGGCTCAATCCCACAACATGGATCAACTCATGTGCATACCTCAACCACTTTAGGAAGATAAGTATGAGATTGAAGATTATCAATTGTCAGAAGACATTGAAATATCTTCACAAGAAATGAATCAATTAGAAGAGTTTGACATTAAAAAATCGAAAGAGTTAGAAAAAGAAGTAGATATATATGACTTCGTTGATGCTTTTATGGGTTTTGACATGCAAACCATTAAAGATATTTAGGAAAGGCTATTGCCGAACTTCCATTATGAAAAAAAAGATAGATATTCAAGATAAGAAACAAGAAACAATGGTTTTGACTATTTTAAAAGAAAATGAGCATGAGAATAAAAACGATGAAGATGTGATCATGGTAGATGTAGAGGAGAACATAGATCCTATTGATATATTTAGGTAGTGATGTGTGTGAACACACTAGGACCGCCGGGGCACTTTTTTCCCTCTTTAGGAGGTCTTTTTCCCCCAGCTTGTATATACGCATATTGCCATAATGGGCTACTTATCTTTGTACATTCTCTAGTAATACATTCAGTATTGTGTGTTTGTGCTCCAAGCTTCTTCTTCTTCCTTGTGCTATTTGCGTGCTTCTGCAGACATCTATCTCCAAGAATTGGTATCAGATAAGGTCGTCGCTTCATTTAGGGTGCCATCGACACTCCTCCGTTTGCAGTCTCAGAATCGTACGAATTTTGGGGAGCATACTCAGGGTGTTTTCAAGATCAAAACTGCTTTGCTTTGTGGTGCCGAAATCGCGATCTGAGCTCGTTTCGGCCTCCAAACGCACTATCGCAGTGCTTGTGTAGGCTATTTCCTCTTTTTGTGCCAAAGGTATATACTTGTTTCTGTTCGCCAATATAAGCGTCTCGAAGTCTGCTACAGGTTTAGCAGAACTTGTTTAGGCAGTTCCGTTCAACTTTTTGAGATACAGTCAATTTTCTGCATCAAGGTATTTTAGTCACCGACCATGGCTGAAAGCAGTGATGTATTCCGTATGTTGGTTGTTGAGGATAATTTGGATGGTACCAACTACCCATTATGGGCTTATATGATGCGACATCTATTGGTTGCAAAAGGATTGTGGAACATTGTACAGGGTGTTGAAAGACCTCCTGTTACACCTGTAACAATAAGTACTGCAAATACAGGTACTGGAGCTGATGAAGATGGTGTCGAAGATGATATTCTGCAGATTCCTGTTCGTGCTGTTGTTTCTACTGCACCTACTGCAGAGCAGATTCGATGGGATGGCAGAGATGCCCAGGCACATGCATTGATAGCTTTGTCTGTCAAACGTGCCATTATTCCTCACATTCGCTCTTGCAGAATAGCTAAGGATGCTCGGGATACAGTTACCACATTGTACCAAGCTAGGAATGAGGCTCGTGTTGCTTACCTCCGAAAACAGTTGGAGAGTCAGCACATGAATGAAGGTGATTATATGGACAGTTTCCTAATGAAGATCAAAGATTTGAAGGAACAATTGATTTTTGCTGATGAGGTTATACCAGATAGCTCACTTGTGCAGACCGTTCTAAATGGTCTTCCTGATTCATATCAGAGTTTTGCTTCTACTCTTCGGTTGATGATGAAAGGCAATCCAAATGCCCTCTCATTTGAGGAGTTAGTCTCTGTTCTGTTACAGGAAGATCAGTCAAGGCAGAACAGGTCCATTATGTGAGTTGCAGATCAAGCTTTCCTGGCTAGTCAGAAGGGCAAAGAAAAATGGAGCTCTTCAACTAGTAAGCAGAAATCTGCTAATTCTGCATATTCGAAGAAGGAAGATAAAGATGAGAAGAAATCAGAAAAGCAGAAAATGTTTTGTAAGCACTGTAAAGGCAATGATCATATCATAAAGAACTGTCCAAAACTGGCTGCAAAAGATGCAAAGAAGAAAGAGGTTGGAATGGTTGTTGCAGAGGCCTCTACACCAAAAGCAGAGTCTGCTAATCTTGTGCAGGAAGAAGAATGGGCGTTTACTACTGTCTGCAGTTTTGACCCATCTTCTCATGATCAGTTCATGTCTGCAGTAGACTCAGATGTTTGGTATTTTGATAGTGGGGCAACCAAACATATTACCTCACAGCATAGTTTCTTCTCTTCACTCGAGCCTACCCCTACAGGGAATATTGTTACATGCGCCAACAACTCCTCTTACCCTGTTATGGGAGTTGGTAAGATCATTTTGACTACTGCTGATGGTAGTTCTTTCACTTTGTTAGATGATTTATTTGTGCCAGGGATCAAGAAGAACTTGTTATCAGTTTCTGCATTAGCCAAGATTGGCTTGGTTGTGAAATTTGTTGATGACAGGTGTACAGTTCATGATCTGTCAAATGGCGATGTGATTATTGCTTCTGGCATTTTATGTCGTGGGTTGTATAAGCTCATAGACTATGAAAGATCAGTAACTGATTTGGCATGTGCAATAAATGATTCTCAGGCTATGTCAGATGCAAAGCTTTGGCATGCATGCTTTGGTCATCTGAATTTTTCTAGTTTGCTACGACTGCAGAAATCTGAAATGGTGTCCTCTTTGCCTAAACTTGAGGCACCTGGAAAACATGTTTGTGAAGGTTGTATTTTGGGCAAAATGCAGCATTCCTCCTTTCCAAAAGATGGTTCAGTTCGGGGTACACAGAAATTGCACCTTGTACATAGTGATGTCTGTGGTCCTATGAAGACATCCTCTTTTGGAAATTACCTTTACTTCGTGACTTTCATTGATGATTTTTCCAGGCATGCATGGGTATATCCACTCAAAGCAAAGTCCAAAGTGTTCATGTGCTTTAAACAGTTTTTGGTTTTGGTTGAAAATCTGTGAGCATGTAAAATGGGCACCCTCGCCTTGATGGGTGTCCTTGTTGGTGGCTCATCATCTGAAATTGACTCTGATCGTCTTGGAGTGAAATACTCTTGTCTATTGGATACTTCATGTTCTCACGCTGGATTGCTCCCAGGTGGTGTGCCACCATGTGACACAGGCACAGATGTGCTCTGGGAACCACTTCATGGTCTTTGGGGGGGTTGCACCCATGGTGGGCATTGTGTCCCTAGATGAGGGCTAGGAAAGAAAATGCGATCTTTCCTTGCAGTTTGCTTGGTGTGTGTCATTCTCTTGAGTTGCAAAAAGTGTGAAATGAAGTGAGTTCTCTCTATTTATAGAGTTTTTTTAAAAACTATTTTTTCACACTAGAATGGACAAAACTTGTTTAAAACCATACAGAATATTATAATATAAATAATAACACATTGAAACCAAGATTACAATAATCATAGGTTTTACCACATAATGGGAAATAACGAATTCACTTTACTTCCAAGCTGAGCCTTCTCGTTGTCTCCTAGCATGCCACTGAGCATGATGGAGAGTTCCTAATGATGACTTCCATTTCTCACTGGGAATGTTGTGTTGCATCATTCTTGCAAGTTTTGCCAATTTCGAATCCCTAAGTGGTTCCACAAAAAACTTTCTCGAGAATGTAGTGCGGTAAAACCAATTAAACATCTCCTCCATGTAGTTTGATTGCATTGGACCACCACCATGTCGCGTGTTTTTGAAGTAGACACCCCTCGCTTTATAGTGTGACTTTTCCATTCCTTGGGTACTAAAAATATCTAATGACCCATATCGATGCATGAAATAAGCCCCATGCGCAAACAAAATATGCTAAAAATTGTTAAGTACATTGGAAAAAGGTAAGTGCAATGAACACTTGTAGAAGAAGATTACACTTACAATGTAGTGTGTTATATTGCTCTCTCCCCAAGATTGAATGAAACACTTGGTGAACTGCACTAATGGTTCTTGAAACAATTGCCGTTGAATAGCACTAGAACTAGTCAGACCCATTAAGCCTACCAACTTATCAAAGCTCGATCAAACCTTCTTTCTCTTATTACAAAGATCAACTTGAGAGTCATTTTCTGTTGTGATCATGCATAGGTCTTTCCACAGCTCATAATGTTCATTATTTTGAGTGACTACCTCTTCTAAAAAAATGTCTTGCTTTATTCCCTGTCATTGACACTTGTTGCAAATTATCTTGAGATTCTCCAACTTTCTTAACAACTACGGTTACATTTCCACCATGACAACCAATTGAATTAAGAAGTTCCTCCAATTTCTTTATAGCTTGAATAGATTTATCAACTGGCTTCATGGCAAATGCATATTCTATATGGAGCTTCAATAGTCTAGCGAAAATTCTCATGAAGGCATGCAACGTGAAAAAGTGGACATTGACTAAAGGGAATGGAATAATGGGATTCTAATCCTTATCTGACATGTCACGATTAGGTGTACCTAACATGGGAAACCTCATTAAAGGTATATCCCATTCAGTAGATGGAGTTGCATCTGTGTCATCAGCTAAATCATCTATGTTGTTTTGTTTTCTCTTTGTTCCTTTATAACCTCATGTGCAATATGGACAAGGATAGAGAGTACATGCACCTTGTTTGCACCCTAACATGCATTTGATAGTATTTAAGTCTCCACCTAAGTGCTACTCTACTTCAAAATCACCTAGGCCTTCTACAGTGATTTTGGCACCATGAAATTGAGAAGTTATCACCTCTGTGATCCATGGGGTCTTACTAAAAATCCATGTAAGAACATCATTGGATTCTTTAGGTACTTCAATAGCACCTAACCACCATATATCTTTCTTGGATTGGACACTATATGTAAAGTGATGGGTAGATTCTTCACTTTTATCAATAATGGCATGGGCCATAGCTTCGTTCATGAGTGTCACACTAAGTCTCTCCATACGTCATCCCTTTATGATTTAACATTCGCCTAGCTTCAATACAAACTTGAGTTTGGAACTACAATCTAAATCAAATAACAAACATTATATTATTAAAAATAATATGAGTGTCATTATCAAAACAATGGATATACCATGAATTGTGGATTTGTAAAATTTAACCATTTCCTTTTGAAGCCTCTCCAAATTGACAAATATATTGTTGTACTTTGTGTAGATGAATCCCTTTCTAGATGTGTTTTTCAACTCTTTCTTTGATGTAGATGAATGATAAATGGATGCAGGCATAACATCTTCTACATGCAGGTAATTGCCAAGAGATTGGCTACATCCTCATTGTTCATCTTCTTCTTCAGACATACCTTGTAAGGGCATGGAAAAATACTTTGGAAATACCTTTCTTTTGCAGAGCCTGCTTCAAAAGATTGTACAATGTAGTGTATGCTCTAGTACTAACACCTACTTCATCACATACCATCTGTACCTCACTAGGACTAATAATATCTTCTAAGTTGCCTGCAAAATCTTTAATCACTTTGGTTTTGATGTGATTTCCTATTGGTGAATCCAAAATCATAAGCACATGTTTGTTGCTAAGACAAAAGTTCAAACTTCAATTGATCCTCCATTGTTGAGGAAGCACTCGCATCTTCAACAAATGACCTGCACAATAAGAAATGCAATCTAAAAGTCTTTTAACATAAATAAACAAGCGAAACACATACCTAAGCGCATAAACATGTCGCTTCCGTGCTCCACCACCAATTGAAAGAGCTTGAAAGGATGATAATGGTTGTTTCCTATATCTCATCCCAAGTGGAGTCTCCTTTAGTTGTGTAAGATTGGCTTTTAACTTTGTAATTGTGCTCTTCTTTTCTTCCAGATCTTGTTGGAGACTATTATTGTGCTCATCCAAAGATTTGATAGCACTTTCTAAAGTGTGTATAGCACTCTATAAAATGTGTATCTTGAAATGGTTGTGATGACATTGTTGCATCCAATAATTTGCTATAGATATAGAATGGTTAGACAATCGCTTGCAATAGCCTAGCAGTCCATCTTCACCGCTACCAAGGAATTATAGAAATGTGGAGATACTATGGAATCTAGGATGAACATTAGCCATTGGATCTAAGGGATACAAAGCACCATTGACCCAAAGTTCAATATTCTTCTCTTCAGATACACGTCGTTCATTTTGAGAATCTATGTCATTGCTACCTCTAGTTGTTGGTACAAATTCTGTTGGAACACGAATATGTACACTCTTTGTGTGAGGAGCACACACTGGTGTTGGTTTCATGTTTGTAATACATGTGAGCACCTTGATGTTCCAAAACTCCACCACCAAATGGGAAGAAGCACAGAGATGGCTGGAATGGCTTGTTCAGTAGTTGTGTGCAAGAAAAAAAGTGTGTTTTGGTATGTGGATAGGTAAAAATGACTTTTTTTAGTGCGTTAGAGGGAAAATGAGCTTTTTTTCACAAATTCATGTTTTGGGGCAACCAAAGTTATGAGTTTGATGATGTGGCACTTAACTTTTGGAGGGATTTTGAAAAGTATGTTTTTTTAAAGTATTTTTTATAAAAACAAGACTAAAAAAGTAAAGTTCTGACATATACATAAAAGTATGGGCCATTTTGAATAAAGAATAGCTGAAAAAGAGACTTTTTCAAAAAAGTCATTTTTTTATTCATAAAGATGGACGGATTTGATGAGGTGGAAAGTGGTTTTTCTCTCTCTCTATGTGCAGAAGAGAGAGAAGATTCTAGCTCAGCCTAAAAAAAATCCTACTTCAGCCTACCAAACAGTGCTGTATTAAATGCACTTTGTCCCCTTAACAAAGTACAAGATTAAGCTTAATCCCTAAAAATTAGGAATCCCTACAAGGCCCATGCAGGGTTCACTTTTTTCCTAATGGAACATAACATTTCCCTTTCTTAGATTCTCTAGTAGGAAGTAGGGCATATGGATTTTAAGGACCGATACAATGCTTCATGATATTCTTCATTGCTTTTTTTGTCCACCCAATAAACCATGCATCTAAGCATTGATGTATATCGAATCCTATTGCTTAAAACTTTCAATTTACAAACATCTACGCCTCCAAAATCCTTCTCCATACACTAGATGTGTAATCTCTTTGCAAACATAATACTTGGATATACAGAGATAGTTTCTTTTCATAATTTCTTTACAAATGTGGAAACATTATATATATCTATACCTTACAGATCTTGGAGACACTACAAATAGTAATAGTGTTAAGTCACACATAGGCACACACGCGCACACACACACACACACACACACACACACACACATATATATATATATATATATATATATATATATATATATATATATATATATATATATATATATATATATATATATATATATATATATATATATATATATATATATATATATATACATATATGTGTGTGTGTGTGTGTGTGTGTGTGTGTGTGTGTATAAGTAAGAAATTGGAAAGGCTTGAGGAAAGTAGAAATTTGAGGTTCCAAGTGATAAAGATTGGTCCATCCAACCAGCACAGGCCCAACCTTCTAGCTTTTGGAGAGTTTAATATACCTTATGAACTTCAAATGGATGTAGTAAAACACCTTATGTACTTTGGAAGATCAATAAGAAATGGTAGATGAAAAACAAATAGATTTCCACAATGACTAGTAAAAAAGACTTGCTATTTTGGATTGAAATTGAATCATACAACTTCAAATCCTCAACACAGCCAATTTGATCGCAATTGATCAAGTTCCTTTTGGGGGAATGTCATACATAGGGTCGAGTATCCAAAATAGACAAGAGATGAAATTATCGTTAATGAATGTATTAGCAATGATCTTAACTCTGATTGGTGGTAGTCCTTACTTTTTAGGGATGTGGAGAGATAGACACCAAGACCGTAAAATCAAGATGGCCCACAATCTAATAAACCACATGCTACCAAATTCTATACACATTAAGAAGACACGATTACCTTTAGAGTTAATGATAACCGATATGATTCAAACTATAGAGAGAGAGAGAGAACAAACTCTTCCAAGTTGACTATAGTTGGACATGATGATGCACAGATTGAAGTAGAAAAAAGTTTGAAAATGAAAGCGAATGTATATTGATCTAACTTAATGTACAAGTGATTAGGAGTCTATATATAGACTCTCTTGATGTTTTCCATGACTTTACCTCAATGGGTTCAAATTTGAATCCACACGAGTAGTGTTTTTTTGTGATGAAGAATATTACTTTCCTATAATCTAGGAAAAGTGGAAGATCAAGTTAGCTAACTTGATTTTGGTGATTGTTTGATTGATCACCAAACCAAAGAACTCATGGTTTTTTATTATTTACTTTATGCTTTAACAAGAACAAAGCTATATGACTTTTACAAGGATAAATAATACTCATGGCAAAAATGTTCATGAGTCTTTACATAGATAAGAATTGTTTAACTATCAGGTTCACTTATCAAATTTCAAGCATGATGAAAGATTGATGTCCTTACAACTCCCTATCAAGCTAAAACATGCTTGATTCTTCATTCTCTAATATGTTGAATGTGTGCCATTAATTTAAATTTTAAAATTATAATTCCATTAATTGCCTTGCTCATTATATCTACTACTTGGTTTTCAATTGGAAGAGAAAAAATTGTCAATCTCCTTTGCTATGAGCTTCTCCCTGCTGAAATGATAATGAACCTTTATATGTTTGGTTCTTGCATCAAAGAGATAGTTTGCTATTAGGTTCATAGAGCTTATGTTATCTCCAAATATGTGAAGTTTGGAACTGACAAGTCCCAAATGTGTATACAAGGATTATAACCATAATTCCTCTTGAGTTGCTATGGTCAGAATTGTATTCCCTACCTCACTTGAGGATAAAGAAATTATTGGTTGCTTCTTGGAACTCCACGACACTAGCTTTGAGCTTGCAAATGCTAAGAATTCTGAAGTACGTCTCCTATCATCCTTGGAGACTTCCCAAGCTACATCTCAGTATAGCTTGAGATCCAAACTTGATGAATAAGAATAGAATATAACTTCATTGATTGTGCCCTGGAGATATTCGAGTACTCTCTTAGCTGCATCCATGGGAGATCTTGTTGGTGAGTGCATGAATTGGCTTATCACTCCTACATTATATGAGATATGTGCCCTTTTATAAGTAACATGGATCAAGTTACTAACAAAGCGTTGATATTCTTTAATGTCTTCAATCTACTCACCTTCATAAACACTGCGTTTATGATTCATTTCCAAGGGTGTACCTATAGGTTTAGTATTCTCCATCTTGAACTTTAGGATTAGAGCTTGAATGTATATCATATAAGTTAAATACATCCCTTTATGTGTGTATATGACCTGCATACCTAAGAAAAATGTGAGCTCACCTAAATGACTGATTTTGAACTCCTCTTGCATATGCCCTTTGATTTTTTGTATACCATTCAATTCATCTCTTATCACAATTTTGTCATCTACATATACTCACAAATAGATAGAACAAGGGTATGCATTGCTAGGCTTGAGACCTTGATCTTGTAGGTATGTTACCAACCTAAAATTCCAAGTTCTAGGATCTTGTTTTAATCCATACAATGCATTTTTGAGCCTAAGTACATAAGAACTATAATTAGGGTTTTCATACCTTGTAGGTATGTTGACAAAAGAATTTTTCACATCAAGTTGAACTATCTTCCAATTTCTTATAGTTGCTACACTAAGCAATGTCCCGATGGTGGTCATCTTGGGAGTCGGTGAGAAGGTCTCCTCATAGTCTATGCCCTGAGTTTGAGCACATCCTTTAGCAACCAATCTAGATTTGTACCTACAAATTCACCCATTTGAATAAATTTTCAACTTATAGACCCATCTACAACCTATTACCTTATGATTCCTTTGCATTGGAACCAACTCCCATGTGTCCATTTTCCTTCAATGTTTCTATGTCCTCTTTCATGAGTTTCTCCCAATTAGGATTGCCAATGCTCTTGGGAAAAGATGTTTTCCCAGAATACGAATGTACATGAGATTTGTGATGAAACAAATACACGTCCAAGAGAAAGACAATGAGGAGATAGAATTACTGATCTATAGCATCCACTTGTCACACGTGATTTCATGGCTTTGTTTATAATGCTGATGTGATTGTGAAGTTGACTCTCTACTCGATTGGTTAACTAAAGTGCACAAACATTTCGTATATTTCTGTCGAACATCATTACATACCATATTGAATTAGAAGCCCTTTGGCTACCCAGAATGCATTTTATATGTAGTGATATACTAGATCTTCTATGTTCAGAAGAAAAATTGCAAATCATGAATAAAGAGGAAGAAACAGTGAGTCCCAATTTCTGCACAAACGAAATGAAGGATCCAATGATCTCTACCATGCTAAGGTAAACACAACAATGAGGGCCAAAATGGCCAAAAACTAGCAATATCACATACTCATAAAATAGAGAAATACCTAGTTGACATCAATTTTTCTCATAATCACATAAAGAGAGGCTTCTTTTTAGTAAAACTCTCATAAAAGAACCACTAGTATGCAAGGGTCTGTATTAAAAAATTTGATCTTATATGTAAAATCTAGATTCCAAATGATGATAATTAGGGTGCTGGAGACATCATTTCGTGTAAAGTAAGTATCAATTCTATGTCAGCTTCATATCAATTCTATGTCAGCAAAGTCATCTGTTTTGATCTAATTGTTTGAAGCATCATATCCAAAGTACATAGGCACTTATTTAGTGTCATTAGCAAGCTAAAGGGGCCTACTATCCAACTCTGGGGAGAAAGAGGACTGGTACAAAGCACGGACTAGCAGTACCAACTCACTCTCTTCTGTTATCCATCCATCTCTCCCAACAAAAGCCAAGAGTTAGAAGTGGTTGGGATTAATTCTCAATCAATCAATCAAAAAGTAGATATGACTTCAACTTTCCCTTTTCCTAGATTGCTCCTTCTTCCTCAGATTCATTCAACTTGCAAAGGTTGCTTCTCTCTCTCTATTGAGCTTAACGTCAAGCGTTAAGGCACGCATTCGAAAGTCATAGCTATCTAGTTAATGTGTACAAAGTTTGAAGTCATTTGGTTCATTACTTTTAGAGAAATTCAAGTTTTTCAATCTCAGGGTCATTCTCTGCACACCCATGAAAAATCAGGATGACACCAACTCAATGTTAAGGTGATTGATCCTTCTACAATTGTTATAAATTTGGGATTTTATGTAGTTTATCAAGCCAACCCTATGTATGACACTTCCATAAGAGTAGTTTTTCCAATTGTTACTGTGATGGCTGCTCTTAGAGTTTGAAGTCACAACTTCCATCCATTTTTAGAAGGTTTTTGTGAGCTAGTCAAGGTGCAAGTTATCTGTTTTGCATCAATTTGTTCTTGTTGATGTTCCAAAAAACCTATTGGGTTTATTGCACTAACCACAATCCGACAAGTTCTACTTTACATATCCAAAGAGCTAGGGTTGGTCCTATGTTGGTTTCCTAGACAAACTTCACCACTTGAGAACTCAAGTTTTCAGGCCTCTCCAAGCCTCTCCAACTTCTTTCAATGGTATCAGCGAAACTTCAAGATGGGAGATGGCTTTCCATAAATGATTGAGAATCTTGATAGACATAATTATGCTTCTTGGTAAATCAGAATGGAGGCTTTTTTGCAAGGAAGAAACCTATATGGGATTGTATCAGATGATGATGCAATGCTTATTCCAAGATCCAAAGGAGGACCTACTCAAGAGGAGACATATAAGCTCACACTGGTGTGCAAGGGATGCTCAAGAAAGGTCATAAATAATCAAATCTATCTCTTATTTTCTATTACCACATATTAGAGCATGCAAGACATCTCAAGGGACTTGGGATGCCCTAGGGACTTTCTTTTCTGTTGGTGCAAAGGCAAGTAAGAACCATCTTTGGAATGAGTTCAACTAGATGAAGAAGACTCCAAAACCAACCATCACTGAGTTTGTTAAAAAGTTCAAGGAGGTTTTGATCAATTGACATCCATTGGAGAACTAATTGAAGAAGAGGCCATCATGAGGGAAATTCTCAATGGGATTAGAGGTGACAAGCAATGGAAATCTTTCACCGTAGCCTATGATCTCATCATGGATGATCTCATCATGGATGTCCAAACCAACATTTTTCTTGGACAACTCTACAATCAAGAGGCCAACAATAGCGTAAAGGAATGTAACTCCTATCATGATAATTCAACTAGTGCTCTATATGCAGATAAGAAGGACAAGAAGTTGAAAGGCAAGAAGAGGGAACAAGATGAAGAGGAGACTTCCCAAGCCAACTTTGCAGGCAAGAGCAAGTGGAAAGGGAAGAAGAAAGGACCAAAGCATGAAAAAACAGAGGGCCAAAAATTTCAACCTTATGCAATCTACGATAAGAACAACCACACTACTTAGAATTGCTAGTTCAATGGGAAGACCGAGAAAGGAAGTGGAAGAGGTGGATATGGTAGCGATAGAGGTACAGGTGGACACAACTTCAACAATAACAATAAAGGCCATAACAAAAGGGACTACAACAATTATTTTGAAGATCAACAACATCAAAACTCATTGCTTTTGATGAATCTAAGCCAAAAGGAAGGTAAAGAAGATAATCATTTATTCTACATAGATTCAGGATGTTCAAATCATGTTGTTGGTAACATAACTCTCTTATCTCATTTGGAAAGTCCAAAGCATATACATGAAGTTCAAACAGGGGATGCCACAAAGCATAGTGTGGAGAAGATTGGTAATGTGAAAGCTTCCAATGGTAGAACAATATTTTGAGAAAGGTGCTCTATGTTCCCAATATTACAAAAAAACTAATAAGTGTACGCCAAATAGTTGAGAAAGGCTTGCAAGTTAGGTTCACCCAACATGGAGCTTTTGTGGAAGATCCATGTCAAGGCTTCAAAAGATAGCTAGAGGTGAGAAGCATGGTAGGATCTTTACTTTTGAAGTACCAGAAACCAAAAACATAGCTCTATTCAACTTTGGGTCTCAAACCCTAAGTGAGCTTGAAGTGTGGCATAAGAGGGTAGCTCATGTGAATGAAAGAAAATTAAAGGATATATGCAAGGATCAAAGTGTTATTGGATTGCCAAACATATCAAACTAGCACATGATCAACAAATGGGATGCATGTCTGATTGGGAAGGCACAAAGACAATCTTTGAACCACAAAGGCTACATCAACAACAAATTATTGGACTTAGTACAAAGAGATGTATGGGGACGAAGCCAAAAACCCTCATTGGTAGGATCAAGGTATTATTCCTCATTCATTGATGAACATAGTAGATGGACTATTTTGTAGTTTATCAAGAGAAAGAATGAAGTGTTTGATTGCTTCAAAAAGTATCTAGCACATGTAGAGAATCATACAGGTAGATCACTCAAGAAGCTCAGATCTGATGGAGCGGGAGAATACTTCCCCCAAGATTTTGATGGGTTCTTGTAGGATAAAGGTATCAAAAGGGAAGTGACTACCAAGTACTCTCGTCAATTGAATGGAATTGCAAAGAGAAGAAACAAGACATTGGTTACATCAGCGAGAACAATGCTTGAAGCGAAGAGCTTGCCACATTATTTATGGGCAGAGGCTATTTCAGCTGCTGTGTACCTTGTCAATAGACTACCATCCAAATCACTCCAAGGTATGACTCCTTATGAAGCATGGTATGGAAGAAAACGTAGTCTTGTACATTGCAAGGTGTTTGGTTGTTTAGCTTATGTTCATGCACCATCACAAATAAGAGCTAAGCTAGATGAAAGGGAAAAAAAGGCAGTGTTTATTGGGTATGACTCAACTCAGATGGGTTACAGGTTCTATAATCCTTCAACGAAGCAATTCACTACAAGTAAGGATGTTGTGTCTGAAGAACATAGGTCTTGGTATGATGAAGACAAACAAAAGGTAACTCTACCATATGATCTTGATTCTGATTCTCATCAATTAGGAAGCAAGCATGATACATAGGTCCAGGATCCAAGAAGTGATACAGATGATGAACAAGATGAAAAGGAAAAGGATTACAAGCTATGGACTTCAAAAGACAAAGCAAAGATGCAAGAGTGTTGAGAATGCTCCAAGCAAGCACCTAGAAGGTCAACAAGAGAGAAAAGACAACCAAAAAGGTATGGATATGATTCCACATTTGTTACAAAGCATTCAATCTACTTGGAAAAGGCTCAATTTTAGAGGAGCTCTCAACCTATGAATATGCAAAGGGAAATCCTAATTGGGAAAAGGCCATGAAAGAAGAAATAGATACATTGAAGGAGATGGACACTTGGTATTTGGTTCCAACATCAGCCAGTCAAGAGGTAATTGGTTTTCGATGGGTATATAAAGTTAAAAGAAACTTAGATGGATTAGTTTGCAGGTGCAATGCAAGATTAGTTTCCAAACGATGTTCACAAACTCATGGTATAGATTATGAGGAAACATTCTCACTAGCTGCAAAGATGACTAGAATCAGAACATTGATAAGTGTAGTTGCTGCAAGAAACTGGAGACTCCTCCAGCTTGATGTGAAAAATGCATTCCTTAATGGTTGGATAAGTGAAGAGATTTACATGTCACAACCACCAGGTTTTGAAAACCCTAATCATACATCTTATGTTTGTAGACTTAAGAAAGCATTGTATGGATTAAAAGAAGCTCCTAGAGCTTAAAATTACAAGTTCGTTACATATGTTCAAGATCAAGGGTTCAAACCTAGCAACTCAGATCCTTCTCTATTCATCAAAAGGGATTGCAATGAGGTTATCTATCTAATGTGTACATGTAGATGATATTATTGTGATAGGTGATGATCTGAATGGCATTCAAAGGATCAAGAGACACAAGCAAGAGTTCAAAATCAGTGACTTAAGTGAGTTCACATATCCAAATACAGATGAAGGGATGTATCTAACTCAGAGAAGATACATTCAACACCTAATTCTCAACTTCAAAATAGAGAACACAAATCTTATAGGTACACCTTTGGAATTGAACCATAAACTAAGTGTTTATGAAGTTGAGTAGATTGATGATCCTAAAAAGAATCAAAGCTTAGTTTCTAGCTTGATATATGCTACTCACACAAGATGCAACATATCATATAGTGTGGGAGTGCTTAGTCAATTCATGCACTCACCGGGAAGGCCACACATGGATGTTGCAAAGAGAGTAGTCAAGTACCTAAAAGGGACACTTAATGAGGGTATCTATTATCCTCAATCTTCAGATTTATCTATCAAAATCTATTCAGATGAAGATTGGGCAAGAGCAAAGCATGATAAAAGAAGTACCTCTTGACACTTAGCATTTGCAAGTTCAAAATTGGTGTTATGGAGTTCCAAGAAGCAACCAATAGTTCCTTTATCTTCAACTAAAGCAGAATATAGAGGTATAACTATTGCAACTCAAGAAGCAATATGGCTCAAGGAGTTATATGTTGATGTATGAAACACCACAAGAAATGAATTAATGTGACACTAGAACACCTCTATGGTCACCATTAACTCATTGCCACTCCAAACTTTGAGAAATGATAGCCTAAAGTGAGAACTTTGCTTCTACAGAAATTCCTAGTCACTGAAATGACATACCTTCAGTATTTTGCTAATTTCTCCTAGCTCAAGTATTATTTCTCCATGAAACTTTATAGCCTGAAACTAGAAGAGTAGAGCTTTCCAACAAGCTATTATATGCATCAAACGGATCTCTAGAACTCAAGTTATGGCCTTCACAAGATTACCTTGTATGACCTTCCAAAGCTGGAAATCTTTCCTGTTATAGTAAGAGCGCCTGTTTAAAATTAGAATTCGATGCCTAGCATCGACTTGCAACGAGAATTCGATGCCGGGCATCGACTTGGGATGTTTTTGGCCACTTTTCAGCAGGGATTCGATGCCGGGCATCGACTTCCCGCATAAAGTCTTGATCTTCTGGACACCAAAACTATAGGTGATTTCATGCACACTTACAATATGACTTATCAACTGGAATTCGATGTCAGGCATCGAGTTGCTCCAACAACATCATCTTTTCAAGAAGATTTGGCAGTAGATAAAAATCAGATATGAAGATAAGGACTTATCAAGTAAGATTCGATGCCACGCATCGACTTGCTTGGAAAACTTCAACCTTTCAAATCATTACACAGAAGACAAACACTGGAGATGGAGGAAGAAGACTTATACACAGAACTTTAACTAGTTCTTGTCATAACTATGAAAACTCAGCAGCTTACAAGTGCTTTCTCGCTCAGAGAAGCCCGACTATACTCAGTCATACAAAAATGAGTTCTTCTCACTTTCTCATTGTCTTCCTCCTTCTTCTCACCGCGTCAGTTAATACTAACTAACTTATATAGACTTTCTCATTCCCGTGACTTTTGAAAAACTTCTAGAACTAAAGTGAACTAACTTTACAAGTATAATACATTAGTGAATTTGTCCCTTCACATAGGCATGGGGTTTTCTTCCTAAGATTTGACCTTCAAATATATGTCCAGTTAGTGATTGTTTCTCCAACAGCTCCCCCTCAATCACTAATTGACATTCCATGTTTCTTCATATCTTCTTCTTTTCTTTTACTCCTTCCATTCTTTTGAATCTGCTGGTCTTCACACCATCCAAGCTCTTTGTCATTATGTCTGCTAACTGATCTTTAGTAGAAATGTACTCCACTTCAATCTCCTTCTCCATTACCTTTTCTCTGAGAAAATGATATTGTATCTCTATGTGCTTTGTCCTTGCATGAAATACTGGATTTGCTGCAAGATAAAGTGAACTCATATTATCTCCATGTATTGTAGGTGTACCTTGATCAATGCCTAAGCTCTTGAACAATGTCTGCATCCATATGACTTCCTTAGCTGCTTCCACAAGTCCTTTGTACTCTGCTTCAGTTGATGATAATGCTATTGTATGTTGTTTCTTTGAACACCAACTTACAATCTTATCACCAATGTATATCATGTAACCATGAGTTGATCTCCTGTCATCTTGATTACCTGCCCAGTCTGAGTCACTGTAGGCTCTCAACTTCAAATCTGATGTAAAAGGATAATATAATCCTTCCTTTATAGTTCCTTTGATATATCTGAGAACTCTTTGACCTGCAATCCAATGTGGGTCCTTTGGACAATGCATGAATTGTGACAAAACTCCCACTCCATAACTAAGACCAGGTCTTGTTAGTGTAGCATAAATCAAACTACCCACAAGAGATTGATACTTCCTCATATCTTTGTATTCTGCACCATCATATTTACTGAGCTTGTGATTAACTTCAAGTGGAGTTGAAGCTTCTCTACAATTTTCCATATCAAACTTCTTCAACAAGTTCAGAAGATACCTTTCTTGTGACACATATATGCCATGATCTGTATAAGTAACTTCCATTCCAAGAAAGTATGACAACTTTCCTAGATCACTGATCTTGAATTCTTTTTCAAGTAATCTCTTTACCTCCTTGATTCCTTCATCTGAAGTACCTGTGATTATAATGTCATCTACATAAATACAAATGTAGATTGTACCTTCCTCTGTTCTTTTGATAAGTAGACTTGAATCTGCTTTTGAACTTTGATATCCAAGATCATTGAGATACTTCACCAGTCTATAGTTCCAAGCTCTTGGAGCTTGCTTCAATCCATACAATGCTCTTCTCAACCTGCAAACAAAATTTGGATACCTTGAATCTATAAACCCTTGAGGTTGTTCCATGTATACCTCATCTGATATGTATCCATTCAAGAATGCATTCTTTATATCCAATTGACTTAGAGTCCATCCTTTTGAAGCTGCAATAGCAATGATTGTCCTTATAGTTGACATCTTAGCTACAGGACTGAATGTCTCATCATAATCTATGCCATAGGTATGGGCATAGCCTTTCACCACCAGTCTGGCTTTGTATCTGGCTATACTTCCATCTGCAAGCTTCTTCACTTTATAAACCCATTTATTTCCAATTACTTTCTTACCATTTGGTTTAGGAACAAGTTCCCATGTCTTGTTCTCCTCCAGTGCATTGAACTCTTCCTTCATTGCTTCTTCCCATTGCTTCTTACCTTTAGCTTCATCATAGTTCTGAGGTTCTTCATCATCTTTGACCATATATGCATAGTTCTTCTGAGTTATGTAAGAAGTATCATAAGAATACCTTTCTGGTTGTCTTCTAGTCCTGCTTGACCTTCTTGGTTCACATTCTTCATATGTGTATGGATACACCTCTTCATCAAATATAGGAGCTTCTTCATTTCTTCTTGTTAATCCACTTGTGGATGTACTTGCTTGCATATAGTCTTCATCTCTATTTACCTGCACAATTGATTTTCCTTTCTCACATCTTCTTACCTCTTCTTCAAATTCTTCAGCTGTATGACTTTGATCTGCATACCAACTTTTCTGTTCATCAAATGTAACATCTCTAGAAACAAGAAATTGTTTGGTTAGAGGATTCCACAACCTATAACCCATCTGCTTTTCATCATAACCAATGAACACATATTTTTCTGCCTTTGGTTCAAGTTTATGCCTAAGCTGTGATGGCACATAAGCATATGCAATTGATCCAAACACTCTACAATGATCTAGTGTTGGTTTCTTACCCCACCAAGCTTCATATGGAGTCATACCATTGAGAGCTGCACATGGTAATCTATTCACAAGATATGTAGCTGTATTTACAGCTTCAGCCCAAAGATAATTTGGAAAATTCTTCTCCTTCAACATAGCTCTAGCAAACTCAACCAAAGTCCTGTTCCTTCTTTCTGCTACACCATTTTGTTGTGGTGTATACCTGCAAGTTATTTCTCTCTTAATACCTGCATTCCAAAGATAATCATGGAACTCTTGGGAGAAGTATTCTCCCCCTCCATCAGACCTCAGTCTTTTAAGCTTTTGACCTGTGACTCTCTCTGCATATGCATGAAAATGCTTGAAAGCTCCAAACACTTCTGATCTTTCCTTCAAAACATATAATGTTATCCATCTTGTAGCATCATCAATGAAAAGAACATAATACCTTGAGCCATTGATAGATCCTTCTTTTGTTGGTCCCCATACATCTGTATGAATGAGCTCAAGTACTCCATCATGTTTGAATCCTTTCTTTTGAAATGGTAACCTGTGTGCTTTACCCATTTGACATGCTTCACATTTATAAACCATATGTTGACTTTGCACATTTGGTAATCCTAGTACAGACTGATTAGCAACCATAGCTTTAATTCCTCTTTCATTGAAATGAACTAATCTCTTATGCCAGAGATCAAGTTCTGTAATCACTGCTTCACCATGTGTGAGCAAAGCTTGACGAATGTTCCCTTGCACTCTTAAAGTAAAGAGTCTACCTTCTTTCTTACCAGAGACAATCTGATTATATCCATTCTCTGGATCTTCCACAAATACTCCTTCATTTGTAAACCTGACTTGAAAACCTTTTTCAACTATCTGTCCCACACTAATCAAGTTTTTAGGTATTGTAGGAACATAGAAAACATTGGTTAGCAAATCTGCTCCACTCTTGCATTTCACTTTTCCAATTGAATGTACACTATGTCTTGTATTATCACCAATTTGAACTGTGTGACTAGAAATGCCTTTTTCCAATTCTGACATCAATTCTATGTTTCCTGACAAATGATTAGAACATCCAGAGTCAATGTAAAATACCTTTAGATCTTCTTTATCTGATGTGCTGACTGAATTCATCATCAATGATGTATGAATTTCATTCTGTGTGTCATTTGCATAATTGTAGTAGGTGGTGTTGTAGGATTGATTCTGTCCCCAACTTCTTCCTCCACCTCTACCATAGCCTCCTCTTTGACTTTGTCTACCTCTTTGAAAATTACTTTGATATCTTCCACCTCGACCTCTACTATTGTTGTTTTGATTCTGGTTTGATCCTTGTTGGTTGTGCCAACAGTCATGAGCCAAATGATTACTCAATCCACAGATCCAGCAAGCCTTTTTGTTGTTATTTTGATTACCTCTTCCTCTTCCAAAACCTCTTGCTCTTCCTCTGCCAGTGCCTTTACCTCTTGCATAATAAACCTGAGAACTCGACTCCTCTTCATCCTTTGCTTTACCTTTATCTCCTTTCTTCTTATTCTTCATGTACATTGCAGAACTTTGACCTTTATCTCCATCTCCCTTCAAGTCTTGCTCATATGTGAGCATCAAACCAAGCAACTGGTTCAAATCTGGAACATAATGGTTTAATGAAAGATCTGTTGATAAGACAAAAGGTTTCCACCTTTCATCCCCTCTCAAACCTGCAAGTAGTTGAGCAATCAATCTGTGATCTTCAACATCTTCATCTATGGATCCAAGACTATCTGCTAGATCCTTCATCTTAGTGACATAATCACTAATGGTTTGACTTGGCTTCTTCTTGAATGTTGTAAACTCTGACCATAGACTTGCTTTCCGTGCTTTAGTAGTACTTTGGAAATGATACTCCAATGCATTCCATATATCTTCAAATGATTCCAATCCTCTGATGTGTGGTAGCAAATGATCAGAGATTGTATTGTAGATGTAGGCTTTTGCACTTGCATCCTTCTTCTGCCAATGCTTTAAAGCATCAAGTTCCTCTTTCTTTGGTCGGCTTTCATCTTCAAATACTGGCTTCTCTTCTTCACCTGTTACATATACCATGAGATCCTTACTCATAAGTAAGGCTTCCATTCTCATTACCCATGCGGGGTAATTATCTCTGTCCAGTTTGTCAATGGAGATATGATCTGCCATAGTTCTTTTCTTCTGCTGCAACCTGTGAGCTTAAAGGATAAAGGATAATACCTTTTGAAGTTCTTTGTGTATGAGGATACTTTTGAAGTAACCTTTTGATGCCTTGTGTCTTCAAATGCTTCACCTTTCAAACTTTAATGGAAAACTTTACAAAACTTCTCGTACCTTTGTCGTCTTCTGCTCTCGAGAATCTTTCTGCTCTGATACCACTTGTTGATGTATGAAACACCACAAGAAATGAATTAATGTGACACTAGAACACCTCTATGGTCACCATTAACTCATTGCCACTCCAAACTTTGAGAAATGATAGCCTAAAGTGAGAACTTTGCTTCTACAGAAATTCCTAGTCACTGAAATGACATACCTTCAGTATTTTGCTAATTTCTCCTAGCTCAAGTATTCTTTCTCCATGAAACTTTATAGGCTGAAACTAGAAGAGTAGAGCTTTCCAACAAGCTATCATATGCATCAAACAGATCTCTAGAACTCAAGTTATGGCCTTCACAAGATGACCCTGTATGACTTTCCAAAACTGGAAATCTTTCCTGTTATAGTAAGAGCGCCTGTTTAAAATTAGAATTCGATGCCTAGCATCGACTTGCAACGAGAATTCGATGCCGGGCATCAACTTGGGATGTTTTTGGCCACCTTTCAGCAGGGATTCGATGCCGGGCATCGACTTCCCGCATAAAGTCTTGATCTTCTGGACACCAAAACTATAGGTGATTTCATGCACACTTACAATATGACTTATCAACTGGAATTCGATGCCAGGCATCGAGTTGCTCCAACAACATCATCTTTTCAAGAAGATTTGGCAGTAGATAAAAATTAGATATGAAGATAAGGACTTATCAAGTAAGATTCGATGCCACGCATCGACTTGCTTGGAAAACTTCAACCTTTCAAATCATTACACAGAAGACAAACACTGGAGATGGAGGAAGAAGACTTATACACAGAACTTTAATTAGTTCTTGTCATAACTATGAAAACTCAGAAGCTTACAAGTGCTTTCTCGCTCAGAGAAGCCCGACTATACTCAGTCATACAAAAATGAGTTCTTCTCACTTTCTCATTGTCTTCCTCCTTCTTCTTCTCACCGCGTCAGTTAATACTAACTAACGTATATAGACTTTCTCATTCCCGTGACTTTTGAAAAACTTCTAGAACTAAAGTGAACTAACTTTACAAGTATAATACATTTGTGAATTTGTCCCTTCACATAGGCATGGGGTTTTCTTCCTAAGATTTGACCTTCAAATATATGTCCAGTTAGTGATTGTTTCTCCAACATTATAGTCACATTTGGGACTTGTAAGTTCCAAACCTCACTTACTTGGAGATAATGTAAATTCCATGCATTTTGTTGCAAATCCAATTTTTCAGGCAAGGACAAAGCATACAGAAGTCCATTACCACTTTGTAACAGAGAAGCTTATGGAAAAGGAAATTGACATTTCATTTGTTCTTATTGAGAAGCAAATAGCAAACATGATGACTAAGCCACTTGATGGTATTCTCAATCAATCAATCTAAAAGTGGATATGACTTCAATTTTCTCCTCACCTAGATTATAGGAAAAGATTCCAATCAATCTAAACTACCAAACCCACCTGATTTGAAATTAAAATCCACAAAAAATGGCATGGCCATATCCTCTAGAGTCTATATAAAGACTTCAAATCATTTTTACATTAAGTAGATTGTTGATTTGAAGCAATACATATTCTCTTTGATCATTGCTTGGTGACATTTTTGTTCTCTACTCCTTCTTCCTCAGATTCAATCAATTTGCAGAGACTTTTACTCTCTTTACAGAGCTCCAAATTATGTGTTTATGAATGCATTCAAAAGATATAACTATCTAGTTTATGTGTAAAAATTTTCAATCCATTTGGTTCATTATGTGCAAAGAAATTCAAGTTTCTGAGTCTTAGGGTCATTCTCTCCACATCGGGATGACACGAGTTCATTGTTAAGGTTATTACTCCTTCTATAGTTGTTATAAATTAGGGTTCTCATGCATTTTAGCAAGCCAAATCTATTTATGACACTCCCTTAAGAAGAAGTTTTCCAATTAATATTGTGTTGACTGCTCTCAGTGTTTGAAGTCATAACTTCCATCCATTTTTAAAAGGTTTTTGTGAGCTAGTGAATGTGTAAGTTATCTCTTTTGCATCAACTTGTTCTTGTTGATGTCCAAAGTACCTATTGGGTTTTATTGCACTAGCCAAAAGCCGACAAGGCTAATTTACATATCCAAAGAGCTAGGCCTAGACCTATGCTGGTTTGCTGGACCAACGTCACCACTTGACAACTCAACTTTCCAAGCCTCTCCAAACGTCTCCGACTTCTTATATATATATATATATATATATATATATATATATATATATATATATATATATATATATATATATATATATATATATATATATATATATATATATATATATATATATATATATATATATATATATATATGTATGTATATGTGTGTGTGTGTGTATCAAAAGGATTTTTCAACAATGATTGCTCTTCCATGCTTGAATTAATAAAAGAAAAACTATATAGTGAATGGGCTTAATGCCCTTGGGATCCCTTGTATTCCACAAAGGAGGGGTAAGACGGCGCAAAGGCATGATAGTTATGACCTAATATTTGAAGGGTGACAAAAATTTTAAAGAGGGTTATAGAGAATTTTAATGGTTTTTTCATTGCCCTCATGAGTGACACACTTTGTTTTAATCTTGTTGTTTTCCAAGAAAAACATCATATGGTGTTTGAAAGGTAGAGAGCTTTTACAATTACATATTATTCTACCTAATAGGCAAAGGTATTTTTCAAATGATCACTCTGTTACACTTATGTGTTCCTCGAGTAGCTTTGATGTGAACCTTTTCCCTATACATGGGAACTTTTTACTCTAGTGCTGGCTAGAGGTTTTTTCTCGTTACCACATACTTGATACTCTCATATGTGGTGGTACTTTGTACTTAGGGATATCATTCAGCTCTTACTTTAGTTCATATCATCGTCAATAGAGAGAGCTATTTCAGCCATCGTGTTCCGTCTTGTTGCGTTTGTGCTTCTTGTGTGTCTCTCACACTTCTGCACACACCCAAGAGTGGTATCAGAGTAGGTTCAGCTTCTTCTTAAGTTTCGGTTTTTTGCATCACGGCGTGTGTGCACTTTAACAATGCAAATCCACTTCGGAGCATAGAACTGTGAATTTCAGCAGCCAGGAAACATTTCCACCAGGCGTGTTGGGGTTTTACCCCCATTTCAAAGCCATTCGTGCAGTCAGAATCGCCATCAAAGTGACGGTTTGTGAGCTGAAATTTCAGCACTCACTTCAGCTTTCGTCAAAGTGAAAATTTTGTCACATTCTTGTTCCTTAGTGAAATGGCGGGCAGCAATGACTTGTTATGCCTCAAGCTGAAGATAAGCTTGATGCGACCAACTATCTGATGTGGTCTTACATGATGAAGCATGTTCTTGTTGCAAAACAACTTTGGAACATAGTGGCAGATGTAGATCGAAGACCGGCAGGTGCTTCTGCTTCACAGTCTATTGTCACAGATGGAGCTTCTTCTTCGAGTATAGTGGTTTCTCCTTCTCCACCTACACAGGAGGAGCTTAGATGGGATGGAAAAGATGCTCAAGCTCATGCTTTGATTGCACTTTCAGTGAAGCATCATATAGTTCCACACATTCGGTCATGTTCTACGTCGAGACAGGCATGGGACACTCTTGCTTCTTTGTATGCCGTGCGTAATGAAGCACGTGTTGCATACTTGAGCAAGCAACTTGAGGATGTATGTATGGCTGAAAATGAGTCTCTGGATGTGTATCTAACACACATCAAGGACTTGAAAGAGCAATTGGCAAACATAGATGAGATCATTCTGGATGCATCACTCATTTCTACATTGTTGAAAGGATTATGGGAATCTTTGCAAAGCTTTGCTACTACACTCCATTTGGTTGCAAAAGGAAATTCTAATATGTATGCATTTGATGAGGTTGTGTCTCTTCTTTTGCAAGAAGAGCAATCTAGAGTGAATAGGAGTGGTTTGATTGAGGGAACGCAAGCACTTGCTATCTCACAAAAGGGGAAAAGCAAGTATGGTTCAGCTTTGGGTTCATCAAAACCAAAGCCTCAAGCTTCCTCTTCCACTCATCCCTCTAATTATGGTGATTTGAAAAAGAAGAAGAGATGCAAATAATACCGAAAGGTTGGTCATATGATTGATGAGTGTAGAAAGCTTGCTAAACACAATGAAAAGAAGAAGGAATCCGGCATGTCTATTGCTGAAAATTCAGCAAATGCAAAGAATGATGAAGCTATATGGCTCAAGATTTTTGGGCATGTGTTGTTACATGTCATTATGATGCTTCTGTACATTCTAAATGTATGGTTGTGAGTGAGGCTGATTCGGATTGGTTCTTTGATAGTGGTGCTTCAAAGCACATAACATCATGCAAAAGATTTTTCGCCTCTTTGAAAGATGCACCTAAACGAGGACATGTGGTGTGTGCAAACAATGCCTCTTATCCTATCATTGGATTAGGAGAAATTGATCTTATGGCTGCAAATGGAGGTGTGATTCTCTTGAAAAATGCATTGTATGTGCCCGGTATCAAGAAGAATTTAATTTCAGTTCCAGTGATTGCCAAAGCTGGACTTTATGTACACTTTGTTGATGATAAGTGTATGGTTCATGATTTCAGCAATGGCAATGTTATCGTGATGTCCGGTACCTTATGTAATGGTTTGTATCGCATGGATACATACAACAAGGCTTCCTCGAATGCCTTGGTTGCTCATACTTCTTCCATGGCTGAAATGGAGCTTTGGCATGCTCGTTTTGGTCACTTGAACTTCAATAGTTTGCTTTACTTGCAAAAGAAGGACATGGTTATTGGCTTGCCTACACTTGAGTCCATTGAAAAGCATGCATGTGAAGGTTGCATTCTTGGAAAAATGCATCGTGCTTCTTTTCCAAAAGATAGTCATACACACACTACAAGAAAATTGTAACTTGTTCATAGTGATGTATGTGGTCCCATCAAGACTCCATGTTTTGGGAAGCATGTATATTTTGTTACCTTCATTGATGATGCTACTCACCATACATGGGTGTATCCTATGAAAGAAAAAAATTAGGTATTTTCTTGCTTCAAAGCATTTTTAGCTATGGCTGAAAAGTTTTCTTCACAAAAGCTTTTGCCTCTATGCACGAATTGTGATGGTGAATACATGTCACATGAGTTTAATGCTTTTCTTCGTGAAAGAGGTATTTCACACCAATGTACAATGCCATATACACCTCAACAAAATGGTGTTGTCGAGCGTAAAAATAGAACTCTACTTGAAATGGCACAATGTATGGTTAAAGGAAAGCATCTTCCTGATAAGTTTTGGATGGAAGCAGTCATGTGTGCAAATTATGTGTTGAATGACTACCCTACAAAAGCATTGAGATTCATCACTCCTTATGAGGCTTGGAATGTTCATAAGCATATGATTAGTCATATGTGTGTGTTTGGTTGTTTGGCATATGCTCTTGTGCCATCACAACAACATCACAAACTTGATGACAAGGCAAAGAAATGTATATTTGTTGGTTATAGTGCTGAAAGTAAGGGATATCAGTTGTATCATCCATTGATGAACACAATTATTGTGAGTTGAGATGTGGTATCTGCTGAAAATTTAGTTTTCCCTCTACTTGAATGTAAAAAACTGCCAACAGTTAGCTCACAAGATGTGTTCGATACACTCATGCCTTTGTTCCAAAATGGTGCGCTTGACTATGGCCATGTAGACCAGCCAACTGAGGCTCAAAGGGCTGAAAATGCAGAGAATTTCTAGCCAAAAATGGCTGAAAATTTTCAGCCAAAGAGTGTCAAAACTGCTGGAAATTTCGAGCCACATATGGCTGAACATTTGCATCAAAATATGGCTGAAAATGAGCATGAAATTCAGCCCACGCATGATGTACATATTGAAGATGTTTTACATAATGAATGCATGTCTATCAAGAGTGCACAATCTATGCCAAAGTGGCTGAAACAAACTTTGCAAGACAGCAAATTGAGTGCACCTTTACTTGGTAGAACAAGATCAAGCTCTCACCATGCATCAAGTAATTTTGTGGATTATTCTCTTATTGCTACAGCATGTAATGAAGAGCCACATTCTTTTGAAGATGCATGTGACAATCCACAATGGATGAGTGCTATGCAATCAGAAATGGATTCCATACATAGGAATGGTACTTGGGAGTTATGTGAATTGCCAAAAGGAAAGAATGCCATTGGTACAAAGTGGGTTTACAAGATTAAGAGAAAATGTGATGGTAGCATTGATCGCTACAAAGCTAGATTGGTTGCCAAAGGATATGCACAACAATATGGCATTGACTATGAGGAAACTTTTGCACCTACTTCACGCATGACTACTATTCGTACCGTGGTTGCATTGGCTACCCATTGAGGTTGGAAAGTGCATCAGTTGGACATAAAAACAGCCTTCTTGAATGGTGATTTGCAAGAAGAGGTCTATGTGAAGCAACCTCCTAGATTTGCTATGAAGGAGAAAGAGCATATGGTTTGTCGCTTGCATAAAGCCTTGTATGGTCTCAAGCAAGCTCCACGTGCATGGTATGACAAAATCCATAAGCACTTGATTGCTCTTGGCTTCACATGTAGTCCGATTGAAAGCACACTCTATGTATGCAAAAATGGGGCTGATCTTACAGTGCTTGTTCTTTATGTCGAATGATATACTCTTGACTGGGTCATGTGATGCAAAACTTGACATTCTTATGGATGATTTGCAGCATACTTTTGATGTCACTTATCTTGGTCTTTTGAGTTACTATCTTGGCATCCAGTTTGTATCCGTTGAGGGGGGAATTGTTATGCATCAAGCAAAGTATGTTGAAAAACTACTTCAACATTTTGACTTTAAGGATTGTAAGCCAGTTTCCACACCAGTTGAGACAGGATTCAGGTTCTCATTTGAGGATTCCAATGATGCATTTGACACTTCTCTTTATCAGCAAGCTATGGGATGTCTTATATATGCATGAGTATGCAGTTTCCCAGTTGAGTCGATTCATGCATAGCCCTGGCACTAAGCATTGGCAACCTGTGAAATGTGTGTTTAGATATCTCCGAGGCACTTTGCGTTTAGGTCTCTTTTATGGCAGAGATGTTCAGCCATGCTTGCATGCTTTTACAGATAGTGATTGGGCTGGTTGTTATGATACTCGCGTATCCACTAGTGGTAATTGCTTTTTCCTTGGGGACTCATGCATATCTTGGTTGAGTAAGAAGCAACCTACAATGGCGACATCAAGTTGTGAAGCTGAGTACAGGGCAATTTTCACAGCGACAATGGAGTGTATATGGCTGAGACGCCTATTGATGGATCTTTGCATATTCTCACAGATAGTCAGAGTGCTTTGGCTGTTGCACGAAACCCAATATTTCATGCACGGACCAAACATATTGAGGTGCATTATCACTATGTGAGAGAGCGCCTTCATGCAGGAGATATTGATTTGGTATATGTGCCTACACAAGATAATGTGGCAGACATATTCACCAAAGCTCTTCCACGGAAAAGTTTGAAGCTTTTCGCAAAGCTTTAGGCTTATTACCTTGTGGGGGCTGATCTGTCACTCCCTGTATGTGTTCACATCATTCGCTCTAGGGGGGTTTGTTACACTTATGTGTTCCTTGAGTAGCTTTGATGTGAACCTTTTCCCTATACATGGGCACTTTTTACTCTAGTGCTGGCTAGAGGTTTTTTCCCCATGTTACCACAAATATATATACTTATACACATATACACACATAATACATATACAAACATATATTCACACACATACGTGCACACACACATACACAAATATACATATACATACACATATACATACACAAACATATGCATACACAAACATATGCATATATACATTCACACACATACATATTCGCACATATATACACATACAATATTACATACACACATGCATATATTACATACACACATGCATGTTACATACTCACATACATATTACATACAAAGATGCATATTCATGCATATGCATGCATGCATACACATATACATACACACACATACATATACACACACTCACATATATACATGCACACTCACACCTATATACACACACTCACATATATACATACACACTCACACCTATACACAAACACACTCACATTCATGCAAATACACATATATATTCTTTAGGTCTAAGTCTTTAGGATTAGGCTTTTAGGTTTTTTACATATATACAATAAAATTAAATATATAAAGAATAATGTTTTAGGATTTTTAGTTTTTTTACATATATATAATCGAATATATAAAAAATAGGGTTTAGGGTTTTTAATTAAACTAAATATATATAGAAAAAAGAATTAAGAAAAAATTAAGAAAAAAAGTTTAAATATATAAACTAATATTTATAAAAAACATGATTTTAATATAGATAAATAAATATGAAAAGAGCTAGTTCTTTAGATTTATAATTAAATATATAAAAATAGAATCTTAGGATTTTTATTGAATTAAATATATAAAAAATATACTTTTAGGTTTAATATTAACATATAATCATATATTATAAAAATAAGGAAACATTAGGATGTTTACACATATATACACATGCACATAGGATTAGGGTTTTAGGGTTTTAGGGTTTTTACACATGCATACATTTGTATGCACATATACACATAGGATTAGGGTTTTAGGCAGTTTACATGCATACATACATATACATATACACATACATAATACATAAAAAGATACACATGTATATACACATGTATACATACATATACATGTTTTAGGTCTACGTGGTTAGGATTAGGGTTTTAGGGTTTCTACACATGCATACATATATATACACATGCATACATATACACATGCATACATATACACATACATATGTATATACACATGCATCCACACATATACATGTTTTAGGTCTAAGTCTTTAGGATTAGGTCTTTAGGTTTTTTACATATATATAATCAAATATATAAAAAATAGAGTTTTAGGGTATTTTAATTAAATTATATATATGTATATATAAGAAAAAAAAAAGAAAAAAACATTTATGATTTTAGTATAGATAAATAAATATGAAAAGAGCTAGTGTTTTTAAATATATAAAAATAGGATCTTAGGGTTTTTTATTGAATTAAATATATGAAAAATAGAGCTTTAGGTTTAATATTAACATATATAATCATATATTTATAAAAATTAGGAAAAATTAGGTTGTTTACACATGCATACACACATATACACATAGGATTAGGGTTTAGGTCTTTAGGAATAGGGTGTTTAGGTTGTTTACACATGCATACATACATATACACACATAATATAAATACACATGCATAGAGAGATATACATGCTTTAGGTCTAGGTCCTTAGGATAAGGGTTTTAGGGTTTTTACACATGCATACACATATATACATATATACACATAGGATTAGGGTTTTAGGCAGTTTACACATGCATACATACATATACACATATACACACACAATACATATACACATACACATGTATATACACATGCATACATACATATACATGTTTAAGGTCTACATAGTTAGGATTAGGGTTTTAGGGTTTTTACACATGCATACACATATATACAAATTTACACATATGATTAGGGTTTTAGGCAGTTTACACATGCATACATACATATACACATATACACACATAATACATAAAAGCATACACATGTATATATACATGCATACACGCATATACATGTCTTAGATCTGCATCGTTAGGATTAGGGTTTTAGGGTTTTTACATATGCATATATATATATATATATATATATATATATATATATATATATATATATATATATATATATATATATATATATATATATATATATATATATATATATATATATATATATATATATATATATATATATATATATATATATATATATATATGTATACACATATGCATACATATACACACACATATGTATATACACATGTATACATATATATACATGCTTTAGGTCTAGGTCTTTAGAATTAGGCTTTTAGGTTTTCTACATATATATAATCAAATATATAAAAAATAGAGTTTTAGGTTTTTCTATTAAATTAAATATATATAAGAAAAAATTTGAATATATAAATAAATATTTATAAAAAATAGGATTTTCATATAAATAAATAAATATGAAAAGACCTATTGTATTAAATATACAATTATATATATATATATATATATATATATATATATATATATATATATATATATATATATATATATATATATATATATATATATATATATATATATATATATATATATATATATATATATATATATATTAAATGAAATATATATAGTTAAATATATAAAGAATAGATCTAGTGCATTAAATATACAATTAAATAATATATATCATTAAATATATTAAACAAAAAGATATAATTAAATATATAAAAAATAGAGTTTTAGGTTAATATTAACATATAGAAATATATATTTATAAAAATTAGGAAAAAAAGTACAATATATAATCAAATATATATATAAAATAGGATCAGGGGTTTTAAGCTTTTTACATATGTATACACACATATACACATATACACACATAATACATATACACATACATATGTATATACACATACATATGTATATACACATACATATGTATATACACATACATACACACATATACATATTTTAGGTCTAGGTCTTTAGGATTAAGCCTTTAAGTTTTTTACATACATATAATAAAAATAAATATATATATTTAAATATATAAAAAATAGGTCTTTAGGAGTTTTAGGGTCTTAGGGTTTTTTAATTAAACTAAATATATATAAGAAATGCATACACACATATACATGTTTTAGGGTTTGAGGTGTGTATCTACATGTGGCTCTAGAGGAGGCCGCTATTGTGGAGGCAATGCGATGGATGTTGTGTCTCCCACTTCTACTCCTAGAGCGAGTACCTTAGATGTAGGTATGCCATGTGGTATGCCACATACACCTTGGGGTGCTCATGATCATGATGAATCCAAGGTGCATAGTATATGTGATGGAGCTCTAGTGATGGATGCAATCGGAAAGGCCATGCATCAGCGTATATGACAACTTTGCTCCATAGAGTTTGGACACTCTATCATGTTGAAATGGAGTGAATAGAATAAATATTGTAAAAATTATACCATAGAGATGATCTATCAGGAGTTCCCACCAACACATGGGCATCCTATTGTCAGCTCAGTGTGGATTTAGCACACGACATGTGAGATTATGTCTCATCGATGATTTGAGCCTCGTGATGCTTTCAAAGCAGGCTTATCAAAGCATGTATGCTTACATGCTAAGGAGTGGGATATGATTCACGATGAGTAGCAGCAGACACCATATTTTGATCGCCAGCAGCGAGATGCAGTGGTCACACATCTAGATACGGTCAAACCGTCACATTTGTGTAGTGGCAGATATGACACTATGCATCATGAGTTTGTAAGTATCGTTTTTATTATTGAATTTGTTTGTGTTAAGCACGTCATGTATGTTCATCTAATGTTTTGCATATTTGTTGAAGGAATTGGTAGTGGGCCATCCTCCGACATGAACCGAGGAGGCTTACGGATATCGTCATGGATTGGCTTCACTGTTGGAGGACTTGGAGGGATGTGATGCAGTCCTTTCATGGGAGCATCTCCGATAAGGTGAGCTTATAAACTTGGTTTGGTGTTTTTAGTTGTTGTTTGTAAATATCATGTCAATTTGTCTTATTTCATGAATGTTCTTTGTTTCACGACTACAGATATAGATGTTTTGATCCCTCTGGGCATGTGTTTGGCAGTGGTGTGCCACAATTTTGTGTGTGACTCATATATGACAATGGTGTGCCAGAATTCTGTATTTGGTTCCTATATGGTACTGCTTTGCCACATTTTGTATTTGGCTCATATATGGTAGTGGTTTGCCACACTTTTGTACATGCTTCATTTATGTAATATATCTCTTTTGTACATGGCTCATGGTTCATTCTATTCATCTCTTTTGGGTCTGAAAGTGTTTTGCTTTATCAAATCATGTTTTGTTTGCCACAAGAGTACATGCCACATGTATTTGGTTTTTTTGGGCAAAGTGTACTATCTTTTGCTACACAGTATCATGGTAATGTTGTTGCAATAAGAAACAACACACTCTACCCCAAACAAATTTTGCACATATGGTCACCGGTATAGGTGGTGGTTGGTGTGTTGGTATGCCCAACTGCATACAGGTGTCAATACCAACATTTATGGCCAGGGGATTACTGGTGCTTATACCAACACCCATATCGATGGAGATATTGATGCTCATAGAGAGAGAGATACCGATGTTCATACCAACACAGATATCAGCGCTTTTGTACCAATGCCTATGTCAAACCTTACACCGACATCGGGGGAAAATGACACCCTTGCATTTGCCCTGATAGAAGCCTCGATATACCCCTGCTATGTTGGAGTGCACCATGGAACAACATGCATATCCCAATGAACAATTGAGTAATAGAAGGAGGCAAGAGACTACTTGCGAGACAAGGGCAAAGATCAATAGATGAAGAAAGAGAGACAATTCTAGTGCATAATAAAAAGAAGAGTTGAAGAGTGGGGAAGGGAGAACTCACAATTTTGCGGTATAGAATTGAAAAAAAAAAAGACCTTTTGTGGGACAATGGTTAGAAATTGGAATACGTTCCAAGGATCAAGTGAAATGGTTAGACTATTACAAAGTGTGCTAGTCTTGTGTAGAATTAAGAATGGGTGTTTACTATTGTTCATAGCCATGAACAATCTTTTGATGAACAATGTATATCTACAATAGACTCATATGTTTGGTAGTTTGATAGTGGGGTAGCCAAACATATTACATCACAACTTAGTTTCTTCATTTCACAAGAGCTTGCCCCTACAGGGAATACTATCCCATGCATCAACTCCTCTTATCCTGTCATGGGAGTTGGTTAGATCATTCTGACTACTACTAATGCTCGTTCTTTCACATTTTCAAATCGATGCTTTGTTTGTGCCAAGGATCAAAAAAAATATGTTGTCAATTTTAACATTAGCCAAGATCAGCTTGGTTGTCAAATTTGTTGATGGGAGATGTACAATTCATGATCTCTCAAATGGTGATGTCATTATTGCTTCTGGCATTTTATGTTGTGGGTTGTTTAAGCTCATAGACTATGCAAAATCTCCCAATGATTCAATATGTGCACTTCAAGATTTTCAAGCTATCTCAGATGCAAAGCTTTGGCATGCACACTTTAGTCATATGAATTTTTCTAGTTTGCTACACCTGCACACATATGAAATGGTGTCCTCTTTGCCCAAACTTGAGGAACTTGGTAAACACATTTTTGAAGGCTGTATTTTGGGAGAAATGTAGTGTTGCTCCTTCTCAAAAAATGGTTCAATTCGACCTACTCAAAAATTGCAGGTTGTTCATAGTGATGTTTGTGGTCCTATGTAGACACCTTCTTTTGGTAACAACCTTTACTTCATGACTTTCATTGATGATTTTTCTAGGCATGCATGGGTGTATCCCCTGAAAGAAAATTCTAAAGTGTTTATGTGCTTCAAATAGTTTTTTATTTTGGCTGAAAATTTATCAACATGTAAAATGGGCACCCTCCGTTTTGATCGGGGGGGAGGAGGGTACATGTTTTCTAATTTTAATGCATTTGTAGCTCATGTGGGATAAAATATCAGTATATAGTGCCATATACACCTCAATAAAATGGATTTCCCAAAAGGGAGAATAGGTCTCTCGTGGAGATGGCAAGGCGTATCGTCAAAAGTCAGGCTTTACCACATACATTTTGGTTTGAGGATGTTATGTGTGCAAAATATGTACTTAACACGTGTCCAAACAAAGCACTATAGTCTATCACTCCATATGAGGCTTGGCATTTTCATGAGCCATCCGTTTCTCATTTGTAGGTCTTTGGTTGTTTGGGATATGCATCAGTGCCTAAACAACAATGTAGAAAATTGGATGATAAAGCAGTAATATGTATTTTTGTTGGGTATAGTTTTTAAAGCAAAGGCCATTTCTTATATTGTCTAGAGAATAAATGCATTTTGGTGAGCCATGATATTGTTTTTGTGGAAGATGAAATTCAACCATTATTTTCATGTACTAAGGAGACATCAATTAGATCCAAAGATGTGTATGACACTCTATTGCTTCTTTTTATAGGTGGATAGTCAAGTTCTTGTCCAAATGAGGCAATTTCTTAGTATTTACAGGTTTCACATGATGATGCAGATCATTCCATTTCTAATGCAAATCACCCCATTTTTTATGCAAATTTACATGATGCACTTGTTGGTGAGAGAGATGATAAAGAGGAGGTAAAAACTATGCCTAAATGGCTAGTGTAGACTTTGCAAGATAGAAAATTAAATGCACCTTTGACATATCCTACTCATTCAGGATCTCACTATGTTTCTTTTACATTAGATTGCTATGCAAAGGATGTCTCTAGTCTTTCTGATGAGATTGAGCCTATTTCTTTTGATGAAGCACAAAATTCAAATATTTACTTTGTTGTCTCTCAAATGAGCAAGTTTATACCTTTCCCATGTGTCAATCATTAGTAAGTAGTTATCCCAAGGGGCAATCACTAGTGCCGGATTTACATGCTTTTTTTTACTCTAATAAGGTTAGTTGCTATGACACCCAAGTGTCCACTAGTGTTTTTTGCTTCATGCTTGGTAGCTCTTGCATATCTTGGTTGAGGAAGAAGCAGCCCACTATGGCCACTTCTAGTTGTGAGGATGAGTTTAGGGCAACTTTGATAGCTACTGTTGAGTATGTGTGGCTTAGATTCCTTTTGGTTGATTTGGGCATTGGTCGGTGTTGACAGTATACGGGAAGAAGCAAGTACGGACACACATGCAGATCTAGCACTAAGGCAACCCTTCATTTTTTTCAAAACCCTTACATCATTTTAAAGTGATTCTCATCACTAAAAACCCCTGTAAATACCATTTTCACCTTTTTGTAGCTCCATTTTGTACAAGTCGAGCAGTCCTCGAGCTTGAGGAGCCTTAGAAGTAGTTGCCTACCAATTTTCGTATTTTTTAGATCTCGTTTGAGCCCTCAAATAAGCCCTGGAACCTAATTTTTAACTAGGCCGGACAATAGGTCTGGATAGGGCCAAAGCTAGTCAAAAACTATAAATAGAGCTAGAGAGCTCATTTTTGAGGGAGCTTCTTGTAGTTTTGAGCTTGTATGAGAACTTTGTTGCAATAGAAGTGATTCCATTGTCTTACTCTCTTTGTTCTTGCCGTGTGTGCGCGTGTGTGTGTATGTGTGTGCATGTTAGTGTGCTTCTCACTCACACATTTGTGCCTTCACTTGCTCGAGGTCTTCATACCATCCTCATGTCTTCCCAGATTGACATTAAAGGAGGTGCTACTCATCACTGAGCTACACCAAATTTTGGCGTCGTTGTCGGGGATTCGAGCTTTGAGGACGAGCGTGTGATGGTAAGACGTAGAGAGGACACGTTGGAATGGTAAGTAGTAGGTAAATTTTTTGCTTTCTTCTCCATCTCCATCTTCATCTCCATCTCCACCTCCATCCTCATCTCCACCTTCACCTCCTTCTCCACTACATATTCCCTCTTCCTTGTCATTCCCCTCATTTGTTGTGTGCGAGTTTGAGAGAGAGCGAGAGTGTGCATTTGTGTTGTATGTTTTTTGCATGTTTTTTGCAGGTACCAGCTCCATCACCATCTCCAGCAAGCTCAGCAGGAACATTGTGTGCACTCAAGGCAATCCAAAGCAAGCTAGCAAGGGTGAGTACCAAGCTTGGGAGAAGGCTTCCTGGGCTTGTGCGGCAGTCTGGTTAACCAGCTAATTGAGGTTGGAAGATCTCTCAACCCTCCTTTGTCAATTCCTAGCCTAGGCTAAGTACGACTTAGGTGTGGTAATTAATTAGGGCAACGTTAGGCACGAATCAAGTCCAAGAGAATTAATCAACCAAGTGCAAGAGTTAAGTAGGTCTTAAGTGCGAAAACCCTAAGGGACAAAAGGTAAACTGGAGTCGATCACTTATCAAGTGCGAAATTCACTTAAGTACTCCTGACGACGCGACCAGACAAGATCATAAACATAATATTCAACTCAAAAGAACAAAGTGATTGGTGCAAATTAACCTGCAACGAGAGTGTGCTTGGGTCCAAGGGGGTAGATAAATCAGGCATATGAACCTTAGATCAGGCAGACACTTAGGCCGAGACAGACAAAGCCTCAGATCTTCTGAAGCTAGTGTCAATCATACTGCCAGGTCTTGGGCCCAGCAGTTGTGTGATTACCCATACACTCTCAGATCAGAAACAAGTGATTCTGAGATGTCCTATCACATGGAGAGACCAGTAGGTAGTTCAGGAGTGGCATACCTAGGAAAGCCAGAAGGACCTTACAAGAATCAATTGGAATACATCAGGACTAATCGTCTAGGTGCTCGCATCTACGAAGACGGCCTGAGAAGATCTGTGGTCCAGATTAAGAACCCGGATCAACCCCATGGACTAGAACACCCGGTAGTCAGGTTTGAGAATGAAGCATACCTAGATAAAGAGGGGACTATTTATGTAGTCACCACTCTTCCTGATAGAACAGACGAGTTTGGAAATGTGATTGTAGAGACCGACATGGGTGATATAGAACAAGGAAATTTAGAGAAAGAGTCGGGAACTCCCCGGGGTAAATCTGTCTTGACCAGAATCATGACTCCAGAGTGGATTCCACAGGACAATAAAAGCATAGATCTGCTTTTAAATTGAGAAACCGATGAGGCTTTTTGGAGATATAAATCTGCTCAACCTCAGGAAGTGAGTGCCCTCACAATCTATGAGTTTAAAGACCCTGATAGCCCAGGCAAAGTAACCTACTTAGACAATACATCAGAGAGGATCTTCATGGTCACCGAGCATGGCAGACATGCCTACACATGGAAGGGTGAATTTGTTTTTCCCCAACCTCGGACTAATGTGTCATACAGTCACCAAGGAGCTGGGACCTCCCAAGCTCATGGAGAGATAGAAGTAGAGACAAACCTGAGGTAAGTTTTGCCAACTCCCTCGGAAGAGAAAGAACGGGAACGGAAAGGAATAGAGTGGAACCTGAGAGACATAGAACCCCATGGAATCAAAGGAATGCTAACGATTTTCCTTTGCCAAGGCCGAGAGAACACACTAGGACCCTGCGACCAACTCAACTGGTGAAGTCCATGAAGAATTACTTCGATGGCACTAGAGACCCTTATGACCATGTGGCAGAATTTCGGCAAGTATTGAAAGCTGAACAGGTAGAGGACCTATTCACACAATATAATGCTTTTGGTCTAACCCTTAGGAACACTGCCCTTACGTGGTTTCAACCACTGAACGAGAGGCATTTCAAAAACATAGACCAGCTCTTAGAGGCATTTATCATTGAGTTTTCTAAGAGTGGAATCAGGCACAACACTTCCTCACTAATTCATAGCTTCAAACAAACACCTCAAGAGACGGTCAGACTAACTGGAAGAAGATTTAGGCAGTACCTGGAGAGATGCCCGATGCCGGAGTTACCCACACCAGCCAAACAAGTGGCCTTGTTCTTAGATGGATTGTTGAGCACCAAGCTCAGGTCATATGTGTATCTGAAGGACCCCAGAACGATAGAAGAGTGTGTGCGCATATGCATAGACATTGAGGACAATCTAGGTGAGGAATTAGAACTATCAAAAATCTATAAGGATTCTGATAGCTCTAGTAGCCTCACATCTGGTCAATCCACATCCATTGAGGAACTTGCAGAGAAGGTAGCTCAAAAACTAGGTGTCTCTAGCAAACAAATTCCGAGATTTGCCCCAGTTAAGCGGTGTTACACTTGTGGTGGTGACCATATGGCAAATGTATGTCCCATTATGGCCCAACCCCAAGCGAATCCTAGTAGCCAGTACTGCACCATAGAGCGCAGGTACACCAACCACACTGCACAAGACTGCCCATATAACAAACAAACTGTTAGGCAAAATTACCCTCAGCCATATCCACAACAGGGTAGATACCAGAATCAGTACCCACCACAACAATACAACAGACCACAGCAAACTTATCAGCCACCTTATCAAGGGCAGCAGAGACCTCAACCAGTCCTAGTGCAGCAACCCCCTGCTCCAACCAATGTGATCCCAGTGAAATATGCATCTGCTGAAGAAAATCCGAACAGAGCCATAGTCCCAGTCACCCCATTGCTATCAGACAGTGATCCAAGTGACCATAGTTTTGACTCCACACATATTGATAGCCCATAGGCTTACTACATGCAGTCACCCGAGCATAACGAGTCATACTATTATGAGGACCCAAGTGAAAATAGTGGGGAGCCTGAGTATGCCAATGTCATGTACACAAACCCCAACTCTAGACCTCAACCTAGGCATGTACGACCCCCATTTCCTAGAGGACCATGCTTCAGATGTCAGGGAGATCACCTTATACGTGATTGTCCACTGCCTGCCCCTACACAACCTCAACCAGTAACAATTCAGGGTTTTTGTCAAGACTACGGGAAAGAGCATCTCCTACGAGATTGCCCAAAGAACCCTAATAACATGCCTAAAATCACTCCTATCAATGTTGTTGGGTTAGTTGTAGACTCCACAGGGAGTGTGACTTCCACTGCACCTGTGCAAGTGATCACAAGAGCTCAAGCACTACAACAAAACCAAGGTGTTGGTCAGGAAAAGAGCCCCGAGGTGAGTGAAACAGAGAGCATAACCAAAAAGAGGACTAGAGCCTGGAAGGATAGTCGTGAAAGAATGAAAAGGCAATGGGCAAAAAAGATGAGCGAACTTGAAGAAAGCATGAGAGAAACCAAAGCAAAGATAAGTGAACTCACATCTCAAAACCACTCTCACACCACCCCTCCACCACCTCTCCCTTTACCCACCAATACACCTTCTTCCATTCCCCAACCTTTCAATACACCACCCTTAACCCACCCACCACCCGGAGTAGGATCCGTCCTAGCCGATCCCACTCCCGAGGACCTAAACATGATGCTTAGAGCATATCAGGCCAGAATCCAAGAAGGGCCAAACGTAACTGATCATGAAAAGTGTTACCCTAGTGCAGAACTAGAGCTAGAACGAACCAAAATTTGTGCTAAGATGGTGGAATTGGCTCAGACTATGTTTGAAGCCAGTCGCCTCTTTAACATCTCTAGTTCAGCTAAGACGTAGTTACACTTTGATGGACTACTAGAACGAATAGAGAGGCTAATTGCACAATCAGAAAAGGAACCCGCCTCTCAAAATAAGGGCAAGGCAAGTGAGAACGTGAGCCTACCTCCCCAGGAAGCCTACGTGCCTAACTCTACGGAGCCAGACACATCATCTTCTATGAATCGATTCACACCAGAATTCCTACGAGAGATTCAAGAAGACAAATGGGCTAAAGAAAGTGAAGTCCCCCCTCCCATTGAACTTGTGGATGATGCACACGATCAATTCCCACAGGACATCCCATCCATCTATGAGGATCATGAGAGCACCCACTCTCAAGAGAGATTAGACTTTGAGTCTAATTCTCTACAAGAATTACCACATTTCACAGGCCCATGGGAAACCAAGTCTACTTGTCTGAGAGCGCCCACAGTCATGATAAGAAATGAAGCTTCTATCATACCTAGGAATACAGAGGTAGTAAAGAACACTAAAGTGCAGTGCAATCTCACTTTAGAAGAGCTACTCAAAGTTAAGCCAGAAGTGTGGAAACATGTAGCCAAACAAGTTCCAGACATAGCAAAATCGCGCTCCCAAGTAGGATCTCATAGAACAGTGCCTGAAATACCATTGGATAAGATAGGAGACATGAGTGAAGGAGAAGAAGGAAATACCTATCTCCCAGTTACTCATCAGGGTTACACAACCAAGGCGATTTTGGACTCAGGTGCAGGAGTTGCAATTGCTACAACTTCCCTATGGAAGCGATGGGGCAAGCCAGCACTCCGACCAACGAGAATGAAATTGCAGATGGCTGATGGTCATATTGAAAGGCCCTTAGGATTGTTAGAAGGAATAACTCTCACTACATGTGGGGTTGAGTTTGAGCATACTTTTGCTATATGCGACTTTAGCAAAAACCAAGCCTACGAGATGATTTTGGGAAGGCCATTTATGCGGCAATTGCAAGTAGTCTAGGATTGGGGAACCAATTCCTTGTATTTGCAACATCTAGGTGTTACAACCAAAGTCAATCTTAAGGATTACTCTCATAGAGACGTACCACCTATTCAATGGAATCCCATCCATAGAGTCAAAGATGAGATTGAGTCTGTGCATTCCATAGGATTTGGATCCTCGTGGATGCATGAAGACACCCACTTATGGATGTGTAAGGTAGCAGTAGAAGAAGAGAAGAGAGAGAAAGCCAGAGAGGCAGGTGCAAAAGAAAACCATAGATCAATTCAAGACCCAGCCTATGCACCTGTAGTCTTTCCTGATGAGGAATTTGAACCCCATGGCTGGGCAGAAATCTTAGCAACAATGGATGTAGCCATCAATGAAGAACAATGGACACCCCATTGTGATGAGGATGGCTATGACATTTCAGTCTTCTCCATAGAGCCAATCATGGGAGAGGCAGTGTTAGAAGAGTGTGAGCCTAGCCCTGATGCATTTGAGGATGCAAGTGACTCTGATCTAGAGTCAATCATTATGGACACACCCTTTGCATCAGACGAAGAATACTTCTATGAAGTAGAATTTCAACCCCAGAGGCATGGAGAGCTTACAAATGAGGTAAGGCTAGCCACACATGTGACCTCGAAGGAAGAAGGAAAGAAAAGAAAGAAGAGAGAAGTCACAACAGAAGAGGAAGAATCTTTGTTTGAGGTCCCGAAAAATTTTAAGAAGTATGAGATAGATGATAGAAGAGTCATGATAAGAATGCCTAAACGGGAGGCACAATCAGGAGCGGCCTATGATAACAAAGAAACCACCAAAAAAATAGTGGTAGCCCTAGAAGAGGGAGAGGAGAGATGTACTTACATAGGACATGACCTGACGGAAGACGAAGAGCACGAATTGATAGCCTTGCTAAGAGAATACAGAGATGTATTCGCTTGGAGCTACAAGGATTTGAAGGGTGTTGACCCAGACATATGCTCACACACAATTCCCATGACCTCAGATGCTAAACCCTCTAAGCAAAAGCCATACACATATAATGATAACTATGCTGCTAAGATCAAAGAAGAGATAGACCGCTTGGTGGAAGCCGGATTTATCTATGAAATTCAGCACACTGAATGGGTATCCCCCATTGTAGTGGTGCCCAAGAAGAACGGCAAATTACGAGTATGCATTAACTTGAAGAAGGTTAATGCAGCCACTATTAGAGATAGCTATCCGCTTCCTATCACTGAGCATCTATTAGAAAGGGTAGCAGGCAAGGAAGTGTACAGCTTCCTAGATGGGTTTTCGGGCTACAATCAAGTAGCCATTGCTCCAGAGGATCAACATAAGACGGCTTTTGCCACGGAGTGGGGCATATTTGCCTTTCGAGTAATGCCATTCGAGCTTACTAATGCACCTGCTACCTTTCAAAGATTGATGTGTCATGTGTTTAAAGAGTTCTTGAGGAAGAATTTGGAAGTCTATGTTGATGATCTGTGCGCGCATTCCAACATTAGACAGACCCATATACCTGAACTCAGACAAATCTTTGATAAATGCAGAGAATATCAAGTCTGCTTGAACCCAGAAAAGTGTGTTTTCATGGTTAGGCAAGGCAAGATTCTAGGACACATAGTGTCAAAAAATGGCATATCCACTGATGAAGAGAAAGTGAAAGCCATAGCGGAGCTACCTAGGCCAAAGAACGTCAAGGAAGTACAGGCGTTCATGGGGCATTGTGGTTACTACCGCCGGTTCATCCACATGTATGCCGTCATTGCAAAGCCCATGTACGGACTTCTGACTAACTTTGAGTGGACTGATGAATGTGAGAATTCCTTCCAAGAGCTTAAACGAAGATTATGTTCAGCACCAATCTTGACCACACCAGATTGGAACAAGCCATTCCATGTTCATGTGGATGCCTCCAATTATGCTATTGGATGTGTACTCGCACAACCTATGGGTGAAGGTAATCTGGATCTCCCTATTGCCTATGCCAGTAGACAATTGAATGCTGCTGAACGGAACTATACAACCACCGAACGAGAAGGGATTAGGCATGGTGTACGCGGTTAAAAAGTTTAGACATTATTTGCTTGCAAATAAGTTCAAATTTTTTACTGATCACCAAGCTCTACTGTACTTGGTAAACAAGCCATGTAATACAGGCAGATTAGTAAGATGGTTTCTCTTACTAATGGAGTATGACTTTGAGGTGGTGGTAAGGAAAGGGAAGACTCACTTGAGAGCAGACCATCTGTCTAGGCTCACATCTGGAGAAGCCCCACAAGGAGTATCAGATGACTTACCTGATGCTTACTTGTTTAATTTGGAAGTGGTGCCGCAGTGGGCTAAGCCATTAGTGCCAGTATTGACATACGGGCCTAACCATCCAGTAATAACCACACAGGATCGAGAAGTTGTAAAAGCCCAAAGGTATCATATCTTGGCAAGAAGTATGTACAAGCACACAGATCAAGGGATCTTGGCTTGTTGTGTGGAAGAGGATGAGTACGCCAAATGGTTGCAATTAGCACATGTAGGTGCATTAGAGCAACACTACTCAAAGCAACGAGCCTTACAGACACTAAGGAGACTCGGAGTGCATTGGCCGACGATGGAAGCTGATGTCCAAAAGTTGTGCAAAGAATGCCCAATCTGTTGCACTAAACCACCTGTGGAACATGCCACACTTTATCAAGTGTCCATAGTGCCAGATTGGAGTGAACCACTAGTATCTTTCTTGAGGACAAAAACATTCCCTCCAGACATGACCCTAACTAGGAAAAGAAGTCTAGAACAAGAAGCCCTAGATTACTCACTCATTGGTGATAATCTATACAAGCGGGGTAAAGATGATTACCTGAGACTATGTGTTCATGAGAGTGAATATCTAAAGATCTTGGAAACTGCTCACCAGGGTGTAGCAGGAGGACACTTTGGTCCAGATAGGGTGATCAAAGCAATTCTATTTGCAGGATTTTGGTGGCCCACCCTTCACATGGATGCACATACCTATGTGAAGAGATGTGAGATTTGTCAGCGAACCCAGCCTCCTATACGCAAAGATGAGATGCCACTGAAGCCTATGATGGGCGGACGTGCATTCTCTAAGTGGGGAATAGACTTTGTAGGTCCTATTAATCCCCCAGCTAAGGGCTCACATGCTGAGTATATCATCGTTGCCACGGATTATCTAACCAAGTGGGTAGAGGTAAAAGCCACAACGAAGAACGACGCTCAGACAACTGCTAAATTCTTGTTTGAGAATGTATTCACAAGATACGGGCTACCTATAGAGTTAGTAAGTGACAGGGGCACTCACTTCTTGAATGAAGTTATTGAAAATCTGCTCCAAGAATTCTTGGTAGTACATAAGAAGTCTGCCCCCTATCACCCTCAAGCCAACGGGCAAGCCGAAAGCACCAATAAGATCCTATGCAATGTCTTGACAAAATTAATGAACAATAAACGCTCTGATTGGGACAAACAGCTACACCATGCTGTTTGGGCATACCGAGTCGCCTACAAAACGGTACTCCAAGCCACCCCCTTTCAGATGGTATTTGGCCAAAACGCGGTGCTACCCTTGGACTTCTTGATACCTACATTGAAAGTAGCACAAGAGCACGACTGGACAGGCCATGAACTCTCTTCGAGACTGTTTGATCTTGAGCGATTAGGTGAAACCAGACTAAGAGCAGCTCCAGGAATATATGCAGCCAAGAAACGACAAAAGGCATACTTTGATGCCCATGTGAAGGACAACGGTTTGAAAGCTAGAGATCTAGTTTTAGTCTACACATTGAAACAACACGCAAGGAAACTAGAAAAGAGAGGCTACGGACCTATGATAATAAATAGGATCTCCACAAGTGGAGCAGTGCAACTAGCCACATTAGAGGGTGATGTTCTCCCAAACTATATTAGCGGATGCAGAGTCAAGTTGTATCAGGAACCCCTCACAGAGGAAATGCTAAGTCGACTCAATACGGCTAAGGAACGTAAAGAGGAGGAAAAACGAATTCGAGAAGAAGCACAGGCAGAGGCCTTAGAGCGCATCAGACGAATGAAGCTGAGGAGACAAGGGAGGGATCAGCCTATGCCTGACCCTCAAGAGTCCCCAGGTTATCACATGGCCATGTGTGAGGTTTCCGGTGAACATTCCCATAGAATAATCGATCGAAGACCTTTTGTAACCCTAGAAATAGGAAAAGGAGACAATCCAACTAGTGTGAGAGCTTTAATTGATTCAGGAGCCGCCACTAGTGCAGTTCGGCTTTCTTACTGCCAACAACTGCAATTGGAGATAAAACCCCTGGAAGCATATCTGATAGGTTTAGGAGGTGTCGAAACCCCTTGCATGGGAGAGTTGGAGCTTCCTCTCTACATTCAGGAGGTACTAATGCCAGTGAAAGTGCTAGTATGTGAAGACGAGGATCTTACCGAACCTCTTATCTTAGGCCAAGACTGGATCTATGATCACGCAGTCAACCTCAACCTAAGAAGTGGACTTCTTCAGGCTTGGGTAGGCCAAAGTTGTCTTACGATTGAATTAGAAAATCAAGCACTCAAATCCCTAAAATGGACACCAACTCCTGGTCCCTCCAGGAATCCACATGAAGTTAACAATGTTGTTCCTGCCCCGAGTTCTATGGTGCAGAGGAGTGTCCAGCTTACTGAAGGTACAGGAGCCAATAGGAAGTTCCCAGTTGATCCAAAGAAGAATCTAAACTGGCAGACCGAACATCATTCGACACGAAGGAGACCGCTGATCAAGAAGCAAGAGCGCCAACCATGGCAATACGGAGCACCTTGTGGGGTGAAGCAAATCGGGATACGCAAAGGGGAGAACACCACAGCTCTAGAGACAGGCTCTCAAATAAGCATCAGGCGAGCCTCACCATCAAGGAACAAAGTGCAGAAGCCCCCTAGGATAACTCCTAGGCATACCATTTCTATTTGGGTTCCTAAGCGGTCAATGAAGGCCATCCCTAATGCTAGACAGATATGGGTGCCCAAGGCCTGCTTACAAGCCCAAATTACTTCACCTTCAGGCACTAGGATGAAGCAACTTTCACAAGCACTCGTGGCCAACAACTCAAAAAAGATACCTACACCTCTCACTGTCTCCACTCCAATCAACCCTAGGAATGTCTGGAAATGGGTACCCAAAAGGTCCCAAGTACATCACACTCTCATCTAGAAATCTTCACCTGTCTTTAGTTCTAAGAGCTACGAATCCTCTATCAAAGTTTGGAGAATTAAACCGTGTATCAAACCCCCTGACCCAATTTTGTAAATCCATCCACTCTAACACTGGAGCATTCTGAGCCCTTTGCATAACCAAAGTATGCATCTAGGATGACACTGACCTCTAATCACCACTCACACCTATCACAAACACTTCACCACTAACCACTGACCTCCGGGATTGTCATGTTAGTATTGTGAAGGGAACATCATTACATCTTGTTTCCTATGCAACACTAATGTGCCTTTCTTCTTCCAGCAGATAAGCAACCTACTCTCATGGCAGCAGCAGCTGGCACAAGCTCTCAGGCAGGCTCTGGTGCTCAAATCAATTGGGATGCCATGCCGGTGGAGGCCCCACCAACAGCTCGGCCTGAAGAGTTCGTGAACGTGCGGAGAATTCCTATTCCAGATCCACCAAATGGCCTAACCGAAAGAGTAAAAGGACACTCTCATTGGTTCAATGAGATGCCAGGAGACTTGGGAGATGCAGAGCATATATGGGAGTCCAAGATGGAGTGTGGAGGAGTGTGGTGGACCTTCCAGTTCTTTTCAAGAGAATTCGAAACCTTACAGAATGCAACTCCACTTCAAGATATCTGGCAAAAAGCAGGATTACAAACTTATTTTAATGTAGCTCTGCCTAAACCCGATTTCCTCGGGTGCTACTACCTGATTGCCACACTGAAGCCGACAGGTGATAAAGATCACTCAGGCACATTCTGGGTGCCCTCCTTATCAAACGAGGAAGAAATGAGGAAGTTTGAATTGAATATTACCTTAATCAGGGAAGCCCTTCAAATGTATGGCACTCACGTACCGTCGGATCGTGATCCCTTGATACCAGACTCAATAAAGAGCAACAGAATCAAAAAGTTAAAGGAAATGTGTGCCCTCACCCCTAACATCGCCATACCTCTGCGAATGTGCCTACAACACTTCGCATTTCCAGCTCAAGACCGCTTCACCCAACCACACAAGAAAATATGGTATGGGTTATATCTAGCAGAGACTGGAAGCTTGCCCATTAAGATGCATGTATGGATCTTGGACCAAGTGTATGAAGCAGGCAAGCGGGGTGTGAGGAAGCCTACTTTACACGGCTGTTGTGCACTTACAAGGATTATCTATCGATGTCTTGCATATGACGTGCCGGTTGCCAGAGCCCTAAAATATTCACAGCTGGAGTTTTTCAAAGGGCGAAAGCCAGGGAGCCAACCTGCAAAACGAATGCGTGGATCTCTCTCCCAGGTAATGATCCCTCACGAGGCCACGATCGAAGCTTCCCCCAGAGAAGAAGCCCAGGTCGCACCGGTCACGATCCATCTTCAAGGAGTTCAAGCAGGGGATGTGGTACAACCCACTCCATCCGCCCCTCCACTACCTACCGATGTAGAGTTTGCATCTATGGCCAACTTCACAGAAGATCCAAACTTTGATTTTGAAAGATTCCTGCAGACGGCCCACTTGTCGGACAGTGAAGGTTTCCCTGACAATGACGATCTAGGAGCATCATTCCAAAGAGAACTGCCACAGGGCGAAACAAGCAGAGTACATGGAGAAGATGAGGCACAACACCCTCATGGCCCAAGCACACAAGTTCAGGAAGAAGTGCAAAGAAATGAGCCCGAAGAGAGTGAAGAGGAAGCCCCTGCCTACACGGCACAACTCAAGCGGCTATACAACACAATCAAGCAGGTACAGAGAAGACATAAGATGACAGAAGAGGCGAATCGAGCTCTAGTGAACCAAATGCTTCAAGCCGAGAATGTAGATTCCCATTTTGTTGAATCATTGAATCTATTGGCGGACACATGTGGGATTGGGGAAGGATTGAGGACTATGGTCTATCGGGAGAACCCTACCTATGATCAACGAAGGATTGATACACGGCCACGGCGGGGAAAAATGATTCAAATGGAAGTGTCTACTGCCTTGCCTACCACAATTTCAGAGGATGTTCACATGACTAGCCCAAATCCCATTGACGAACAAGATGTAAATACACAGGTACCATCTTCACTGTCACCTCCCATTCAACCCTCAGAACCCTTCTCCACTAGTCTTTCTGAACAACGGATATCCACCCAACATGAACCCATTGTACACACCTCCGTTTTTACATCCTTCCCTTTACCCACATCCATCACTTTCGCCCAAATTTTTGAACCTCACACCGGTCATCCTGCCACCGATCAAACCATAATAGGTCACCCCTCCTATCTCCCCGTCCTTGGACAACCACTTGCCACTAGCCAGATCTTATCCCATCCTTTTCCATTCACCCACACATTTCCCCTCTCCCAAACCCTATCCACCACTTCCCTTGTAACTGCCTCAGGCTCAACCCAAGTCACACAACCGTCATTCTCGACAAACCTTGTAAATATACTCCAACAGGTTGAGAACTATAATAAAAAGTCCCTTTCCCAACCCCACTCCCCCACATTCACCGCCACCACTAACACACCACCTACTGTTCCCGTATTCACAATTCACACACTATCACATCCGATCCCATGGATATTTCACCATCCACAGGAGCACCCACCGCCACGTCTGTTCCACCATCATCACATCTCACTTCACTCATAGGCACATCATCCACTTTTCCCTTCCCCATCTACCGACCCTTTGCATGTTCCACCTCTACCCATGCATCCACATCATTTAGTAGTGCACTAGACACCATGGTTGAAGCGGCCACTCAGCTTAAGCAAGAGTATAAGCTATTAGAAGAAAATAACACAGAGTTGTGCAATCTCTCGGCTCAACTCCAGGCACGAGTCGATGCCTTGGAACTAGGTAATACAACACTACAACACCAGGTGACTGACCTCCAACAATCGAAGACAGAACTCGAAGCTAAGTATGCAGAGACAGGCAAAGCTATGGAGGAACAACTCAGAGAACAAATGGGCCGCAATGCGAGACTTCAACGCAACATGGCTCTACTATGTGGCCATCTAGCAGCGGCTCAAGAAGAGAACAGAAGGCTACAACAACAAAACCAGGAGAACCTAGAAGCGGCCATGGAAAACACCCCGGGAGCACCCATCGACCCTGCTAAATTCCAAGCCATCCCCTCAGAAAACATACAACAAATATTGGAAACCTATGCCAATCTCTTAGAAGCACATGATCAGCTTGCTGACCAAGTCAAAGACCTACAAAAATCCCAAGTGCCTGCACCACACCAATGAGAACCTAAAGAGATGGCCAACGCTGCAACCTCACCAGAGCCGGAATTATCAGTAACCAATGAAGTACGAGAGCTACGTCAGCAGGTGGCCAAGTTAAAAATTAAATTATTACAATATGAACGAACCCCCTCCCCACCTGATCAGCCAAGTGAAGAGGAGACCATTGCCATTCCGGTGGAAGAAACATTCGAAGATAATTATGAGCCACAACCTCTTCCAGGTGGCAGGATCACTGAAGAGGGACAGGATACATATGAGGAACCCCCGTCAGCATGGATAAAGCAGGTAGAGGAGATGGGCCACACTCACGAAGAGCGGGTTGCAACCCAGATGCTAGCCATGAAAACCATAGATGAGACCATACTCAAGTCTGAATATTTCTCGAACTTGGCTCCTAGGCGGTTGATAACTAGCTCAGAGTTACAATATAAACCTTATTTTGTATTGTTGGCGGACTACAATGCTGAGATCAAACGCATAACCAACAAGTATCCCTCATTCGCAACACAGTTCGAACCCGAGGACATCCCAGAGGCAGCCAAAAAAGGGGCCATATTCCAGCCCATATGGAGGCAAAAGTTACTGGAGACCTATCCGGAAATGTTACGAACATGGGATCATGCTCCCATGCATCTGAAATATAACCCATGCTTTGGACCGGTACAAAGAAGACGCTCCTGGAAAGCATTCGCCATCAAGGTTCAGAACAATGTGAATTGCAAACAGTGGCTGAACTACCCCAAAATCGCACCACCGACAGGCCCACCTACAACAGCGTACATGATGGCTACCATCCGATATTGGCTTCCACGCCTCCACTCCATGCCAGATGTAGCTGCACAGATGCTACTCAAGATATTTGATATGATGCAGGTTGTGCTCAAAACCTTCCGCAACGTATGTAACATTCAGCCTCCGATTCCCGGCTTCATCAATGGTAATTATGACCTCCTGTATGATATGAGCACAACCCCAAGCATACGAGTTGCTTATGCATGGCACACACGCATCAGATATCTCCCTGCCTGCTATAAGCAAACTTTCGACGACATGTTCACCACGGGATTTTGGGAAGCACATTCAGAGGTATTTGCACCACGACCAACCCACCTGCTGCAACTATTTGCGTGCGAGCAAACAATGCATTCAGAGCTCTACACTACGCCACAACCTAACATGCCTGGAGCCGTGAATTGGGATGCCCTCCAGAGCGATTTGGTCCATGGACTACGTATAAAAGAACAAGAATTGGCAACCGACCTCCTGCAGAAGTACATCGATCAAACAGTGGAGCAGAGGTCTGTCAGAGGCGACAGACCCTAGGGGGGGGAGAGTGTTGACATTATACGGGAAGAATCAAGTACGGACACACATGCAGATCTAGCACTAAGGCAACCCTTCATTTTTTTCAAAACCCTTACATCATTTTAAAGTGATTCTCATCACTAAAAACCCCTGTAAATACCATTTTCACCTTTTTGTAGCTCCATTTTGTACAAGACGATGAGTCCTCGAGCTTGAGGAGCCTTAGAAGTAGTTGCCTACCAATTTTCGTATTTTTTAGATCTCGTTTGAGCCCTCAAATAAGCCCTGGAACCTAATTTTTAACTAGGCCGGACACTAGGTCTGGACAGGGCCAAAGCTAGTCAAAAACTATAAATAGAGCTAGAGAGCTCATTTTTGAGGGAGCTTCTTGTAGTTTTGAGCTTGTATGAGAACTTTGTTGCAATAGAAGTGATTCCATTGTCTTACTCTCTTTCTTCTTGCCGTGTGTGCGCGTGTGTGTGTATGTGTGTGCATGTTAGTGTGCTTCTCACTCACACATTTGTGCCTTCACTTGCTCGAGGTCTTCATACCATCCTCATGTCTTCCCGGATTGACATTAAAGGAGGTGCTACTCATCACTGAGCTACAGTCGGTCTTCTGCCACCACCATCTTCACTAACTATTAGAGTGCATTAGGATTTGTGAGGAACCTTGCATTCCATGCTCACAGAAAGCACATTGAGGTGCATTATCATTATGTCAGGGAGAGGTTCTCTAGTGGAGAGATCAATTTGCCATACGTGCCCACATAGTATAACATTGTAGATCTTTTCACAAAGACTCTGCCTTTGAGAGAATTTTGAAGCTTTCCACAAAGCTTTGGGCTTACTTCCTTTTGTGAATTGATCTCTTTCCACATGATGTGTGTGAACACACTTAGGACGACTGGGGCACTTTTTCCCTCTTTTGGAGTTTTTCCCCCCAACTTGTATATACTCCTATAACCTTAACTTATCTTTGCAAATTCACTTAGTAATACATTCAGTATTGTGTGTTGTACTTCAAGCTTCTTCTTCCTCTTTGTGTTGTTCACGTGCTTCTGTAGATGTCAAACTCCAACATAGGTTATTCTCAAAGCAATGAAGATCATGGTCTCTACATAAAGAGATACTTTGATTGTAGCTTGATATGCTTGTTAGTTTATGACAATGATATGTTGATTGTTGGGAAGTCCTCTAATGACTTGTCATTCCTAAATAAGAAGGTGATTGAGACATTTGATATGAAGGATTTGGGGGATTTCAAACATATTCTTGGCATGCACATTACTTGTGATAGGAGTAAAAAATGCATATGCTTGTCTCAAAGTGAGTACATATCCAAAGTACTTTAGAGGTTCAATATGCAAGGTGGAAAGGCATTGAGTACACCTTTACCTACATACATGAAATTGAGCAAGGATGATTGCCCCAAATCAGATAAGGAAAAGGAATTCATGACTAAAATTCCTTAGCAATCTATTGTTGGTAATCTCATGTATGCTATGGTAGCTACAAGACTAGAAATTGCATTTGGAGTAGGGATTGTGAGCATATATATGTCTAATGGTGGAAAGAAGCATTTGAAAGTGGTCAAGATGATTTTGATATATCTTAGTGGCACTAAGGAAAAGTGTGTATGCTTGGGTAAAGGAAAGGCATCCATTATTGGTTATATAGATTCGGATTATGCTAGTTGTGTAGACAATCAAAAGTCTACATTAGGGTACATTTTTCACTTTAATATTGTTTCTATCTCTTGGAGATATCATCTTCAAGAATTTACAACTATTTCCACTATAGAAGTAAAGTATGTTGTAGCACGTGAGGCATGCAAGGAATGATTGTGGCTTTCTCATCTTGCTTGTTATATGGGTTTAGCTTAACATGTACCTCATTTTCTTAGTAATAGTTAGAGTGCCATTGCTTGTGCTATGAATTTGGTGTATCATGCAAAGACCAAGCACATTGAGGTGAGGTATCACTTCATTAGAGACTGCTTAGCCAATGAGCGCATTATTCTTGAGGTTCATACTCGTGATAATGTGGTAGATGCTTTGAATAAAGATCTACCATAGGATAACTTTTGATATTGTTGTCACTTGATAGGGGTTACTTGATTCCTAATGTTGCACAATTACTTGTACATTTTGTAACATGCCCATCAGTTGGGAGGTATAGTTTATATACTTACACTCAAGTATTCTTTATCATTCTTTATTTTTTCTCCTTAAGTCACTTTGGCCATATTGGCATTTAGTGGGAGGTTGTTAGCATGAGTGTCCATGTGCAATGCTAAATGGCCTCCAAACCCTTTTTTCTATCTTTTTAAATAAAACATATAGTGGCCTCATAAGCCACATACTTGAGGTTCGATCGCATTTGTAAAACCTAGGAAATCTATGTTTGTGCTCTCTATGTACTATGTGTTTTTTGCGTATTCTATAGGTCACATATAGAGTACTATGTGTGCATTAAGAACTTGGTATTCTAATGCAAGGATATCATCATGAAGCTCATGTGAAGGGGAATCCATGGCACATTTCCATCACACCACTTCAAGAAAGCAACTTGAAGTTGTAGGTATGGCTGAAAATAAGTCACTACATGTATATGTTACACACATGAAGGATTTGAAAGATCAATTGGAAAACATGGATGAGATCATTTCGGATGCATCAATCACTTCCACACTACTCAAAGTATCGTCAGAATCTTTTCAAAGATTTCCTACTATATATCATTTGTTTGCGAAAGGAAATCTAAATATGTATATTTCTGATGAGGTTGTGTCTCTTCTTTTGTAGGGATATCATGTTGGAAACAATGCCAATTGGTCAAAGTCTCAAAATCCCATGTTGGTCCATTTTGTGGAGAGAGTAAAACATGTGTAGAGAATGTTCTTGTACCTTCTACGAGGAAGCAACGTGGGCAGCGTGGGTAGTTCAATCCACTCCCAAAGCTCCCACCAGCGTACCCCAGCGGGCGCAGCCGGTGGTGAAAAGAGTTTTTAAAAATCATAGGCGTTTCAGACGAATGCGAACGGACAACGGACCATCCGATTAGCGACGCCATTTTTCGGATGTTGTTTTTTTTTTTTTTGATGAGGTGTTTAAGAAGGTGTGTTCACATGAGTTTGAGGATTTCTAGCAGCAAACTTGTTAGCATTCTATGCTACTTTATAAGTATGTGATCTTTTCACACACGTATCTAACTTAGGGTCTTCCATAGCCTAAGTTCAGATGAGGGTTTGTTGACTATCAGTTTCACACTGATTCTTCCTCTTTCAGTCACTCATATTCACTCTTATATAACCTATAAGGTCACACATCTCATGTATATTCAGATTACTGCCCATACATCTAAATATGTTTGTTACATTGTACATTCACTCATACATCTATTTCTCATCACATAGAGTGGTTGAGAGTTTTGCTCCCACATTGTACATTGAACATTGGTATATATGATACTATGAGTAAGCGATGGCTTATGTAACACCTTACACATGTCGTCTATTCTTTCTCTATCTTTATCTCATCATTTGTATGATTAAGTTGTGGTATGTTCATGTTTTGTCAATATGGAAGATTGCTGGAATTAATGTTGTACATGACTGGAACTATGGAACCATGGACCTGTGACATGAGCCTAAGGGCCTACCTCACTTCCAACATTTGGCACCAGAGCACTAAGGTTTTGGTTTCAGAACTTTAGGTCTTTGGCATCAATGCATTAAGGCTCTCATATTCACAGGTTCCCAGACTTCCACATATACAACATATGATTTGAAAGCATCTTCTGACATTTGATATACACACTTAATCTAGATGAGTAGAGATTTGAGAATTAGACATTTCAGTCACATGTGTATTCATCAGTGTGGAGTATGAAGTTGATGATCTGTTAGCAGCCGAATATTTTTGGAAGAGTATGCAAATACTTTACAAAAGTATTGTTTGAAGACCAAGACTTCATGAAGAGAAGACTACTTCAAATTCAAGGAAGAACAATGGTTTAGAGAAGATGAAGGAATCAGATCAACATCAAATCACAGGTATCAGTTTCTACTATCAGATTATCATTTGCAGGTCGTGTCTTAGAAGAGCAGTTATGAAGAGATTTGAAGAAATTCAAGGAGTACTTTTATACACTTTCATTATTTGAAAGTTAAGGGCTACATCAAAACAGGTATCTAGAGGTTTTTCTAGAGAGTTTTGAGAGATCTCTTTCATGGCAAGAAAGTTCATCTAAGAAGACAAATTTGAAGATGGGATGAGTTTTTTCAGCCAATTTTCTGTTGTAAGTTGGTTGTTGGATATCAAGGTACAAATGTATCTAGAGAAGGTAACTCTAGAAGGGAAATTCATCATTCAGACAACGATTGGTGAATTTAGTCATTTGAGATATTTGAATCAGAATTTTGATTCAGATATATGAGGAGATGGTAAAACATGATTCTATATTCACTTCCATTTGTATACCATGTTTGTTATATCTCTTACTCTTAGCATTAGAGGAAGAGAAAAGTTCATTCGAAGAAGTCAAGAGTGTTTGCTACTTCAAGATGAAGAAAACAAAAGGTATGGAAGAGAAGTTTGAAGATGTCAACATCATCATCAGGTGGAAGAAAGATGCAGAAAAAGAAAGTCCATCATTTCCAAAAGAAAAGTAAGGCTTCCTTTTCTCATATATTTTCCATATACTTTTCCTATTTTATCCTCTACATCCAAAGACAAGTCTACGAGAACATCTTGCTTAAAGAAGAAGCAGTTTCTTGTTTTGCATTACACTTGGTCATGATTTAGTAGATTTGACAAAGAATTGCATCAAGAGAAACAAAAGCACTCATATGTGTATGAGTTATGTTGAAGCTTTTTAAGCAGGCAGCTTATATGTTCCCTCAAAGAATTCTCGGAGTGTCAATACTGAGCTACTTGGTATATCACAAGTTGCAGAAAAGTATATTTCTTCTTTATCTAACTCTTGAGGTAAAAGATTTTTGTAAGCAGATGTTGAAGACTTGGGTTGAGGTTTTATGTTTGGAAAAGGTTACCTCATATTCAGTATTTTCAGAAACTCAAAAAATTCAGAATCTTCTTGATGTACGAGTCAAGTTGAAGAATCTACTTTTTATGATTGTCTAGACTTTTGGATACATGTTTGTATTCAAAAAGGTGTTCCATCAGATCCTAACACTTGATTGAAAAGTGGAGTTAGCCAAAAGAAAATCAAGCAGGTACTATCACATTTCACCCAGGTAAAATATGAAAGTTATGAAGTATCAACTTGCAACTTTTGGAGTTCTCAAGGTGAGAAGTTTTGTCCACTTATGTTTCAAGTAGGAATTGCAAATTCTTGAAAGGATTTGTTTGAAGAAAAGTTTTACAACTTTTTGAGAAGTATGGACACTTAGAGACATTCAGGTAATAAATCAAACATTCACTCATGAAGGTTTGATAAGAGCAGATTCTACACAGAAGAGATCATTGATCTTGAATAGATCTTGTATGATCTTGGGTATTTATGAGTCAGTTGTCTATCCTTTATTTGTGTAAAGATTTTTAACATTGGAAGAAGTAAGTCAAAGATTCAGATTCTATCATATTTATGTTGTAGAGAGATAGAGATACTTGTTATGTTGTAGAAGGTTATGAATCCTATAAAGCTTTCAGCAAGGTTTTATCAGCTAATCTTATTCTACAATATGGGAAGCTGAAGACTTACAGTGAAAGTTATTAGCAACTGCAGTGCTAATAAAAAGGGTTCAGAGATTTTGTTTCAGATACAGGTATTGATCATTGAACATCAGATTTATGAAGGAAGACGTTCCAGATTTCATAAAGTCTGATATATTTGAAGAATACTGGATACTAGTGTTAAGTCATCCAGGGGGTGATGAAACATGAAGACTTATTTTCATCCATATGTAAAAGAATGCAGATTCATACTTTCAGGTATTCCTATTTCAGGTATTCCTATATTTCCTTTGTCAGGTTCTCTTTATGTTCCAACTTTGAAAGAAGAAGGAAGAAGAAGAATGTTTGGAGAAAGTTCCTGTTAGGATGTTCCTGTTCAGGAGAAGGTTCCAGAGTTCTATAGAGAAGCTTGATATTTCAGAAAGGTATATTTCAGAAGTGCGCACATATATGTTTATACCAGGTTCTGAAGGAAAGAGGTATGAAGGATTTAAAGGATGAAGACATGATGACATCATAGATTTTTTGACTCATATTTTAGTTGATTTCAGTTGAGTTGAGTTGATTTGACTTGAGTACAGTCAGAGATGAACCAGCAGTGTTCATAATACGAGTTGACAATCACAGGTTCCAGGATTCAGTTCTTGATTTTTGGTGTATTTACATGACACAGCAGAAGTACGTTGAGAAATCCTTTTGGAAGGTAAATGCAAATATATGGATCCTAGTGTATGTTTTCAGGTTTTTGAAGACAAGAGATAGCAGGTTCAGAGACAGTTCATGCTATATTTGTTGTCAAGCAGTGATATCTAGTTTGCATATTTTCTCAGGTATTATGGTTCATATTCAGCAAGTGCAAGTTTTTTGAAGAAAAGTCAAATTCAATTTTGAAGAAGACTTTTGAAGAACAAGTTCTGAAGTGCGGGAATACAAGCTTGAAGCTTGTGAGAGTTTGCAGCTTTGACAGGTTGCAGATCTAGTTCAGTTTGAACCAATATGCCATTGCAGGGGGGATTGTTGGAAACAATGCCAATTGGTCAAAGTCTCAAAATCCCATGTTGGTCCATTTTGTGGAGAGAGTACAAGATGTATAAATGTTGTTCTTATACCTTCTACAAGGAAGCAACGTGGGCAGCGTGGGTAGTTTAATCTACTTCCAAAGCTCCCATCAGCGGGCGCAGCCGGTAGCGAAACAGTTTTTTAAAATCTTATGCTTTTCAGACGAATGCGAACGGACAGCGGACCATCAGATTAGCGACGCCGTTTTTTCGGATGTAGTTTTTTTTTCCTCCCGATTACGATCACTAGCTTTATTGAAGCGAGTGCTTTTGGAACTACTTTATTCAGGAGCTTTTCAAGATCTATACAATACTATAAAAGAAGCCATTGGGCTCATTGCCTTTCATCCTTCACCTGGTATTCAACACAAGCTTGGAGCTTGGACCTCAGTAGAGGTGGTGTTTCTTCTATCACATGGGGCAGCCATGGTGCTAACTTGAAGCATGTTGAGGAGAAGCTATGGAGTTCTTCTTAATGATTCTTCTTGGAGAAGATGAAGGGTGTGCTCACACTCTAGCTCATGGAGAGGAGGTTATCTCTTGTTCATGGCAAGAAGACTTGGTCATTAGCAGCTTGATGGTGAGGATCGGCCATCTACATGGTGTATTTGAAGATTGTCTTCTACAGGAAGATATTAGGTTGAAGATTGTCTTCTACAAGAAGATGTCGGGCTACTTCAAAGACATTGGATGGTGCCATCTACATGGTGTATTTGAAGATTATCTTCTACAAGAAGATATCAGGTTGAAGATTATCTTCTACAAGAAGATGTCGGGCTACTTCAAAGACATTGGATGGTGGTTAACATAAGATTTACATCTTATGTTAAGGATTCAGGTACATATTCTCTTTATGCACACAGGTACTACTTGAAGTTTATGGAGGCCTTGGCGTTCATATCAGGAGGAGTCCTATTCGGCATAGGTACAAGAGAAACAGTACGTATATGCTTTATCCATATTTTGATGAGGTGTTTAAGAAGGTGTGTTCACATGAGTTTGAGGATTTCTAGCAGCAAACTTGTTAGCATTCTATGCTACTTTATAAGTATGTGATCTTTTCACACACGTATCTAACTTAGGGTCTTCCATAGCGTAAGTTCAGATGAGGGTTTGTTGACTATCAGTTTCACACTGATTCTTCCTCTTTCAGTCACTCATATTCACTCTTCTATAACCTATAAGGTCACACATCTCATGTATACTCAGATTACTGCCCATACATCTGAATATGTTTGTTACATTGTACATTCACTCATACATCTATTTCTCATCACATAGAGTGGTTGAGAGTTTTGCTCCCACATTGTACATTGAACATTGGTATATATGATATTATGAGTAAGCGATGGCTTATGTAACACCTTACACATGTCGTCTATTCTTTCTCTATCTTTATCTCATCATTTGTATGATTAAGTTGTGGTATGTTCATGTTTTGTCAATATGGAAGATTGTCGGAATTAATGTTGTACATGACTGGAACTATGGAACCATGGACCTGTGACATGAGCCTAAGGGCCTACCTCACTTCCAACATATCAATCAAGAGTGAATAGAATGCACAAAAAGAGAAAGAGCAAGTATGGTTCAATTTTGGGTTCAGCAAAATCAAGTCTCAATCTTCCTCTTCCGCTTTTTCCTCTCTTGATGATGATATGCAAAAAGAAAAGAGATGCATGTATTGTTCAAAAGGTGGACATACGATTGGTGAATATAAAAATCTTGCCAAGTGTAAAGAAAGGAATAAATAATCTTGCATGTCTACTATTGAGAATATATCTAATTCAAAGAATAATGAAGCTAAGGTTTCTCGAGATGTTTGGGCATGTGTGTACATGTCATTATGATTCATCATCACATTCTACATGTATGATTGTGAATGAGCCTGATTTGGACTGGTTTTCTAATAGTGGTGCTTCAAAGCATATTACTTCATGCGAAAGATTTTTCGCATCTTTGAAAGATGAACCCAAGGGAGGACATGTTGTATGTGCAAATAATGCTTACTATCCTATCATTGCAGTTGGATAAATTTGGCTTACAATTGAAAATGGAGGTAGTGTTACTCTCAAGAATGCATTGTATGTACCTGGTATAAAGAGTTTGGTTCCTACTATTGCTAGTGGCAGCCTTCATGTAAACTTTGTTGATGACAAATGTATGGCTCATGATTTCAGCTAGCGATGTTATTGAGATGTCCGGTTACATTAATGCAATGGATTGTATCGCTTGAATACATATAAGAGAATCACCGCAAATTCTTTTCTTACACATACTTCTTTTATGGCTGAATTGGAGTTATGGCATGCTCATTTCGATCATGCAAAAGAAGGATATAAGAGAATCACCTCAAATTCTTTTCTTACACATACTTCTTTTATGGCTGAATTGGAGTTATGGCATGCAAAAGAAGAATATATTTAATGGTTCTCCAACACTTTGAGTCCATTGAAAGCATGCATGTGAAGGTTGTATACTTGGAAAATTGCATCATGCGCCTTTTCCCAAAGACCGTGCTACACATGCTACACCAAAATTGCAACTTGTTCATAGTGATGTATGTGGTCCGTTCAAGACTCCATCTTTTGGCAAGTATGTAGACTTTGTTTCCTTCATTGATGATGCAACATGTTGTACTTGGGGGTATCCTATGAAATCAAAGAATGAGGTATTCTCTTGCTTTAAAGTACTTTTAGCTATGGCTGAAAGTCTTTGTGGAAATAAGATTTTGACTCTTCTCATGGATTGTAATGGTGAACACATGTCACATGAATTTAATGCTTTTCTTTATGAAAGAGGTATTGCACACCAATATAAAGTGCCATATAAACCTCAAAAAAACAGTGTTGTAAAGCACATGAATAGAAAACTTCTTCAAATGAAATGATGTATGGTTAAAGGAAAGCATCTTCCAGATAAGTTATGGATGAAAGCCACATGTGTGCAAACTATGTATTGAACCCTTGTCCTACAAAATCATTGCGAGTCACACCTTATCAGGATTAGAATGGGTGAAAACCAATGGTAAGTCATATGTGCATATTTGGTTGTTTGGCATATGCTCTTGTGCAAGCACAATAGTGTCACAAACTTGATGGCAAGGCAAAGAAATGTATATTTTTTTGGATATAGTAATGAGAATAAAGGTGACCACTTATACTAACCATTGACAAACAAAATTATTGTAAGTCAAGATGTGGTATTTGAGAAAACTTCAACTTGTCCTTTACTTGAATGCAAAGTCTAGCGGACATGGTTAACAAGATGTATTTTATACACTCATGCCTTTGTTTCAAAGTAGTGCACTTGACTATGGTCATGTAGGACATCCAAATAAGGTTCAAAGAGCTAAAAGCTTCCCATCACTTATGGTTGAAAAATTCCAACCAAAAGTGGCTGAAAATTCCCCAAATTTGTAGAGAAATATGATTGAAAAATTCCAGCCATAGATGGCTGAAAATGTGAGACCAAACATGGCTAAAAATGTGCAGCTACACATGGATAAATTTCACCTCACTTTTAATGTACATTTTGATTATATATTACATGAAAACACATGTCTATCAAGGATGCACAATCTATGCCAAAATGCTGCAAAAAATTTTGTAAAATAGCAATCTTAGTGCTCCTTTACTTGGTAAAACAAGATCAAGCTCTTGCCATGCATCAAGTGACTTTTCTAAAGCATCTCAACCACATGTAATGAATAGCAAATGACTTTTGAAATTGTAGGTGTTGCTTAAATTTGGATGAGCATGATGCTATTAGAGTTAGATTCTATTCACAAAACTTCTACTTGGGGTTTATGTGAGTTGACAAAAATTAAGAATGCCATTGGGTTTACAAAATTAAAAGGAAGTTAGATTGAAGCATTGATTTCTTCAAAGCTGGACCATTGCAAAAGATTATGTGAAAAAATACAGCATAGATAATTTTTGTTTCAACACTCCATTACTTGAACATTTGCCCCATTGTAGCAATAGTGACTTGATTGATCTTTCTAAAGAAACATGAAACTTCTTCAAATTGTCAATCCAAGAATGAACTAATTAAATTGTTGCTCAAAGAATAATGCAATAAACCATAAATCAATTGTTTATAGAAGAATTAAGTCAAAATTGACATGAGATAATCAAATATAAAAAAAAATATGTAGGTGGTAAAAGCACAACTTTTAAGATGTTATAGCCGAAAATTTAAATGATCATAACTCAATGAATATAGCGCCAAATTGAAAGTTCCTCAAACACACTTAGAAACTCATCCATGATCTGACATTCAAGTCTGAATGCATTTTGGACATGAATATTCAACCAAAGAACACACAACATTCCACACAAAGGATTACACAAAGGAATACCAATGAAGAAGAAGATGAAAACAAAAGGAAGCTCTCTCTATTCTAAAGAAAAGAATACAAATGATTTCATGTCCCTCAATCCTTCTTTATATGGGCATAACTATTCCCAAAATGAGCTGCTTTCTCCTCCGGTTCTCAAATTCTAGGCTTCTAAACTAGTATCTATGATCATCTAATGACTCTCTAACTTTGTACATAGCTCTATGATAACACAAGGAAGATGTTCTTGAGTTTTACAAAATTTAGATCTTTCTACCTCTACCTTTTTAGGCCATTTTCAAAGAAAAAGTATCAATATACAAAGGATTTTTGTTGCTTCATGTCATCATTCAACATCCTCCCCTCCTAAACCTCTGATGCCATCATCAAAACTTCGAAGTATTTTTGTTGAATTCTTCAGTGTCTTTGTCTTTTACTCTTAACCTCTTGATTCTTTGCATATCTTTGAATTTCGTATGAATTCATATGATCTCCTAGATCTATGATAACTTTCCCAATGAGCTGATTCTCTGATGTATCCATTGCATTCATCTCTATCACTCCAACAATATTATCTCATATGCCGACAATCTTGCCTCGGACCTAGAGAAATGCTGCCAAAAGTCTTTAACTCCTTTTCAAAAAAAATCATAGTGAACCCATCCTCAAATGTTTGAATATGTATAATTTGAATAAATATTACTCCCATGAAATATGCCATTTGGCACTACCTATCTGATGCTTCACTTGTATCAAAAGGTAATGCCTTGGTTGCCTAGTGAAAACCTAAGGAACTTTTTTTATCTAATGCTTCATTTGTATCAAAATGTAATGCTTTAATTGCCTAGTGAAAACCTATAAACTTTATTGCCTAGTGAAAAGCTAGAAACTTTATTATTTATGAAAAGGTTTCAAGGTGAGCTTTAATCATCTTCAAAATCTTGATCTACATTATAAAAGTCTAATCTTGTGCATCTTTGATATCTATTATAAACGTATCACATATATTAAGCATATAAGACTTCATCAACCATCCTCCTCTTGATGGACCTACTAACTTTGCAAAATATAGCCAGATCTTTGGGTATGTATCCATTTCATCTTCTCTCCAAAAATTCAAGAAAATTTCTTGATCAAGCACATGGATAGTATGCAAGATTTAGCCTTAAACTGATAGGTGACTTTGTCCAAACATGCTTGCATTCTTTATGATTTGCCAAAAATTATCTTGTCCATACTGGATCAACCTTATGAAAGAAATCTTTTGTAAGCACAAATTGGCTATTTGAATATTCCAAAATATTTTATGGTTCTTTTCTTGATATGCTTATTTGATATTATTTAATATACTTTTGTGAATAAGGTAATGCAATATCCAAAATCTAAATACTTCTAAAAAACCTAATAGGCTCTTTATTTTGTGAACCAAAAATTTGATCAAGTTTTCCTCATATTTACTATACATATCTCTTAGGCATGCTAATTTAGCATTCCTATTTTTTATCAGTGTACTTCAATTTTGCTCTATATCAAGATCTTCATTATGAGGTCTCACATTTATTTCATGTTCCTTTCTCCTTCTCCTTCATAATCTTGTGTTTCCATTATAGGGCTATTTTGTGCCTCTGATATATAAATATCTCCCTCTCCTACGTTGATATCTTCCTTAAATTGCTCCATCTTCCTTATTTTGTCTTCTATTTTCTCTTGCTCTTTTTCTACGGTTTCAACTGATCTTTCCATATTTCTCTTCATTTATATTTTTAAATGCTTCCACTTGGTTTATTATAAATTCTCTATATTTTTAATATTCGTCTTACATCTCCTTTACTTGCATCATGACATTTGCTTGTTTACTCTCTTGATTCTCTATGATCTCAACCTTGTTTTTCAATTTCCTATTTTTCTTTCTTAATTCGTCAAATTCCCTGTTTCTTCTATTCTTCCTTTTTTATCATTGATCTGAATAGCTCTATTGTTCAGAATCTATCATGGAAAGAAATTCTTGGTTATGATCCTTTAAACTTTTGAAAGATAAGTATAATATATTGTTCTTTCTTTTTTGATTCTCAATCTCTTTGTCCTTCTCATTGATTTCCTCTTCTTTCTGATGAATTTTCTCTACTTGTGTGTGAATGAATTCTTATTTGTGTTGAATCACCTTTCGTTCGAGAAAAAAGTGAACCCTGATAGGTCTTGTAAGGATCTTTAATGTTTAGGGATTAAAAATTAAGATTATCAAAGATTAAGAGGAAAAAAACCATTGTTGGTTTTCTGCATTAAAATATAGAAGAGTAATATGCTTGAAATGAGTGCTCAATCAAAAGATTATACGCCATATTTCATACAGATGACTATAGACAAATCAATTATTGCCTATGACGTTGGGGAAGGATAGAGAGAGTGAAGGTGTGTGCACTTGTAGTCAATCTCTAACATTCATTTCTTCAAGATCCTATGGTATAACAGAAAGGGCATTGATCCAAAAAATCACAGGTGGTTAAAGCCATCCAATCATCTAAGATCTAATGCTCCATCGAAATTGCAGCTTATCTAAAAATCCAATTCAATTAAAGCCATTGAATCCATCCCACATCCAAGGGAGGACATAAAATGGTGCCCTTCAAGAGATTCCTTGATCTATAGCCCTTAGATCTTGGTCTAATCCAAGGTCACACAATTAAAGACACTTTCTTTGAAAACAATGCATCCTCGACCCTTCGATTGCCATGGAAATCCGATGATTGGATTGTAAAGGCACATTTTCTTTTATCCATTCAAAAAGAAACAGTCATCTTTATTTCACCTAAGGATCTACAATGAGCGTCACCTTGAATTTTCCAATATCACATGAATCCTTAGATCTTTTGGACACTCCAATGGTGAAGATTTGAAAGTTTGAGATCCAAAACGACTCTCTCTACAAAACCCACAAATTCGTGGTGGTTTTCAAAGATTTGGCTAGCAAAAAACAAGGGAACCTATTCCTAATCTAAGGGATTAAGAAACTAGACTATGTCCATTGCTCTTTCCTCATTGGTGGATCACTAATCAACCTTTAATCTAAAAGGCCCAAAGAGGGATCATTTTTTCACCTAATCTTTGTGTTCCTTAATATCTCTTCTCTCTTTTGTATTACTTGATTTATGTTTTCCACCTCATTCTCCAAGTTTTTCTTGTCTTTAGTGAGTATTCTAATTTACTTTGAATAATTCACTACTTCTTCAGTCATCTTGATGATTTCATCTTAGAGATAAGCATTATCTTCCAAGATGACCTTATTCTCTTCTTGTACTTTACTAGCATGCTCCTTGCTTTGAAGTTTCTCTTTTATATGTATTTTCTTTTGTTCCTCCATGCTTGTTTTTAATATTACTGCTTATCTTGAGCCTTCTGAAAAACATGAACATCCGTTCTATATAGATTCAAGTTGTTCAGATCATGTTGTAAGATATTTTGATCTTCTATCTAACTTGGAGTATCCAAGGCATAAGCACAAAGTACAAATAGGAGATGACACCAAGCACAATGTGGAGAAGATTGGTAATGTCAAAGCTTCCAATGGTAGGATAAACATTTTGAGTAAGGTTCTTTATGTACCCACTATCACTAAAAACCTAATAAATGTAGGTCAAATAGTTGAAAAAGGCTTCTAAGTTAGGTTCACCCATCATAGATCTTTCTTGGAACACCTATGTCAAGGCTTTAAGATGATAGTGAGAGGTGAGAAGCATGGTAGGCTAAGGATGTGCTCAAACTCAGGGCATAGACTATGAGGAGACCTTCTCACTGACTCCGAAGATGACCACCATCAGGACATTGCTTAGTGTAGCAACTGTAAGAAATGGGAAGATAGTTCAAGTTGATGTGTGTGTGTGTGTGTGTATGTGTGTGTGTGTGTGTGTGTATATATATATATATATATATATATATATATATATATATATATATATATATATATATATATATATATATATATATATATACACACACACACACACACACATATATATATATATATATATATATATATATATATATATATATATGTGTGTGTGTGTGTGTGTGTGTGTGTGTGTGTGTGTGTGTGTGTGTGTGTATATATATATATATATATATATATATATATATATATATATATATATATATATATATATATATATATATATATATATATATGTGTGTGTGTGTGTGTGTGTGTGTGTGTGTGTGTGTGTGGGTGCATGTGTGCGTGTGTGTGACTTAACGTTATTACTATTTGTAGTGTATCCAAGATCTGTAAGGTATAGATATATATAATGTTTCCACATTTGTAAAGAAATTACGAAAAGAAACTGTGTCTCTATATCCAAGTAGTATGTTTGCAAAGAGATTACACATCTAGTGTATGGAGAAGGATTTTGGAGGCGTAGATGTTTGTAGATTCAAAGTTTTAAGCAATAGGATTCGATATACATCAATGCTTAGATGCATGGTTTATTGGGTGGGCAAAAAAGCAATGAACAATATCATGAAGTATTCTATCGGTCCTTAAAATCCATATGCCCTACTTCCTACTAGAGAATCTAAGAAAGGGAAATGGTATGTTCCGCCAAAAGAAAAACAACAGGACAAAGTAAAATTTCCCTGAATTAATTCTTTGATCAAATATGGCAAATTAAAGATGGAGAGGACATGCTAGACATATCCAAGAAGGGGACTCCAAAGAAAAATTTATCTTTAAAGAAGAAAATAAATATCCTTCATATCGTTTTGGTTCTTTAGTTATTATCCGTTCAAGAGATTTATCCCACATTGGATTACTAGTATCTAACCAATGTCCTTTTTGGGTGCACCATGGATCCTTATCTTGTTCCGTATATATGTGTGCAAACATATATTTGTGCAAACAAACTTTAGAGGATATTGCAAAACATTTTTCCAAGATATTTGTTTATGGTAGGATGTATATTTCTTTTAGTATTAGTATGGTGTAATATGGTTAGACTATCAATGTGCACATCATGTAAAATAATTTCAATACATTTATGTGCACAAAAATATATAGCAATGACTTTCATAACATTGAACAAAAAACATAGATGTGAAAAAACCAAAACAACATTTTTTATTGAGTATATAGTTTTCCTTCACATTAGACTGAGAGGGTTAGATTATCAAAGGTTTAAAGTTGATTATGTTAGGCGATAGACAAGTAATACAAAATATTGTTCCCTCTCTTTTGATATTTATAGCTACATCATAAATTGAAAAGCACAGTTGTGGTAAAGCCTCGTCAATTATTCTAAAAAAGCTCTGAAAATATGTAGTTTTGGGTTTTTTTTTGTAACATCTAGGTTTCTATTTCAAGATCAATACTGATCATCATTTATCTTGATAATTCTCTTTAAAATCTAAATGTAATTAAATCCCAAGCTTTATTTTCCATATTCCATAACCAAATCTTATCAACAGGGGAAATCAAGAGTATCGATATGAAGCTTACATAGAATTAGTACTTACTTTACATGAAATGATGTCTCAAGCACCCTAATTATCATCTTTTGGAATCTAGATTTTACATATAAGATCATCAAATTCTTTAATACAGACCCTTGCATACTATTGGTTCTTTTATGAGACTTTTAGCAAAAAGAAGCCTCTCTCTATGTGATTAAGAGAAAAATCGATGTCAACTAGCTATTTCTCTATTTTATGAATATGTGATATTGTCATTAGGCCATTTTGGCCCTAATTGTTTTGGTTACCCTAGCATGCTAGACATCCTTCGATCCTTCATTCCGTCTGTGCAGAAATTGGGACTCATCGTTTCTTCCTCTTTATTCATGATTTGCAATTTTTCTTCTGAATATAGAAGATCTAGTGCATCACCACATATAAAATGCATTCCAAGTAGCCAAAGGGCTTCTAATTCAATATGGTGTGTAATGATGTTCGACGGAAATATACGAAATGTTTGTGTGCTTTAGTTAACCAATCGAGTAGAGAGCCAACTTCAGTGAATATTTGATTTTGTGCTTCATCAAAAGAAACATGCTCAATATCATCACAAAGACTAGAGACATCCTTTGCATAGCAATCTAATGCAAAAGAAACACATTGAGATCCTAAACGAGTAGGATACAATAGAGCTGCATCTAATTTGCTATCTTCCAAAGCCTACACCAACCATTTAGGCATATTTTTTACCTTCTCTATATCAGCTCTCTCATTAACAAGTGCATGATGTAAATCTGCATTAAAAAATGGAATGATCTACATCAATAATGTAATTATCTACATCATCATTTGAAACATGTAAGGGTTGAGAAATTGCCTCATTTGGACCAAGACTTGACTATCCACTTGTAAAAAGTAGCAGCAAAGTGTCATACACCACAAATGACCAACATATGGCTTTTGATCATGTCAAGCCTCATATGGAGCGATAGAATATAGTGCTTTGGTTGGACATGTGTTAAGTACATATGCTGCACACATAACATCCTCATGCCAAAAGCTATATGGTAAAACCGGACTTTTGAACATACATCTTGCCATCTCCATGAGAGACCTATTCTTCCTTTTGGAAAATCCATTTTTTTGAGGTGTATATGGTAGATAGAAATGCATTAAAATGAGAAGACATGTATCCCCCCCCTCAATTAGAATGGAGGGTGCCCATTTTACATTCTGATAGATTTTTCGCCAAAACCAAAAACTCTTTGAAGTACATAAACACTTCCGAATTTGCTTTCGGTGGATACACCCATGCATGCCTAGAAAAATCATTAATTAAAGTCACATGAAGTAAAGGTATTTCCCAAAAGAAGGTGTCTGCCTAGGACCACAAAGATCACTATAAACAAATTGCAATTTTTGGTAGCTCAAATTGAACCATCTTTTGGGAAGGAGCAACACTATATTTCTCCCAAAATACAACCTTCACAAATGTGTTTACCAAGTGCATCAAGTTTTGGTAAAGTGGACACCATTTCAGATTTATGCAAGCGTAGAAAACTAGCAAAATTTAGATGATCAAAGGGTGCATGCAAAAGTTTTGCATCTAAGATAGCCGAGAATCTTGAACTGAACATGTTGAATCATCGAAAGACTTTGCATACTCTATGATCTTATATAGCCCACAACATAAAATGTGATAAGCAATAATGATATCGCCATTCAAGAGATCATGAATTGTACATCTATCATCAACAAACTCGATGACCAAGATGATCTTGGCTAATGTTAAAATTGACAACATATTTTTCTTGATCCTTGGCACAAAAAAGCATTTGACAATGTGAAAGAAATACCATCAGCAGTAGTCAAAATGATCTAACCAACTCCCATGACAAGATAAGAGAAGTTGTTGGTGCATGTGACAATATTCACTATAGGGGCAAGCTCAAGTGAAATGAAGAAATTGTGTTGTGATGTAATATGTTTCCCTACCCCACTATCAAAGTACCAAACATTTGAGTCTACCTCAAACATACATTTCTCATGAGAAGATCATTCATAGCTACGAGTAGTAGTAAGAACCCATTCTTCATTATGAACAAGCTTAACACACTTTGTTTTAGGTATAGAGGCCTTTGCAACAACCATTCTAGCCTCTTTTTTCTTTGCCTCTTTTGCAGCTAGTTTTGGACAACTCTTTATGCTCTTTATGACATGATCTTTTCCTTTAAGGCATTTACAAAAGTGTTTTTGCTTTTCTATTTCCTTCTCGTCTTTGTCTTCTTTTTTATTGTGTAGAATTAGTAGATTTGTTCTTACTAGTAGATGGGATCTGTTTACCTTTGTCCTTCTAATTAGCTAAGAAATATTTATTTGCAACACACATAATGGACATGTTCTACCTGGATTCATCTTCCTGCAACAAAAAAGAGACTAACTCCTTAAATGTTAAGGCATTTGGATTGCCTTTTTCCATCGCCTAAGGAGTAGAAGCAAAACTTTGATATGAATCTGGAAGACCATTAAGAATGATTTGCACAAGCAAACTATCTGGCAAGACTTCATCTACAGAAATCAATTACTCTTTAGAATCTTTGATATTTGTCCAAAAACTATCCATAGAATCTCCTTCATTCATATGCTCACGCTCTAATTGTTTTTGGAGGTAAGAAACCCAAGCCTCATTTCTTGCTTGGTATAAAGTGCTAAGTGCATCCAAACATCCTTTGCTATTCTGCAAGAGTGAATATGAGGAATATTGGCACATTTGACAGACAAGTTTACCAATGCATGTGCATGAGCATCTTTTCCACCCCAATGAAGTTGCTCTATAGTAGGTGCAACTTGAACCATAACACGAGTAGGAGTCTAAAGATCATCATCTTCAATGCCATCTACATCACCTTCAGTTATTGTATTTGTAGATGTATTAGGATGTTGTTCAACACCTTGCACAATGTTCCATAGCTCTTTTGCCACTAATACATGATGCATCACTAGAGCTAGAGAAAGATACAACTTCAACAACAACAATAGAAATCATAATACAAGGGATTTCAGCATGTTCATATATTTAGGTAGTGATGTGTGTGAACACATTAGGAAAACCAGGGCAGTTTTTTCCCTCTTTAGGAGGTTCTTTTCCCTTGGCTTGTATATATGCCTATTGCCTTAATAGATCACTTATCTTTGTACATTCTAGTGGTAATATGTTCAGTATTGTGTGTTGTGCTCCAAGCTTCTCCTTCTTCCTTGTGCTGTTTGCGCGCTTTCGCAGACGTCTAACTCCAAAAATTGGTATCAGAGCAGGTCACCGCTTCATCTAGGGCATTGTTGACACTCCTCTGGTCATAGTCTTAGAATTGCACAAAATTTGGTGAGCATGCTCAGGGTGATTAGGAGATCGAAACAACTTCGCTATGTGGTGGCCAAATCATGATCTGAGCTCATTTTGGCCTCTGAATGCACTATCACAGTGCTTGTATAGGCTATTTTTTCTTTTTGTGCCAAAGATATATACATGTTTTAGTTTGCCCGTATAAGCTCTCAAAGTCTGCTATAGGTTTAGTAGAACTCATCAGGGTAGCTCTATTCAACTTTTTTAGATACAACCATTGTTCTACATCAGGGTATTTTAGTCAGTGGCCATGGCTGAAAGCAGTGATGTATTTCGTACGTTGGTTGTTGAGGATAAGTTGGATGGTACGAATTACCCATTGTGGGCTTATATGATGCATCATGTATTGGTCACAAAAGGACTATGGAATATTGTGTAGGGTGTTGAAAAACATCCTATTACACCTACAAATACAAGTATAGAAGCTGATGCAGATGGTGTTTGTCTATAAGTAGACTCAGATGTTTGGTACTTTGATAGTGGGGCAACCACACATATTACCTCCTAGCACATTTTTTTCACTTCACTATAAGGTAATATTGTTACATGCACCAATAGCTCATCTTATCCTGTCATGGGAGTTGGTAAGATCATTTTGACTATTGCTGATGGTAGTTCTTTCACATTGCTGGATGTTGTATTTGTGCCAGGGATCAAGAAGAACCTGTTATCAATTTCAACTTTAGCCAAGATTGGCTTGGTTGTGAAATTTGTTGATGATAGATGTACAGTTCATGATCTGACAAATGGTGATGTGATTATTACTTCTGGCATTTTATGTCATGGATTGTATAAGCTCATAGACTATGAAAAATCTGTGAATGATTCAACATGTGCAGTACATGACTCTCAGGCTATGTAAGATGCAAAGCTTTGGCATGCACACTTTGGTCATCTGAATTTTGCTAGTTTGTTATGCTTGTAGAAATATAAAATGGTGTCCTCTTCGCCCAAACTTTAGGCACCTAGTAAACATGTTTGTGAAGGCTATATTTTGGGCAAAATGCAACGTTCATCCTTCCCAAAAGATGGTTCAGTTGGAGCTACTCAGAAATCATAGTTTGTACATAGTGATGTCTGTGGTCCTATGCAAACACCTTCTTTTGGAAACTATCTTTACTTCATGACTTTCATCGATGATTTTTCCAAGCATGCATGGGTATATCCATTGAAAGCAAAGTCCAAAGTGTTTATGTGCTTCAAAAAGTTTCTAGTTTTGGCTGAAAATTTGTTAGCATGTAAAATGGGCACCTCCATTCAGATCAAGGGGCTTTAATGCATTTTTGGCTAAACATGGGATAAAGTATCAGTATACAGTGCCATATACACCTCAACAGAATGGAGTTGCAAAACGGAAGAACATGTCACTCATGGAGATGGTGAGGTGTATGGTCAAGAGTCAGGCTTTACCTCATAGTTTTTGGCTTGAGGCCGTTATGTGTGCAACATATGTACTTAACAGATGTCCCAATAAACCATTGAAGTCTATCACTCCATATGAGGCTTGGCATGGTCGTAAACCATCTATTGCTCACTTGTGTGTCTTTGGTTGTTTGACATATGCACTAATGCGTGAACAACATCACGGAAAATTGGATGGTAAAGCAATAAAATGTATTTTTGTTGGGTACAATTCTGAAAGCAAAGGCTATCATCTATATCATCCATAGAATAAACACATTTTGGTTAGCCGTGATGTTGTTTTTATGGAAGATGCTATTCAACATTTACTTTCATGTATGAAGGAGACATCTGTTAGCTCCAAAGACATGTATGATACTTTGATGCCTCTTTTTACAGGTGGACAGTCTAGTGTTGGTCCTAATGAGGCAACTTCTTAACCTTTGCAGGTTTCATGTGATGATGTAGATCATTCCATTTCTGATGCAGATTTACATGATGTACTTGTTGATGAGAGAGATGATATTGACGATGCAAAAACTATGCCAAAATGGTTATTGTAGACTTTGCGTGATAGCAAATTAGATGCAACTCTATCATACCGTACTCGTTCAAGCTCTCATACTGCCTCTTTTGCATCAGATTGCTATGCTATGGCTGCCTCTAATCTCTATGATGAGAATGAGAGTGTTTTGTTTGATGAAGCACAAAATTCTGAAAATTGGATGGCTGCTATGCAATTAGAATATAATGCTATCATGAAAAATGGTACCTAGTCTTTATGTGACTTGCCTCCTGGCAAGAAGTCCATTGACACTAAGTGAGTATACAAGCTGAAGCGTAAGCCTGATGGAACAATTGGAAGGTATAAGGCTAGGCTTGTTGCAAAGCGTTATGCATAGGAAAGAGGCATTGATTTTGATGAAACCTTTGCTCCTACATGCCAAATGACTATTGTTCGTAGCATATGTGCACTTGCAGCTCATCATGGTTGGAATGTACATCAATTGGGCATTGAAACTGCATTTTTGAATGGTGACTTGCACGAAGAAGTGTATGTTTTTCTGACCCATGGCTTTGTGTAGAAAGGGCATGAAAACCAAGTACGAGGTTGAGGAAGGGATTATATGGTTTAAAGCAAGCACCACATGCGTGGTATAAAAAGATACATGCCTATCTGATTGCACATGGTTTTGAGAAGAGTCCAACTGAAAGCACCTTATATGTTAAGCGTGCTAATGATGTGCTTCTAATCATTGTTGTGCATGTTGATGACATGCTACTCAGTGGTCCTCATGAAAAGAATATTGCTGATTTTAAGGCTGATTTGCATGCCTCATTTGAGATGTCTGATTTGGGGCATTTGCATCATTATTTTGGCATTTAGTTTATGCAAGTTGAGGGTGGAATGGCTTTGTGTCAAATGAAATATATTGATACATTATTGCAATGTTTTGGCCTTGAAGACTATAAACCTATTGCCACTCTCATGGAGACATGTTTACGATTGATTCTTCATGATGCTGGAGTTGCATTTGATGCTATTCTCTATCAGTAGCCTGTTGGATGCTCTTTCAATGAATATGAGTCCCTAAGAAGGTAAATAAGATGAAAATTTGTTCTACATAGATCTAGGTTGTTCAAACCATATTGCAAGCAATGCTACTCTTCTATTTAGCTTGGAGAATCCAAAGCATAAGCATGAAGTACAAATAGGGGATGGCACCAAGCACAATGTAGAGAAGACTGATTATGGCAAAGCTTCCAATGGTAGGAAAAACATTCTGAGTAAGGTTCTCTATGTACCCACTATCACAGAAAACCTAATAAGTGTAGGCCAAAATGTTGAGAAATGCTTTCAAGCTAGGTTTACCCAACAGAGACCTTTCCTGGATGACCTGTGTCAAGGCTTCAAGAAGATAGCTAGAGGTGAGAAGCATGGTAGCCTCTTTACTTTTGAAGTAGGATAAACTGAGAACATAGCTCTATTTAACTTTGGGTCTCAAACCCTAAGTGATCTTGAAGTGTGGCAAAAGATACTTTCTCATGTGAATGAAAGAACCTTCAAGGATATATGTAGGGATCAAAGTGATGTAGGGTTACCAAACATATCAAAGCAACACATGATCAACATGTCATATTGGGAAGGCACAAAGAAAACCTTTCAACCACAAAGGCTACATCCACAATAATCTCTTGGATTTAGTACACACAAATGTGTGGGGACCAAGTCAAAAACCTTCATTAGTAGGATCAAGGTATTATGTTTTGTTTGTTGTTGATCGTAATAGATGGATTGTTTCGTATTCTATCAAGAATAAAAGTGATTGTTTCTGAATGCTTCAAGAATTACCCAGCACATGTGGAAAATGATACAAGTAGATCACTAAAGAAAATCAGATTTGATGAAAGGGGAGAATATTCTCTAAAGATTTTGATGAGTGTTTGCAAGATAAAGGCACCAAAAGAGAAGTGACTACTTGGTACTCTCCTCAATTTAATGGAATTGCACAAAGAAGAAACAAGACCCTAGTTGGATGAGCAAGAATCATGCTTGATTAGAAGAAGCTAACACATTATCTATGGGGAGAAGTAATTTCAACTATTGTATACCTTGTGAACAAACTTCCATCCAAATCTCTTCAAGCTATGAACCCTTATGAAGCTTGGAATAGTAGAAAACCAAGTCTAGGGCATTGAAAGGTATTTGGGTGTTTAGCTTTTGTACATCATGACCTTCACAAATCAGAGGTAAACTAGATGAAAGGGCAACCAAGGCAATATTCATTGGTTATAATTCAACCCAAATGGACTACATGTTCTATAATCCAACCACAAAGCAATTTACTACAAGCAGGGGCATTGTATTTGGGGAACATAAGCCATGGTATGATGAGGACAAACATAAGGTAAACTTACCTTATGATCTTGATTCTAATTTCCATCCATTAGGTAACAAGTATGATACACATGTGAAGGACTCAAGAAGTGAATCTAAAGATGATCAAGATAAAAAGGAAAGAGAATATAAGCTTTGGAAGTCAAGATGAAAGGCCAAAATCCAATAATGTGGAAAATGGTCCAAAAATACTCTTAGAAGGTCAACAAGGGAGAGAAAGTAGCCTCAAAGGTATGGATATAACTCTACATTTGTAACAAAGCACTCTATTTACCTACCGAGAGACTCAATTTTAGAAGAACCCTCAACATATGAAGAAGCTAGTGGTAATCCTAATTGGCAAAAAGCTATGAAAGAGGAAATAGAAGCATTGAAGGAAATGGACATATGGGAGGTTGTTCCAATGCAAACCAATCAAAAGGTAATAGGTTGCAGATGGGTCTATAGGTTGAAAAGAAATTCAAATGGGTCAATTTGTAGGTACAAATCCACATTGCTTGCTAAAGGATGTGCTCAAACTTAGGGCATAGACTATGAAGAGACCTTCTTGCCTGTTTCCAAGATAACCACCATCACGGCATTGGTTAGTGTAGCAGCTACAAGAAATTGGAAGTTACAGCAAGAAATTGGAAGCTACTTCAACTTGATGTGAAAAATGCTTTTCTCAATGGGTGGATGAGTGAAGAGGTATACATGTCACAACCTGTAGGTTTTGAAACCCTAATTATACTTGTTATGTATAGAGGCTCAAAAAGGCATTGAATAGATTAAAGGAGCTCTTTGAGCTTGGAATTTTAGGCTGGTAACACACCTACAAGATCATGGTTTCAAGCGTAGAAATGCAGACCCTTCCTTGTTCATCAAAAAGGTTCACAATGAAGTTATCTATTTGTGTGTATATGTAGATGACATAATTGTGACAGGAGATGACTTGAATGGTATACAAAGAATCAAAGGTCATATGCAAGAGGAGTTCAAAATCAATGATTTAGGTGAGCTCACCTTTTTCTTAGGTATGTAGAACATACACATAGATAAAGGGATGTATTTAACTTAGAGGATACATTCAAGATCTACTCCTCAAGATGGATAATACTAAACCTATAGGTACACCCTTAGATATGAATCATAAAATTAGTGTTCATGAAGTTAAGGAGATTGAAGAAATTAAAGAATATCAAAGCTTGGTTGGTAGCTTGATCTATGCTACTAATACAAGAGTAGATATATCATAGAGTGTAGGAGTGATAATCCAATTCACGCACTCACCAAGAAGATCGCACATGGATGCAACTAAGAGAGTACTCAAATATCTCAAGGGCACAATCAATGAAGTTATATTCTATCCTTATTCATAAAATTTGGATCTCAAGCTATACTTAGATGTAGATTGGGCAAGCTCCAAGATGATAGGAAAAGAATTCAGGGTTCTTAGCATTTTCAAGTTCAAAGCAAGTGTCATGGAGTTCTAGGAAGCAACCAAGAGTTTCTTTATCCTCAATTGAGGTAGAGTATAGAGTTTTGATCATAGAAACTCAAAAGGCAATATGGTTAAAAGCCTTGTATAGAGATTTGGGACTTCTCAACTCCAAAGTTCCCATATTTGGAGATAAAATAAGCTCTATGCACCTAAGAACAAACCCTATCTGTCCTACAAGAACAAAACATAAAGAGATTCATTATCATTTCATCAAGGAGAAGCTCATGGCAAAGGAAATTGACATTTCTTTTGTTCCAATTGAAAAGGAGGTAGCAGATATAATGGCCAAGGCATTTGATGGAATTAGACTTTGCAAGTTTAAATTAATGGTAGGTATTCAACCTATTAGAGAATGAATACTCAAGCATGCTTTAGCTTGAGGGGGAGCTATCAAGACATCAAGTCTCATCATTCTTGAAATTTGATATAGGCATGAATTCACTCTTGAAGTGAACCTTATAGTTAAACAATTCTTCTTGATGTAAAGACTCATTGGCATTCTTTCCATGAGTATTATTTATCCTTGTAAAAGTCATATAGCTTTATTCATGTTAAAGATTAAAGTAAAATAATAAACAAACACGAGTTTTTTTGGGTTGGTGATCATCAAACAATCACCAAGATCAAGTTAGCTTGATCTTCTGCTTTTCCTAGATATAGGAAAGTAATATTCATCATCACAACAAACACTAGCCATGCGGATTTGAGTTTGAACTCTGTAGAGCAGGTGAGCTTGCTAGCATTTGATTGACTTTATTTGAGGAGAAGCTTTGGGGAAGTGTCAAAGCATGAGCAATTTGAAGCAAAGTCTTTGGGAGGAAGTGGATGCAAGACAATCAACTTTGGTGACCCATAAAGCTGCAGGTATGAAACAAGGAATTGATATCTCATGGGGCGACGCCCATGTGGTGAGGGAATATGCAGATAACCGGCGCCTTCTTAGGCTACATATATGCAAAAGGGCGAGCCTCCTCCTAGACACCAAAGAATTTGGGCGACCCTCTACTTGGGCAACTTTCCTCTACTTGGGCGACCATCTACTTGGGCATCTTCCTCTACTTGGGCGATTCTTCAACATGACCAAATCTGGGCGACCCTCGCCCAAGGCGACCACCTCTCTCCTCATGGGGCGACCCTAGCCCAAGGCGACCACCTCTCTCATCATGGGGCGACCCTAGCCCAAGGCGACCACCTCTCTCATCATGGGGCGACCCTAGCCCAAGGCGACCACCTCTCTTCCTCCATATTGGGCGACCCTAGCCCAGGGCGACCCTCCTCCCTTTTCCCCAATTGGCCCGGCCATGGGGCGACCATCATCCTAGGCGACTACCAACTTAGTATGGGCTCCACCATGAGCTACTTGGGCGGCAAATGACGGGCGGAGGAATATTTCCACTTAGCTTTGGCGGTGTCAGAAGCTAAAATTTGGGGCCTCATTGAAGTTGGCTACCAGATCCAAAATTAGTCCTCTCCTCCACCTCTTGACCACCACTTTGGCGCGTGCGGCACTTAAGGCTGGAATTAGGCAAGGCCACCCTTGGCCACTCTGGAGTCTATATAAACAGATGTTTGGCACTCATTTGGGTAATCTGATTTGAGTAATCTGAATCGGGTGGGCTATTGCGTATCATCACTACCATCATTTGTTGATGCTAGTTGAGGCTTATTTTTTTTTTTCTACTCTCTGCACTCTGTAGCTACAGGCACACTATGGAAGGTCACTCTGTGATGATTATACAGAGCGTGGACCTCCAGTGGAGTTGCTGATTAGCATTACAGGGTGATTGAGTGGCTTGGATCTAGTCATTGGCATGCATCGGTGAATTTCTTCAGGATCAAGTCATCATCTTTATTGTATTCACTTTGTTGGTCTCACTCTTGTATTTTTGCTAATTAGTTTTGGAATGGCATGCTAGCCCACTGTTACATCCTTTTGTAGTATTTTAGCTCTCTGTAATCATTTTCAAAGTTACGAAGTGATTTTCTCTCTCAAGAGCACTTGTCATTGATCCTTTCTCTATAACTGTACATTTTCACTTCTATTGGTTTCTCTGTTATCAGTGAAGGTACCTGCACACAAGAATGTCACAGGGTATACTTCCCTAAGGAGAACCCCCCTTGAGTAGACGGAGTACTGGAAATGTATACAATTTGATATTGTTGAAAGTGGATACCCCGGTACCTCCTCTACAGTTTGGCACGCACGGTGGGACCCTTGCATTTTTGTGTGAGGTATCTAGTGTGCACTATATAGTTGTCATTGCATTAATTTCTTGATTTTTTGCATTCTGTGAGTGGGTACATGACCCACACTCGAGTAGACAGAGAGCCCCTTCGTGTACAAAAGAGCCTCAAGAAGTCAGCTCTACCTTCGACTAGTACCCCTCTACCCTTAAATTTTTCCATCGATTTGGCTTCAACCCCGCTTTCAAAAGAGAAGCTGAGGAGGACGTTAGATTTTTCCTCTGATACTTCAGAAGAAGCACCAGTGCCAATGGAGGAACTTTCTCATTTACTCTCTAGGTTGAACATCAAGTTCCCTACATTTAAGGGATTGGCTTATGAGGATGCGGATGACCACGTGAGGAGATTCGTCTCATTATGCCGCGGACGAGGATTGCAGAACCGAGAGGATGCAATGTTGGTACTCTTCCCATCTACATTGGAAGGCCTTGCAGACAAATGGTATAGTCAATATGCAGATGGACACTTCACTACATGGGAGGCACTGAAGACGGCATTCTCGCAGACATTCCGACCAAGCAACTCCTCTGAAAGAGCTCTAGATCAGCTGGAGAACCCAAAATTGAGATCAGGTGAATCCTTTCATGAACTTCACACTAGAACAAAAGCACTTGTTTCACGTCTGCCACATGCTCCAGGTGATTTCTTGGTAAAAAAATGGATAGAGAAAGCTCTGCCCAAGTCATCTCAGCAGAAGCTTCGTGAATCTCTTAGATTGGATGCAACACTTGATGATTTTGTTGCAACTGCATCGCGCATTGAGGAGGCTAGATTACATTTTGAAGGGGAGGCCCAACCAAATTATGCATCAGACTTGGATCCTATCGGGCAACTCAGGAAGGAGTTGGAAGCCTTAAGAATGCAGCAAAGTCGCCAAGAAGAGAAGGTTGTGCCGTCGCCCCCACCCCACACTATTGATGAAGTAGCTCAACTTCGTCGTGAGCTCGAAGATTTGCGGACTACACAGGACATACGAAGACAAGTTTGGTGTACAATATGCAGCAATAGTGGACATTCCAATGTTAATTGTCCTAACAAGGTCAGTTGTCAATTCTGTGGCAAAGATCGATCAAAAGGAGTACTTGATGATGCCTAAAGGGGGGGGGGATTTTTTACAGTTGACAATCCTTTTGCCGAGGAGGAACAGCGATTTCTCAATTGACCACTCCTTGGGGGAGTCACCGAAGTTGAAAGCACATCTTTCCCGCCAGATTTTCCATAGAACCTCCCCTCTGATGGCGTTCCAGAGAGTCGTGGAGCAGCCGATCGCTTCTCCCAGCAGGGCTTGCTCCCAGTGGGCACCACATGAGGGTGATGAGAGGGTAATTAACCTTCTTTGTAATGTCATCTAAGCTCTGTAAAAGCTTCCCCTGCTTTGTGGGATTTGGGGGGTCCCGTGGGCACTAGTCCCCTTCTCTTGTACTTTTCTTTATTTAATTCAAGTCCGGGAGAGTAGGCTATTGCCGAACTTCCTTTACATTAAAAAAAAAAAAAAAATCTGTGGCAAAGATGGTCATGAAGCTAGAGACTGCTACTACCTCAAGGGAGCACAACAACGAGGTAACCATCAAGCTTTGGATTCATATTATGCTAGTACTTCGAATGCACCTAATAGAGAAGAGACCCGTCCAACTCGGCCTAGATATAATAGGCCACTCATATGTTATCGTTGTGGTGAGTATGGCCATATGCAGAACAAGTGCTCCCTACCAGAAGGTGCACCTCCCTGTCAGCATTGTCCAGATGCTAAAGATCACTACACCAGAGATTGCCCAAGGAGCCGCCCTCCTCCAACTCACATGATTGCAGTCTCCCCACAAGTAGAAGGTATGACCACTCAGTCTTATGCTGTTTCATCTTCTTCAATGCCAATGATGACTAGAGCAAGGCAAGCGGCAATAGCCTATAGGGAGGAACAACAAGGACTCAAAGATAGAGATGAGGAAAAGAGGGCGGGATGGACGGACCAAGCAGACATTGAAGGAGCTTATGAGAGGGTGACTACTTTGCTAAAAGATCAACCAACAAGTCCTCAGGAAGAAACACAAGAGGTGAACATTGAGGAAATCTTGAGAGGTATTCATCATAAGATTAGTCTGTACCAACTCATAAAGATGGATTCAAAAGTAAGAAGTGATTTGTTGAAGATTATACACTCTGCATGCTTGTGCCCACCTCCTAGCATAGATGGTTTTATGGTTGACTTTCCCCCTGCACCCCTGGCTGACTATCAGAGCTCAAGATTATCTGTTTTTATAAAGGATGAAGCTCTCACAGGTGTTATCATAGATGGAGGTTCTGGCATCAATTTGATGCCCGATTTTACCATGAAGAAACTAAAGTTGAATCCCACAAAGGCAGCACCCTTCACAGTTACATTAGCAGATCAACATCGGGTTGCACCACTTGGCATTGTTGAAAAGGTACTTATGATGGTGCAGGGTTGTCACTTTGTTCTAGACTTTGTTGTTATTTCCCTGCCACAGGAGACCTCATATCCTCTACTCTTGGGAAGGCCTTGGTTAAGGCAAGCAAAGGCTCTACAGGATTGGGGAAAGAACAAGTTATGGATTTCCACATGTACTAACAATCAATTACAGATACATTTGGAAGAAGGATCAGACATCAACAAGGCTACTGGGTATACAATGGACACTCGGATAATGCCTTCTGAAGATAATACCCTATTAAACTGGATGATGGGGAGTACAGAATGCTGCACAGTGGAGATATGTGAAGTAAATGAGGATTTTATAGAGGCAGCCCAAGGAGGCCAGAAAGAGGAAAAAATTGATGTTTTTCACTTGAACAGTATGGAAGAGAGTAAGATATGTGATCGCAAGAAACTAGAGGAAGAAGCAAAAATTGGGCGACAGGAGGCCCAGGTGGTGGCCCAAGTGGGCGACAGGAGGCCCAAGGTGGTGGCCCAAGTGGGCGACAGGAGGCCAAAGTTGTGCACTTAGCCAAAAGTGGCCAAAATGGGCCAATCCTCCCTCTGGAACTCACTACTTCTCTGAAGCAAGGTAGTCGAGCTTATCTTTTGCAGGCACCTCCCGAAGGACCGAAACCACTTATTGGGCCAGTAGAGTCAGATAGTCAAAATTTGACAATAGGCGCCACTACAATGATATGTAAGGAGGAGACAGGTAAACATGAAAAATTGGATGATTTTATGCTTGCAGGACCAGAAAGTGACAAAGTTGTGCCTGCATCTGAGGAGGCTAATTTTTACCTTCAAGAACTCCCATTTTCAAATATACCTTTAGGATGGATCAAGGAACAGATTGTGGATCATAAATTGAACTCCGCTCCTGCATACAGTGGGGATGAATTTTCAAGTGAGTCCAATTCTGAAAAGTTTGTTCAAGAAGTAAATCTTGGAGATGAAGAGAACCCTCAAATAGTTCACTTGGCACCATTCGAATTTATTATCAGGAAGGAAATTGGAGCCAGAACCATTGGAATTGAGCCTCCCATTAGAAGACTTGTGGCATTGGAAGAATATAGGGAAGCAGCCATGAGGAAACTGCAGGTAAAGCAAGAGGAACGCAAAAGGTTGCATGACAGGTATCTAAGGACTAATGAGGTACAGGAAGGATCTTTGGTCTTGGTGCATCAGATCCCGCCAGCATCCACCAAACTGGCACCTAAATGGATAGGGCCCTACAAGGTGATAAAGGTATTATCACAAGGAGCAGTTCATTTAGAGGACTTGCAGGGTGAAACAACACCCCTGGTCAACATCTCCAGGGTGAAAAGCTATTTGAATTAATGCAAGCAGATGGAATTCACTCACTGTACATACCATAGTTCTTTTCATTTTCTGTAGTTCATTTTGTTTGATAGAATAAGCAAATAGATGAGTTGTTGCACCGGGACGGTGCAAAGTCTTGATGTGGGGGTCTGTAGAGCAGGTGAGCTTGCTAGCATTTGATTGACTTTATTTGAGGAGAAGCTTCGGGGAAGTGTCAAAGCATGAGCAATTTGAAGCAAAGTCTTTGGGAGGAAGTGGATGCAAGACAATCAACTTTGGTGACCCATAAAGCTGCAGGTATGAAACAAGGAATTGATATCTCATGGGGCGACGCCCATGTGGTGAGGGAATATGCAGATAACCGGCGCCTTCTTAGGCTACATATATGCAAAAGGGCGAGCCTCCTCCTAGACACCAAAGAATTTGGGCGACCCTCTACTTGGGCAACTTTCCTCTACTTGGGCGACCATCTACTTGGGCATCTTCCTCTACTTGGGCGATTCTTCAACATGACCAAATCTGGGCGACCCTCGCCCAAGGCGACCACCTCTCTCCTCATGGGGCGACCCTAGCCCAAGGCGACCACCTCTCTCATCATGGGGCGACCCTAGCCCAAGGCGACCACCTCTCTCATCATGGGGCGACCCTAGCCCAAGGCGACCACCTCTCTTCCTCCATATTGGGCGACCCTAGCCCAGGGCGACCCTCCTCCCTTTTCCCCAATTGGCCTGGCCATGGGGCGACCATCATCCTAGGCGACTACCGACTTAGTATGGGCTCCACCATGAGCTACTTGGGCGGCAAATGACGGGCGGAGGAATATTTCCACTTAGCTTTGGCGGTGTCAGAAGCTAAAATTTGGGGCCTCATTGAAGTTGGCTACCAGATCCAAAATTAGTCCTCTCCTCCACCTCTTGACCACCACTTTGGTGCGTGCGGCACTTAAGGCTGGAATTTGGCAAGGCCACCCTTGGCCACTCTGGAGTCTATATAAACAGATGTTTGGCACTCATTTGGGTAATCTGATTTGAGTAATCTGAATCGGGTGGGCTATTGCGTATCATCACTACCATCATTTGTTGATGCTAGTTGAGGCTATTTTTTTTTGTCTACTCTCTGCACTCTGTTGCTACAGGCACACTGTGGAAGGTCACTCTGTGATGATTATACAGAGCGTGGACCTCCAGTGGAGTTGCTGATTAGCATTACAGGGTGATTGAGTGGCTTGGATCTAGTCATTGGCACGCATCGGTGAATTTCTTCAGGATCAAGTCATCATCTTTATTGTATTCACTTTGTTGGTCTCACTCTTGTATTTTTACTAATTAGTTTTGGAATGGCATGCTAGCTCACTGTTACATCCTTTTGTAGTATTTTAGCTCTCTGTAATCATTTTCAAAGTTACGAAGTGATTTTCTCTCTCAAGAGCACTTGTCATTGATCCTTTCTCTATAACTGTACATTTTCACTTCTATTGGTTTCTCTGTTATCAGTGAAGGTACCTGCACACAAGAATGTCACAGGGTATACTTCCCTAAGGAGAACCCCCCTTGAGTAGACGGAGTACTGGAAATGTATACAATTTGATATTGTTGAAAGTGGATACCCCGGTACCTCCTCTACAAACTCATTGAGTAAAATTCATGGAAAACATCAAGAGAGCCTATATAAAGACTCACAATTATTTCTACATTAAGTTCGGTCAATATACATTTGCTTCGATTTTCAAACTTTCCTCTAGTTCAATCTCTACATCATCATCATATCCAACTAGAGTCAACTTGGAAGAGTTGGTTCTCTCTCTACATTGATTCAATTCATATGGGTGAGCACTAATTGCAAAGTATTAGTGTCTACTTCATCTGTATAAAATCTGGTAGCATGTGGTTTAGTAGATTGTGAGCCATCTGGATTTTAAGGTCCTGGGGTCTATCTTTGCACATCACTAAAAAGTAGGGACTACCACGAATTAGCATGAAGCTCATTGCTAACACAATGGTTAATGATAATTTCATCTCTTCTGAATTTTGGCTACTCAACCCTATGTATGACATTCCTCCAAAATGAATTTGATCAATTGACATCAAGATGGTTGTGTTGATCATTTGAAGTCGTATGATTCAATCCAAAATACCAAGTCTTGTTGACTAGTCATTAGGGAAATCTATTTGTTTTGCATCTTCCATTTCTGATTGGTCTCCCAAAGTACATAAGGTGTTTTATTGCATCCATTTAAAGCTCATAGGTATATTAGACTCTACAAAAGCTAAAAGGTTGGGCCTATGCTAGTTGGCTCGAACAAACTTCATCACTTGGAACCTCAAATTTCTACTTTCCTCAAGCTCCTCCAAATTGTCATATATATATATATATATATGTGTGTGTGTGTGTGTGTGTGTGTGTGTGTGTGTCTCACTTAACGCTATTACTATTTGTAGTGTTTCCAAGATCCGTAAGGTATAGATATATAAGATGTTTCCACATTTGGAAAGAAATTATGAAAAGAAACTATCTTTTTATATCCAAGTAGTATGTTTGCAAACAGATTATACATCTAGTGTATGGAGAATGATTTTGGAGGTGTAGATGTTTGTAGATTCAAAGCTTTAAGAAATAGGATTTGATACACAAGAATACTTAGATGCATGGTTTCATTGGTTGGGCAAAAAAAGCAATAATGAATATCATGAAGCATTCTATCGGTTCTTAAAATCCATATGCCCTACTTCCTACTAGAGAATCTAAGAAAGGGAAATGTTATGTTCCACCAAAAGAAGAACATCAAGACAAAGTAAAATTTCCCTGAATTCATTCTTTGATCAAATATGATAGATTAAAGATGGAGAGGACATGCTAGAAATATCCAAGAAGGGGACTCCAAAGAAAAAATTTATCTATAAAGAAGAAAAAAATGTCCCACATACTTTTTTTTTGGGTGCACTATATATGTGTGCAAACACACTTTAGAGGATATTGCAAAAAATGTTTTCAAGATACTTGTTTATTGTAGGATGTACACATTTTTTAATATTATTATGGTGTAATATGGTTAGATTATCAATGTGCAGATCATGTAAAAAATTTTCAATACATTTGTGTGCACAATTATTGCAAAAATGTATGGCAATGACTTTCATAACATCGTACAAAAAACATAAATGTGAAAAAATATATATATTTTTTCATTGAGTATATAGTTTCTCTTCACATTAGAGTGAGAGGGTTAAATTATCAAAGATTTAAAGTTTATTTTGTTAGGTGGTAGAAAAGTAATACACAATATTGTCCCCTCTATTTTTACATTTATAGCTACGTCATCAATTCAAAACACAATTGTGGTAAAGCCTCGTCAATTATTCTAAAAAATCTCTCAAAATATGTAGTTTTGTTTTTGGTTTTTTTGGTAAAATCTAGTTTTCTATTTTCAACATCAATATTGATCATAATTTATCTTGATAATTATCTTTAAAATCTAATGGTCATTAAATCCCAAGCTTCTTTTTCCATATTCCATAATCAAATCTTATCAGCATGGGCAATCAAGAGTATTGATATGAAGCTCACATAGAATTGGTACTTACTTTACACGAAATGAATTATCATCTTTTGGAATCTAGATTTTACATATAAGATCATCAAATTTTATAATAAAGACCCTTGCATACTAGTGGTTCTTTTATGATACTTTTACTGAAAAGAAACCTCTCTCTATGTGATGAAGAGAAAAATCGATGTCAGCTATCTGTTTCCCTATTTTATGAATATGAGATATTGCTAGTTTTTTGCCATTTTGGCCCTTATTGTTTTGGTTACCCTAGCATGGTAGACATCCTTGGATCCTTCATTCCATCTATGTGGAAATTGGGACTTATCCTTACTCTAGTGCATCACTACATATAAAATGCATTTCAAGTAACCAAAGGGCTTCTAATTCAATATGGTGTGTAATGATATTCGATAGAAATATGCGGAATGTTTGTGCGCTTTAGTTAAGCAATCGAATAGAGAGTCAACTTCACAATCACATCAGGTTATAAACAAAACCATGAAATCACATGTGCAAAGATGATGCTATAGTTCAATAATTCTATCTCCCTCATTGTCTTCCTCTTGGACGTGTATTTGTTTCGTCACAAATCTCATGTACAGTCATATTCTGGGAAAACGTCGTTTCCCAAGAGCATTGGAAAGCTTGAGGAGAGTAGTTTCCTTGTAGTTTTAAAATTGAAAGTCTATCATTGTTTTGTTCTATGCATAGACATGGATAGCTGGAAAGCCCATGAAATAGCTTTTAATGATCTATCTGCTATTGCTTTTTGTAACAGGAAAAACACATTGACCAACGTGTATTATACAGGCATATATGTGTATGAGAGAGAGAGAGAATCTATGCATGCATGTATGTATGTTTGGATCTATGTATGCATGTATCTATGTGTGCATCTATGCATGGATGTATGTATATACATATGTATGTATATATTTTTATGTGTATGTATGTTTTTATGAATGTGTCTATGTAAGTTTTTACGTATGTGTGTATGTATGGTATACAGCTTCACTCCATTGAAATGCAACAAAAACACGTAGAGGCTAATGCTAGTTTACAGATTTTGTCTACTCTATGCGGAATCCAATCTCTGAGGACTCGTTGGCTTTTTCTTGTATGAAAAAATGATGGCAAAAAATATGGGCAGAACAATGAAATAAAGCAATTGATGAGCTGATTTTAAGTTAAAAGAATGAAATAAAAGATGAGCCTGAAAATGTGATCTGAAATAAGACCGTCAAACCATTTACTAACAAAATAGATCTGGTAAAGACATGATGTATTATAAGATGGACTTGAATTGATCTCCACAGCATTTTCTATGACGGCCTGGAAATATATTTGCGTTTTTCTTTTTGTTTTAAGAGAGAGGTAACCTCTAAGCACACGCACGCTTGATGCAACTATAAAGCTTCCTACATTTTCAGTCTATATTGAACATTTCAATTCATTGAAGCAACTATAAAGCTTCCTACATTTTCAGTCTATATTTGAACATTTCAATTCATTGAGTCCAAATGGATATCCAAGTCATCTTGCCCTCACAAATAGCTTCTATAACTCCATTTTTCTTGATTTTTCTATTGGGAGAAGACTATGTAGGCATTCATTGGAACCCCATTTGCAGTACCACAAGCAGACATTTAACTAGTGTCCTTTTCTACCTAATTTTCATGTATGTATCCATGAATTACATGTTGATAGACATTATTTGCTAGTAAACTACAGTAAGCATGACTATGGTGTGGGGTTGATACCTATGCAAACAAAAGTACATAGCGAATGAATATGCATTTAAATAAGACTGCACTGAAGCCCCATGTTAAAGATGGAACTGATGATAAATCAATACTTGTCGATATCCATGTCCTTGAACAGGCACTTTAGCCATTTTAACTCACATAAAACATGTGTAATTCCTCTCATCTGGGCTTCTCTACTTCATAATGCAATTGCTATTTGCATTATACTACGCCATTATCCAACTACACTTCCAACGAAAAACGCATATCCACTTTTTTATCTTAAATGATTGACACTTCTACTGCAAATTTCATATGAATATCTGAATATATGGGGTGAAATTTTGCTTCATAGATTAATATTTAACTACATGTGTCTTTGCTATATGTCTTCTTGCATTTCCACCTTAGACAATTCATCTGTGAATATATGGTCAGTGTCTACCCCTCATGATTCTATGTTACATTGCGCATTTGTAATGACTGCATTATGAGCACCAGGAAATCATGCATTACATCGCTTGTGAGGATCCTAGTTTATATGCTGGATGAAGGTCATTTCGGACCTGGTAGATGGCTTAAGTAGATTCTATACATTGCCAAAGTGAGATTTTTGTTACAGAAGGCCATAATGCTAGTTAAAGCTGGTAACTTGTGGGCTATCCCCCCCCCCCCCCCCACCTAAAGGGTCGAGATGGTAGGACCTCCGGCCATGGGATATTATGGAAAAGGTGCTACATGGGTACTTCCCGCCCATATAGAATTCCATATGTTCAGCCATTTGTGAAAGGGCAGAGCTCTCCATCAGCCTATTCATGGATGACATGTACATTGTTCCAGATATTAAGTTGAGTCACCATACACTTACCTTCTAATCTCTCATCTGTATTTGTCTAGGTCTCCATTGACGCTCCATCTTGAAAGTGCACGATTGGGGAAAGAAAAGCTCTTGTTGTTTTTGTTATGAATAACAATTTTCCTTTATTACATTATATCTATTCTCTTTTCTTCTTTTCTAGTGCATTCATATCTCTTGTATAATTGCGTTCTTCATGGCATAACAACGTTGAGATGCTTTTAATTACGAGGGATTCTTTATTTAGTAAATACATTGACTAAGGAAATTAGAAATGACTCATTTTCAATTTTTTTGAGTGTTATTCTTTTCGCTACACCTATTTGTATTTATCCGCCCACAGTCACGGAAGCCATGTCTGAAGGAACAATCTAGACTTTATGGTAGTTCAAAATATTTAGCATTTTGTACTTTCACAAGTTATTGGATATTTTCATGGCGCCAACATTACTTGATCTAGGGCCTATTTTGATGTAAGGGATGGAGTGTACATGCCTCATGTGAAATTATTATTGTAAGTGATTCCCTGCTTAAATCCATGAGTAAATATTGAGTCTAATCAAGAGCTTTTCTGAGCTTGGAACGGGTGCAATGTACATGCATTATGTCACATTATCAGTGTAAGTTGTTTCACTCTTATTCTAATACAATGCACCACTAAAGTGCACAGATTGGGGCATATTGTCTCACAAATATGAGACCAAGAATTAAATTTAAATGTAAAATCGTGAGAACTGTTTGGAAAATGATATGCATTTTCAGTCAAAGAAGTTCAAACACCATCAAGTATATCAAGCATTTAGGAGACCAACTAGTTGTTGATGGTGTTGTGATGATACTTCAAGATTAACCTGCAAGTGTGCTTGTATTCTTCTTGCAGAATATGATGGGCTAGTGATATCCCTCAACCCTAAAGTTAGGTCATCCCCTCTAACTTCTGAACTTTATTTTGTAATGCATTTTCAAACAACATATCATGTTCAACTAATGGGAAGGGGACAGGGCTTTTTGATGGTCAAAGGAAGATTCCAAAGAGGAGAATGTTTGCAGAAAGCTGTTGTGTAATACTTTTAGACAACATTTCCAATTCTTAAGAATATCCTTGAATAAAAGTGAAAACTATCGAACTTTCATGCACATTGAGTCTTCTTTGAGATCCATCTCTTCAGACTAATGTTAAACCTCTTCATTTTCACCTCGATGAATTAAGTTGACGAATATAGTGATCCATGCTATTTTGGTATGGCTGTTTTGTTTGCTCACCTTATGAGAATGCAAGAAAGAAAAATCTTTTATTATAATTATGAATATATATTTCAACTACATATAAAAGAGGGTTACACAGAAATTAGGGAGAATTACAACGTAGACCGAATTGCAACTCTATAATGTCAACTTCTACACGATTTTGGTTTCATGCTTTACATTTTTGTAAGTACTCTGCTGGATCGCTTGCGCACCCTTCCCTACGAGCAATATTGTTCTTAATTGTGAACGTATCAGCAAATCCATTAGAAAGCTAAAGATCGTCAAAGGAACAATATGTGATTGATACTTTTGGGCTGAAGATACAACCAAAGCATTTCACTGCTAATTACTGTTCTATGGATAGGAAGCAAGAACCATAGAAAAGTACTAGATGTGATTGATATGTTTTGATCTCTCTCTCTCTCTCTCTCTCTCTCTCTCTCTCTCTCTCTCTCTCTCTCTCTCTCTCTCTCTCTCTCTCACACACACACACACACATTTAAACTGTTTATTCAGATTCCAATCCCGTGTGTCTGATCTGGGTATTCAATGCAAGGTGATATACCTTATGGATTTGACTCTATACATCGATCGAATATCTCTCTGCTTCACTATTCCCCCTGTTCGTAGCAGCTATGTAACTATTCCGTCCTCGTCCATGGATATAACTAACTAAATTCTCAATCCTCTTCCGAAAACCAGTCAAATCTAACTAGAAATTGTCTTGATGTGATTCATTAATTAATCTTTTTAAGTAAAGCGAAATGACAGTTGAAGTTGCATAACAGAGTATAAGCAGCGAACTACCACAACAACTCTGGCAATATGTATTTTAGTGTAGTGACAGAATGCCTTTTTGCATTGAATACTGCCCCCTTGTCAAATCGTTTTTCGCTTGAGATCAAATTAATTTTTTTTGGATTGCCTTCTCGATTTGGTGTATGTACTTATGGATTCTATGTCTATTGGGCGTTCAACATCAGCAATATAGAGCTTTTTTTTCTTTTTTCTTAATCATGCTTAACAAAGATGGCACAATAATCGATTTCTTGGATCCTACCGACCAGACTTTTCCGATTGGCGTCGTAAGATGATATATGCACATTCCGATTATAAGATGCACAGCACTTCTATGTTTTCCTTTGAGGCAACAATGGTGATGTGTATAGATATTCCATATATATACTTGAGAAAACACTTCCTGAAACTCAGAGTGGATGCGCAAATTGATTTCGGGATTTTCCCGCAGCATACCCAAATGATATTCTCTCTCCCTCTACATTCTTCAGCAGAGGTGTCGACCCCAACGCCGTAGTCATGCTGCGCAAAAATTACTAAGAAATGGTATCAGAGCATGATGCTGCGCAGATGTAGCAGCCTGAGGGGCTTGGACATCCCTTGTGTTGGAGTTCGAGGTATGTGCAAGCACACGAATAGCACAAGGAAGAAGAAGAAGCTCAGAGTACAACACAAAGAGAGAATGTTATCAAATGAATGTACAAAGATAAGTGACCTCTTAGAGTTATATGCATTTATACAAAACGAAAAAAAACCTCCTAAAGAGGGAAAAAAGGAGCTTCGATGGTCCTAAGTGTGATCACACACATCATCACCTCACCAAATCCCCCTTGGGAGTGATCGAGTGAGCAAGGATTTGGCACTCACTTATAAAGAAGTTCCAAGCTATGTGGAAAAAAATTAATCCACAAAAGCAAATAAGCCCGAAGCTTTGTGAAAAGCTTCAAACTTCTCCTAGGCAGAGGCTTTGTGAATAGTTCTACAAAATTATCTCGTGTGGCCACATAAGCCAAATTGATCTCTCCGACAAATAACCTCTCCCTGACATAATGATAGTGAACCTCAATGTGATTTGTGCATGCATGGAACAAAGGGTTCCTCACAGCTGCCAATGCACTCTGACTGTCAATAAAGATGATGGTAGCAAAAGACTAACCAACATGCAAATCAACCAAAAGACATCTAAGCCACACACACTCAATAATTGCTACGAAAATTGCTCTATACTCAGCCTCACAACTAGAAGTGGCCACACTAGGCTACCTCTTGCTCAACGAAGATATGCATGAGCTACCAAGCATGAAGCAAAATACCACCGGTGGACACAAGAGTGTCATAGCAACCAGCCCACTCCGAGTTAAAAACAAGCATGTAAATCTGGCGATAATGGGACCCCTTGGGATAAAACAATCCAAGTAATCGAGTACCACTCAAGTAGCAAAATATGCACTTAACCGCCTTCCAATGCTTGACACATAGGCAATACAGAAACGTGCTCATCTAAGAGACAACAAACTAAATATCCGGTTGGGTTATGCATTAGTAAATCAAGCACCCAATAGCCTGTTGATAGAGAAGAACATCAAATGCATCTTCAACATCATGAAGACTCAATCCTAAACATGTTTCCATAGGAGTGGCCATAGGTTTGCAATCGTCAAGGCCAAAGCACAACAATAATGTGTCAATATATTTTGTTTGACACAAAGCTATTCCTCCATTGGCTTGCATGAGTTGAATGGCCAAATAATGATGCAAACACCCCAAATCAAACATCTCAAAAGAGGCATGAAAATTGGACTTAAATTCAACAATATGCTTTTCATTAGGACCAATAAGAAGCACAACATCGACATATACAACAATGATTAGAAGTACATCATCTACACACTTAACATATAAGGTGCTCTCAATTGGATTTTTCTCAAAACCATGTGCTAGCAAGTAGTCATGTATCTTTTTATACCAAGCACATGGTGCTTGCTTCAAACCATATAATGCATTTTTCAACCTAAAAGCTTTATTTTCATGCCCCTTCTACATAAAACCATGGGACTAAAATACATACACTTCTTCATGTAAGTCAGCATTAAAAAATGCAATTGTAATGTCCAATTGATGTACATTCCAACCATGATTAGCTATAAATGCAAAAATGCTACAAACATTCCACATGTGGGAGCAAAGGTGTGATCAAAATCAATGCCTCTCTAGTGCAACTTGCCAGTTATGCAAGAAAACTAGCCATGCATTCATCTCATCATCCATTGCTTTGCACCAATCTTCACTTTGTGACGCATCATGAGAATTCTTGGGTTCTTCATGCTTAATTCTCTCAGTCATGTATGCATAATGAATCTTCATAGACTTATTGTATAGATTCAATCTATCCATAGGATGTTTTACTCTCGTAGATCGTCTCAAAGGTGTTTCTTCATGTGTGTCTTTCCTTGCATGTGGAGGAACATATTTTTGCTTCATCTTTTTCAACATGCCAGACGTAACTATATCATCTTCAATATCTGAATTAGACATGTACATATCTTTCCCTTTCTCCTTTCTTCTCGCATAGTCTTTCACATTTTCACTCCATGACGTTTCAGGTGTAGGAAACTCATATGAACCATAGTCTTGACTCTCTTCATGGTCAAAATTCCTACGACTTGTTCCTCTCTCATCATGAACATTATGCATAGAATCATCCATATCATTCTCTATCACAACCATGTCTTTGGGTGCATACCATGATGCTTTTTCATCGAATATAACATCTTTACTCACTATACATTCTTTTGTAACAGGATTATAACATTGATATCCTTTCTTCTATTTGGAGTATCCAACAAATATGCACTTTTCAGATTTTACCTCAAACTTATGTCTCAACTAAGTAGGCACATGCGCATAACAAATACTTCCAAAAACTCGTAAATAGCTAACATTAGGCTTATGTTTCCATAGCCTTTCATAAGGAGTGAGATCATGAACCATGCCTGTGGGAGCTCTATTTATAACATAGATAGCCGTATGACAAGATTTTGCCCAAAGCATATCTGGCATGTTCGTTTCATTCAACATAGCTCTAGCAACTTCCTCTATCACACGATTTTTACGTTTTGCAACACCATTTTGCTGTGGTATGTATCTACAAGACAATTGCCTTTTGATTCCATGATCACTTAAGTATTGATCGAATTCTCTTGAGATATATTCTCCCCCTAAATCTGATCATAGGCCTTTTATATATATTCCCAACTACTTTTCAACCATATTTTTGAATCTCACAAAGCACTCAAAGACTTCACTCTTATGCTTCAAGAAGTAAATCCATGTATATCAGCTATAATCGTCAACGAATATCAAAAAATATAGTGAGCCACCAACTGATTTTGTTCTAGCAAGTCCAACCACATCACTATGTATTAGCTCTAATGGTCTCCTCCTGTGCATTTCTCTTCTTGGAAACTTTATACGTTGATGTTTTCCAAATGCGCATGCTTCACAAATTCTTTCAAAGTTCAAATGACCAAATCTTGGTAGTCCACGCACTAACATTTGTTTTTCCATAGACTTCAATTTTCTCAAATTTATATGACCAATTCCTTTATGCCATAATTCAGCTATATCTGAATATTCACTATTCTTGGCATATATGTTCTCATAAAGGGGTATACCCATGTCAAACGTGAATAATCTACCCATCTTTTTTCTGTGACCAAGTAATTTACCTCTTTTTCCATACTTGAAATCATGTATAAAATAGCCATGTTTGTTGAAAATAACTTCCATGTCTTGATCTGCTAGCTGACCAACTGAAACTAGGTTCTTTGTAATGCTAGGCACATGTAAGACATCACTTAATGTGTTCCGAACACCATTTCTTTGTACCAACGGTACATTCCCAACATCATTAATCACGTGTAAAGTATCATCACTAGTTGCCACATACTCTTTCGTCTTCAAAGCTTCTTTTGACTCGAACCAATTTCCAATGCTCGTCATGTGATTTGTGCAACCTGAGTCTATGTACCAGTTCATATCGTTTCCAGGCTTTGACATACTATTCAACACATGTTCCATCGTAAACATATTATCTCTGCCCTAGTCTCTATATGAACTTTCTGCAGCAAAATTTCCATGTGCTGTATAATGGCTTCTACCTCTTCCTCTTGACTATTCTCCTTATAATAACAATCTTTCTCAAAATGGCCATATGTGCCGCAATGGTAACAATTTCCAGGTGCCTGTGATCTTCCTCTACCTCTAGAGTATGATCTTCCTCTACCTCTTGACATATCCACTGTATTTGCATTTCTAGAAGATGATCGTCCATGACTAGAGCCTCTTCCTCTATGCTGAAAGAATGCATGATCTCTTGAATTTCCACTTCCAGATGCATTCAAGCCAAGTTTTACTTCTTCTGTCATGCAAAGTGCTACTAGCTCGTCAAAATCTGGCATAGTGCCTCTCACTGAGATAGAAGTATCTAAGCTCTTGTACAACGGTCCTAGACCATTTAGCATGACTGAAACCATATCATCATCATCAATTGTGCAATTTATGGAAGCTAAATCATCAGTGATCTTCCTAATGTCAGCCACATAATCCATTATGGACCTATTTCCATGCCATACGCTATGCAACTTTTGCTATGATTTCCCTCTTGTTCTAAGCACGTCGTGCATCTCTATGCACTTATATGCTCAATTTCTACCTCTCCAAAAAAATTCTGGCAGATTCTCCTTTGTCCAAACTATATATGAACCAAGTCAACTATACATTGAGGTAATATCTCCTAGAATGAAGGATCACTTTTAGAGAGAGCCAAAAGTGAATTCAAATTCATAAATAAGAGTCCGTAACGTAAGCAAATATACTCTGAGGGGAGGCCTCAAAAATATACATTCATCCCGTGATCGATACACAAGGTCTTTGGACTGTCTTCTCTTTGGTCTTCCACCTATATCACTAGAGTATCTCCATGCATGAGAATACCCCAGTTAAAAACCTTACCACATCCCTCAGTTTTTGTTTAAATTCAAGGTTTCCAGCAGGGTAATATAAAACCTCACAAGGCGCGTGAGTTGTCCAATTAAGGACCCGTTCATACATTCGTCTCACAGTGTGTGAGTATTGTCCATTGAAGGACCCACAAGAAAAATGCATGGCGTCGCCTGCCACATGCACTCGAAAGGAAAACCAAATCTAAAACGTGTACCTCGTGAAAGGAGTATCGGATAATCTTCTTCTATAGTATTCGTTTCTGAACTCTTTGAATAGTAATACGGATCTGATTCTCACTGATGGGCGTTTCTGGCCGAGGCTTTTCTATGTGTTGATAACGATCCATGAAGTCATCACATGTATTCAATCAGGTACGGTTGGCTGTTCAGTGTCGAACAAAGAACCTGACAGCTGAGAGTTGAGTGGCTACAACTTAGATGAGAAGGAACTTGCAAAGAACATGGAAAATATCCTATTGACTATGCAGTGCTTGGATAAAAAGATTGCTCCTATGCTTGAAGCAAATGGACTGTACTTCAACAAAACAGACCCTTGGGCTCTCGCTCAATACATACGGTGACCAGCTTCTCCTTTCATTGTCACTATGGCAGCGGACACAATTTTCCTGATTCCTCCAGTACACCCTTGTGCTCTGATACCAACTGATGGTGCACAACAGCTATGGTGTGCACAACTACGGTATGAGCAATGCACAGCGACACTCAGACAGAGAGAGAAACTTTGCGCCATTTCCTAACATGAACTCTCCACAGCATGATGTGTTATAAGATGGACTTGAACTCTCCACAGCATTTTCTATGACGACATGGAAATATATTTGTGTTCTTTTTGTCCCTTTTTTTAGAGAGAGGTAATCTCTAAGCACATGCAGGCTTGATGGTTTGACTTGGCATATTAAATTATTGGTTTTGCAACTATAAAGCTTCCTACATTTTCAGTCTATATTGAACCTTTCAATTCATTGAAGCGCGGAATGAGTCCAAATGGATATCCAAGTCATTTTCTCCTCACAAATACCTTCTACAGCTCCATTTGTCTTGATTTTTCCAAACTAGACGACATTAATTGGAACTTCAATTGCAGTACCACAAGCAGACACTAATTTTCATGTATGTATCCATGAACATGTTGATAGACACTATGTGGTATTAAACTACAATAAGCATGACTATGGTGTGGGGTTGATACCTATGCAAACAAAAGTACGTAGCGGAGGATTTTAATAAGGCGAAGCCCATGTTAAAGATCTCCATCAAAAAGGTTTTTTACACATATATGTAATATGTATCCACATCATCAGATCTCTTCCTGAAAATCAGAATGAGCATGTACAAACAGAAGTATCTAAAAGTTTGCATACTGCATTAAATTTATAAGAAATGAGAGATGCATAGGAACTATATCTTTTTTTTTATCCTAAAGCAATCCTGAAGTACATTAATTTCCCTTTTGGGTAAACCTCTCAATCAAGGTATCTGCTGCTTGGGTTCACTATTGATGTAGACCAGCTTCGCGTCTGCTTGTATCACTTTTTAAAGATGGAATTGATAAATTAATACTTTTCGATTGATGTTGATATCCATGTCCTTGAACAGGCACTTTAGCCATTTTAACTCACATAAAACATATGTAATTCCTCTCTTTTGGGCTTCTCTACTTCATAATGCAATTGTTATTTGCATTATACTACTCAGTGACACAACTCCACTTCCAACGAAATATGCATATCCACTTTTTTATCTTAAATGATTGACACTTCTACTGCAAATTTCATATGAATATCTGAATATATATGGTTGAAATTTTGATTCATAGATTAATATTGAACTATATGTGTCCGAATATGTATGACTGAAATTTTGCTTCACTTTTCACGTCGATTAATTAAGGTGATGAATATAGTGATCCATGCTATTTTGGTATGACTGTTTTGTTTAGTCACCTCATGAGAATGCAAGAAAGAAAATCGTTTATTATAATTTATCAAGATATATTTCAATTCGATATAAAAGAGGTTCCACAGAGATTAGGAGAATTACAACGTAGGCCAAATAGCAACTCTATAAACCAAATTTTGTGTGATTCTGAGACTGTGACTGGAGGGGTGTCAACGATGCCCTAGATGAAGCGATGAACTTGTTGATATATTTAGGTAGTGATGTGTGTGAACACTCTAGGACCGCCGGGGCACTTTTTTCCCTCTTTAGGAGGTTTTTTTCCCCCGGCTTGTATATACGCCTATTGCCCTAATGGGCTACTTATCTTTGTACATTCTCTAGTAATACATTCAGTCTTGTGTGTTGTGCTCCAAGCTTCTTCTTCTTCCTTGTGTTGTTCGCGTGCTTCCGCAGACGTCTAACTCCAACAATTGGTATCAGAGCAGGTCGTCGCTTCTTCTAGGGCGCCGTCGACACTCCTCCGTTTGCAGTCTCAGATTCGCACGAAATTTGGTGAGCATACTCAGGGTGTTTCCGAGATCAAAACCGCTTTGCTTTGTGGTGCCGAAATCGCGATCTTAGCTCGTTTCGGCCTCCCAACGCACTATCGCAGCGCTTGTGCAGGCTATTTCATCCTTTTGTGCCAAAGGTATATACCAGTTTTTGTTCGCCAGTTTAAGCGTCTCGAAGTCTGCTACAGGTCTAGCAGAACTCGTCTGGGCAGTTCCATTCAACTTTTTGAGATACAGTCAATTTTCTGCATCAAGGTATTTTAGTCACCGGCCATGGCTGAAAGCAGTGATGTATTCCGTATGTTGGCTGTTGAGGATAAGTTGGATGGTACCAACTACCCATTATGGGCTTATATGATGCGACATGTACTGGTTGCAAAAGGATTGTGGAACATTGTGCAGGGTGTTGAAAGACGTCCTGTTACACCTGTAACGACAGGTACTGCAAATACATGTGTTGGAGCTGATGAAGATGGTGTCGAAGATGATATTCCGCAGATTCCTGTTCGTGCTTCTGTTTCTGTTGCACCTACTGCAGAGCAGATTTGTTGGGATGGCAGAGATGCCCAGGCACATGCATTGATGGCTTTGTCTGTCAAACGTGCCATTATTCCTCACATTCGCTCTTGCAGAACAGCAAAGGATGCTTGGGATACACTTACCACTTTGTACCAGGCTAGGAATGAGGCTCGTGTTGCTTACCTCCGAAAACAGCTGGAGAGTGAGCACATGAATGAAGGTGATTCTATGGACAGTTTTCTTACAAAGATCAAAGACCTGAAGGAACAATTGATTTCTGTTGATGAGGTTATACCAGATAGGTCACTTGTGCAGACTGTTCTGAATGGTCTTCCTGATTCATATCAGAGTTTTGCCTCTACTCTTCGGTTGATGATGAAAGGCAATCCGAATGCCTTGTCATTTGAGGAATTAGTCTCTGTTCTGTTGCAGGAAGATCAGTCCAGGCAAAACAGGTCCATTATGCGTGTTGCAGATCAAGCTTTCTTGGCTAGTCAGAAGGGCAAAGGAAAATGGAGCTCTTCTACTAGTAAGCAGAAATCTGCAAATGCTGCACAATCGAAGAACCAGGATAAAGATGAGAAGGAATCAGAAAAGTAGAAATTGTTCTGCAAGTACTGTAAAGGAAATGATCATATTATAAAGAACTGTCCAAAACTGGCTGCTAAAGAGGCAAAGAAGAAAGAGGCTGGAATGGTTGTTGCAGAGGCCTCTACACCAAAAACAGAGTCTGCAAATCTTGTGCAGGAAGAAGAATGGGCATTTACTACTGTCTGCAGTTTTGACCCATCTTCTCATGATCAGTGCATGTCTGCAGTAGACTCAGATGTTTGGTACTTTGATAGTGGGGCGACCAAACATATTACCTCGCAGCGCAGTTTCTTCTCTTCACTCGAGCCTGCCCCTATAGGGAATACTGTCACATGCGCCAATAACTCCTCTTATCCTGTTATGGGAGTTGGTAAGATCATTCTGACTACTGCTGATGGTAGTTCTTTCACTTTGTCAGATGCTTTATTTGTGCCAGGGATCAAAAAGAACCTGTTATCAGTTTTTGCATTAGCCAAGATTGGCTTGGTTGTGAAATTCGTTGATGACAGGTGTACAGTCCATGATCTCTCAAATGGCGATGTGATTATTGCTTCTGGCATTTTATGTCGTGGGCTGTATAAGCTCATAGACTATGAAAGATCTGTGAATGATTCGGCATGTGCAGTTCATGATTCTCAGGCTATGTCAGATGCAAAGCTTTGGCATGCACGCTTTGGTCATCTGAATTTTGCTAGTTTGTTACGCCTGCAGAAATCTGAAATGGTGTCCTCTTTGCCCAAACTTGAGGCACCAGGAAAACATGTTTGTGAAGGCTGTATTTTGGGCAAAATGCAGCGTTCTTCCTTTCGAAAAGATGGTTCAGTTCGGGCTATGCAGAAATTGCAGCTTGTACATAGTGATGTCTGTGGTCCTATGCAGACACCCTCTTTTGGAAATTACCTTTACTTCGTGACTTTCATTGATGATTTTTCCAGGCATGCATGGGTATATCCACTCAAAGCAAAGTCCGAAGTGTTCATGTGCTTCAAACAGTTTTTGGTTTTGGCTGAAAATCTATCAGCATGTAAAATGGGCACCCTCTGTTCTGATCGAGGGGGGGAATATATGTCTTCAGATTTTAATGCATTTCTGGCTGAACGTGGGATAAAACACCAGTGTACAGTGCCGTATACACCTCAACAAAATGGAGTTGCTGAACGAAAGAACAGGTCACTCATGGAGATGGCGAGGTGCATGGTCAAAAGTCAGGCTTTACCACATAGTTTCTGGCTTGAGGCTGTCATGTGTGCAACATATGTACTAAACAGGTGTCCCACTAAAGCGTTGCAGTCTATCACTCCATATGAGGCTTGGCATGACCGCAAGCCATCTGTTGCTCATCTGCGTGTTTTTGGTTGTTTGGCATATGCATTAGTGCTTGAACAACATCACAGAAAATTGGATGATAAGGCAGTAAAATGTATTTTTGTTGGGTACAGTTCTGAAAGTAAAGGCTATCGTCTGTATCATCCACAGACTAAACGCATTCTGGTTAGCCGTGATGTTGTCTTTGTGGAAGATGCTATTCAGCCATTGCTTTCATGTACTAAGGAGACATCTGTTAGCTCCAAAGACATGTATGATACTTTGATGCCTCTTTTTACAGGTGGACAGGCTAGTGCTGGTCCTAATGAGGCAACTTCTCAGCCTTTGCAGGTTTCATATGATGATGCAGATCATTCCATTTCTGATGCAGATTTACATGATGCACTTGTTGATGAGAGAGCTGATATTGAACAGGCAAAAACTATGCCAAAATGGCTGTTGCAGACTTTGCGTGACAACAAATTAGATGCACCTTTGTCATATCGTACTCGTTCAGGCTCTCATAGTACCTCCTTTGCATCAGATTGCTATGCTATGGCTGCATCTAGTCTCTGTGATGAGAATGAGCCTGTTTCTTTTGATGAAGCACAAAATTCAAAAAATTGGATGGCTGCTATGCAATCTGAATATGATGCTATAATGAATAATGGTACATGGTCTTTATGTGACTTGCCTCCTGACAAGAAGGCCATTGGCACCAAGTGGGTATACAAGCTGAAGCGTAATCCTGATGGTGCAGTTGACAGGTATAAGGCTAGGCTTGTTGCAAAGGGTTATGCACAGGAAAGAGGCATTGATTTTGATGAGACCTTTGCACCTACATGCCGTATGACTACTGTTCGGAGCATTTGTGCACTTGCAGCCCATCATGGTTGGAATGTACATTAGTTGGACATTAAAACATCATTTCTGAATGGTGACTTGCATGAAGAAGTGTATGTTTTTCAGCCCCGTGGCTTTGTGCTGAAAGGGCATGAAAACCAGGTTTGCAGGTTAAAGAAGGCATTATATGGTTTAAAGCAAGCACCACGTGCTTGGTATGAGAAGATACATGCCTATCTGATTGCACATGGTTTTGAGAACAGTCCAACTGAAAGCACCTTATATGTTAAACGTGCTAATGATGTGCTTCTGATCATTGTTGTCTATGTTGATGACATGCTGCTCACTGGTCTGATTTGGGGCATTTGCATCACTATTTGGGCATTCAGTTTATGCACGTTGATGGTGGAATGGCTTTGTGTCAAACGAAATATATTGACACATTATTGCAGCGTTTTGGCCTTGAAGACTGTAAGCCTATTGCCACTCCTATGGAGACAGGTTTACGATTGAGTCTTCATGATGCTGGAGATGCATTTGATGCTGTTCTCTATCAGCAGGCTGTTGGATGCTTGATTTACTTATGCATTACTCGGCCAGATATTCAGTTTGCTGTCTCACAGATGAGCAGGTTTATGCATTGCCCAGGAGTCATGCATTGGAAAGCGGTTAAGCGCATCTTTCGCTACTTGAGTGGTACTCGGCTACTTGGGTTGTTTTATCCCAAGGGGGGATCACTACCGCCAGATTTGCATGCTTTTTCTGACTCAGATTGGGCTGGTTGCTATGACACTCGTGTGTCCACCAGTGGTTTTTGCTTCATGCTTGGTAGCTCATGTATATCTTGGTTGAGCAAGAAGCAGCCTACTATGGCCACTTCCAGTTGTGAGGCTGAGTATAGGGCAGCTTTCACAGCGACTGTTGAGTGTGTGTGGCTCAGACGCCTTATGGCTGCTTTGGGTGTTGGCCAGTCTTCTGCCACCACCATCTTCAATGACAGTCAGAGCGCATTGGCAGTTGCGAGGAACCCTGTGTTCCATGATCGCACTAAGCACATTGAGGTGCATTATCACTATGTCAGGGAGAGGTTCTCTGCTGGGGAGATTAGCTTGGCATATGTGCCCACGCAGGAGAACATTGCAGACCTTTTCACGAAGGCTCTGCCTAGGGAAAAGTTTGAAGCTTTCCGCAAAGCTTTGGGCTTACTTCCTTTTGTGGAGTGATTTCCACATAGCTTGGCACTTCCTTATACATGAGTGCCAGCTCCTTGTTCACCGCATCACTCCCAGGGGGGATTTGTTGATATATTTAGGTAGTGATGTGTGTGAACACTCTAGGACCGCCGGGGCACTTTTTTCCCTCTTTAGGAGGTTTTTTTCCCCCGGCTTGTATATACGCCTATTGCCCTAATGGGCTACTTATCTTTGTACATTCTCTAGTAATACATTCAGTCTTGTGTGTTGTGCTCCAAGCTTCTTCTTCTTCCTTGTGTTGTTCGCGTGCTTCCGCAGACGTCTAACTCCAACAGACTTGATCTAGTACCAATTAATGGAGTTTAAGGTTTGTGAAAGCACGCAAACAACACAAGGGAGAAGATAAAGCTTGGAGCACAACACACAATATTGAATGTATTACCACTAGAATGTACAAAGATAAAAATGACCTGTTAGGGTTATAGGACTATGTACAAGTCAGGGGAAAAAAAACCTCCTAAAGAGAGAAAAAAGTGCCCCGATGTTCCTAGTGTGTTCACACTCATCATTACCTATATATATCAACAATAAACTTTGGAATTCAAGAGCAAAGGCCAAAATAGAAGAGTGTGGAGAGTGCTTCAAGCATACGCCTAGAAGGTCAACAAGGGAGAGAAAGCAACTTGAAAGGTATGGATATGAATCTACATTTGTAACAAAGCACTCTATTTATCTAGCCAAAAACTAAACTCCAAAACAACCCTCAACATATGAAGAATCTAAGGGTAATCCTAATTGGGAGAAATCTATGAGAGAGGAAATAGAAGCATTGAAGGAAATGGACACTTGGGAGTTCGTTCCATTGCAAAGGAATCAGAAGGTAATAGGTTGCAGACGGGTCTATAAGTTGAAAAGAAATTCATATGGGTCAATTTGTAGGTACAAATTGAGATTGGTTGCTAAAGGATGTGCTCAAAATTAGGGCATAGACTATGAGGAGACCTTCGCAGGAGTTTCCAAGATGACCACCATCAGGACATTGCTTAGTGTAGCAGCTCCAAGAAATTGGAAGCTTCTTGAACTTGATGTGAAAAATGCTTTTCTCAATGGGTGGATCAGTGAAGAGGTATACATGTCAAAACCTCTAGGGTTTGAAAACACTAATTATACTTCTTATGTATGGAGGCTCAAAAAGGCATAGTACGGATTAAAACAATATCCTAGAGCTTGGAATTTTAGGTTGGTAACATACCTACAAGTTTCAAGCCTAGCAATGCATACCCTTCCTTGTTCATAAAAAAGGTCCACAATAAAATTATCTATTTTTGTGTATATGTAGATGAAATAATTATGATAGGAGATGACTTGAATGGTATACAAAGAATCAAAGGGCATATGCAACAAGAGTTCAAAATCAATGATTTAGGTGAGCTCACATTTTTCTTAGGTATGTAGGTCATATACACAGATCAAGGGATGTATTTAACTTAGAGGAGATACATTCAAAATCTACTCAGGTTCAAGATGGAGAATACTAAACCTGAGGTACACCCTTGGAAATGAATCATAAACCTAGTGTTTATGAAAGTGAACAGATTGAAGACATTAAAGAATATCAAAGCTTGGTTAGTAGCTTGATCTATGCTACTCATACAAAGGCAGATGTCTCATACAAAGTAGGAGTGTTAAGCCAATTCATGCACTCACCAAAAAGACCTCACATGGACGCAGCTAAGAGAGTACTCAAATATCTCAAGGGCACAATCAATGAAGGTAAATTCTATCCTTATTCATCAAATTGGGATCTCAAGCTATACTCATATTTAGATTGGGCATTCTCCAAGGATGATGGGAGAAGTACTTCAAGATTCTTAGCATCTGCAAGTTCAAAGCTACTATCATGGAGTTCCAAGAAGCAACCAACAACTTCTTTATCCTCAAGTGAAGTAGCATATAGAGTTCTGACCATAGAAACTCAAGAGGCAATATGGTTAAAAGCCTTGTAAACAAATTTGGGACTCGTCAGTTCCAAACTTCACATATTTGGAGATAACATAAGCTCTATGCACCAAACAACAAACTGTTTCTTTCATGCAAGAATCGAAAATATAGAGGTTCATTATCGTGTCATTAGGAAAAAGCTCATGGCAAAGGAGATTGACATTTCTTTTGTTGTAGTTGAAAAGTAGGTAGTAGATATAATCACCAAGGCACATGATGGAATTAAACTTTGCAGGTTTAAATTCTTTTTGCTACACCAATTTGTATTTATCCACCCACCTTCACGGATGTAATGTCTGAAGGAACAATCTACACTTTATAGTAGTTCAAAATATCTACCATTTTGGACTTTCACAAGTTATTGGATATTTTCATGGCACCAACATTACTTGATCTAGGGCCTCTTTTGATGGAAGGCACAAAATGTACATGCCTTATGTGAAATTATTATTGTAAGTGATTCCCTCATTAACTCCATGAGTAAAGATTGAGTTTAATCAAGAGATTTATCATTATGCGAAATTATCAGTGTAAGTGGTTCCGCGCTTATTCTATTACAATGCACCACTAAAGTGCATACAGATTGGGGCATATTGTCTGACAAATATGAGAGCAAGAATTACATTCAAATGTAAAATCTTGAGAATTGATTGGAAAATGATATGCATTTTCAGTCAAAGAAGTTCAAACACCATCAAGCAAATCAAGCATTTAGGAGGCCAACTAGTTGTTGACGGTGTTGTGATAATACTTCAAGAACTAACTTGCAAGTGTGCTTGTACTCTTCTTGCAGAATATGATGGGCTCGTGATATCTCTCAACTCTCAGGTAAGACCATCCCCTCTAACTTCTGAACTTTATTTTGTAATGCATCTAAAGAATTGGTAAGCTTCAAACAACATATCATGTTCAACTAATGGGAAGGGGGCAGTGCTTTTTGATGGTCAAAGGAAGATTCCAAAGAGGAGAATATTTGCAGAAAGCTATTGTGTAATACTATTAGACAACATTCCCAATTCATGCACATTGAGTCTTCTTTGAGATCCATCTCTTTATACTACTGTTAAAGCTCTTCATTTTCACGTCGATAGATTAAGGTGATGAATATAGTAATCCATGCTATTTTGGTATGACTGTTTTGTTTACTCACCTCACGAGAATGCAAGAAAGAAAAATCGTTTATTATAATTTCTGAAGACATATTTCAATTACATATAAAAGAGGGTTACATAGAAATTAGGATTCTTACAACGTAGACCGAATAGCAACTCTATAATGTCAACTCTACACGATTTTGGTTTCATGCTTTCAATTTTTGTAAGTACTCTGCTGGATCGCTTGCCAATCCTCCCCTAAATGGAATATTGTTCTTAATTGTGAGCGTATCAGCAAATCCATTAGAAAGCTAAAGACCTTCAAAGGAACAATATGTGATTGATATTTTTGGGCTGAAGATACAACCAAAGCATTTCACTGCAAATTATTCTTCTATGGATAGGAAGCAAGAAACATAGGAAAGTACGAGATGTGATCTCTCTCTCTCTCTCTCTCTCTCTCTCTCTGATTCACAGTGTTTATTCAATTTCCAATCTCCTGTGTCTGATCTGGGTATTCAATGCAATGTGATATATCTTATGGATTTGACTCTATACAGCGATCGAATACCTCTCTTGTTTCTCTATTCTCCCTATCCGTCGCAGCTATGTAACTACTCCGTCCTCATCCATGGATATAACTAACTGAATTCTCAATCCTCTTCCGCAAAGCAGTCAAATCTAAGTAGAGATTGTCTTGATGTGATTCATTAATTAATCTTTTTAAGAAAAGCGAAATGACAGCTGAAGTTGCATAACAGAGTATAGGCAGCGAACTACCACAACAAGTCTGGCAATATGTATTTCCGTGTAGCGACAAAATGCCTTTTTGCATTGAATACTGCCCCCTGGTCAAATCGTTTTTCGCTTAAGATCAAATTATTTTTTTCTTTTTGGATTGCGTTCTCGATTTGGTGTATATACTTATGGATTCTCTGTCTCTTGGATGTTCAGTATCAACAACATAGAGCTTTCTTTTTTGCTTCTTATGATTCTTAATCATGCTTAACAATGATGGCACAATAATCGATTCGTAGAAAATCTCACAGAGGTCTCCAATGCAGGATTTCTTGTATCTCACCGACCTGACTTTTCCGATTGCCGTCGTAAGTTGATATATGCACATTCAAAGCACCAAAGATGACTATAAGATGCACAGCACTTCTATGTTTTCCTTTGAGGCAGCAATGGTGATGTGTATAGATATTGAGTGGGGGATTTTCCGCAGCATACCCAAATGATATTCTCTCTCCCTCTATTTTCTTCAGCAGAGGTTTCGACCCAACGCCGTAGTTATGGATGCGCATATTGAGCGCGAGATTTTCTCGCAGCATACCCAAATGATACTCTCTCTCCCTCTACTTTCTTCAGCAGAGGTGTGGACCCAACGCCGTAGTCATGTTGCGCAAAAAATTACAAAGAAATGGTATCAGAGCATGATGCTGCGCAGATGTAGTAGCCTAAGGGGGCTGGACATCCCTTCTGTTTGAGCTCGAGGTATGTGGAAGCACATGAACAGCACAAGGAAAAACAAGAAGCTTGGAGTACAACACAAAAGAGAATGTTACCAAGTGAATGTACAAAGATAAGTGACCCATTAGGGTTAAGGCATATATACAAGACAGAAAAAAACCCTTCTAAAGAGGGAAAAAAACCCTTGTCAAGCTCCTTTCGGGCCCTAGTGAATGCATATCCAATGGCTTCACTTGTGCTCGCATGCTATTCTTTTATTTGTGTTTCTTCACTTGGAGTAGGTCTATCCTCAAGTGTCCCCTTTTCCTTGTTTAATCCAATTGGCATGTTTCTCCTTGAGAGGTTTTCCCTTTGCTTCTTGTTTTGCATAACTAAAGAGTCAATTTCTTCTAGATGTACTACTCTAGCAAATGGTGATGGCATAATGGTTTCTTATGAAGCTCCTTCCTTACTCATAGAAAGCATCTAAATATGGGGCCATGATGTGGATGTCTTGTTCTTTGGGTGAAAAATGGTGTAGTGATCTCTAGCTTCTCGCCTATTTCTACAAAGAGGAGAATTCTCTAACCGAAGATATTTGCTTTGATAATGTCCACACTTCCCACATCTAAAACAAATGATTGGCCCTCTAGGCCCATTTCCAAAATTACCCCAAGGATATGGGTTGTAGGTGTTACTTTGACTTGGTGCAGTAGCCACTACATTTGTTGGTAGTTGGACTCCTCCTTATCCCCAGTATGCTTGTGCATGCATTCATCTTGAGTGACACTCATGGACTAGAAGAATGATACATGGGAATTAGTGAAATTTCCACTGAATAAGAAAGTTATTGGATGTAAATGGGTATACAAAGTAAAGTGCAAAAGTGATAGTTCATTGGAAAGATTTAAAGCGCGCTTAGTTGCAAAAGGATATGCACAAGTATATGGATTGGATTATGATGAAACGTTTAGTCTAGTGGTGAAAATGACAACGGTAAGAAGCGTAATTGCATGGGCTGCTATGAACAATTGGAAATTGTATCAAATGGATGTTAAGAATGCATTTTTGAATGGCAAATTGCATGAGGAAGTTTATATGCAACAACGAGAAGGTTATCTGCACTCAAAATATCCTGACTATGTATGAAAATTAAAGAAAGCACTTTATGGATTGAAACACGCTCCAAGAGCATGGTGTGAATGATTCACTAAGAAGTTGTTGGATCTAAAATTTATGCAATCAAAGGCAGATTATTCACTATTTGTATGGAATCAAGGAAGCAAAATGATTCTATTAGTGATCTATGTCGATGATTTAATCATTACTGGTAATGATGAGAAGAGGATTGATGATTTGAAAAGGCAACTAAAATCTGAATTTTTGATGTCAGATTTGGGAGAGCTAAAATATTTTTTGGGAATTGAAGTAATTTCAATGAAAGAAGGAATTTGGATGATACAATGCAATTATATGCTGAAAATTCTTGAGAGATTTGGTATGAGTGCTTGCAAACCTGTTGATACACCACTTGATGCTAATGTTAAGCTTATGAATGATGGAAAGTACTTGCATGATGCCAATATGTATAGAAATATTGTTGGAAGTTTGATTTATGTAACAAAAACAAGACCGGATTTGAGTTTTGCAGATGGTTTGGTGAGTCAGTTTATGCATAATGTAGTGTGCACTTGGATGCAGTGCGACACATATTGCAATATGTGAAAGGAACATGTAATTTTGGCTTGTTTTATGAGAGAAAAGTTCAGCCATGTATATATGCATATACGGATGAGGATTGGGCTGGAAATGTCATGGATCGAAGGTCAACAAGTGGATTTTCATTTTCGCTTGGAAGTGCAATCATTTCTTGGAGCAGCAACAAGCAACCAACTGTCGCTTTGTCAAGTACCGAAGCTGAATATAGAGGCATTACACAAGCCGTTTGTGAATCAACATGGATAAAGTACCTACTCGAAGACATGGGAGTCTACATCGATGGAAAGGTGGTCATCTATTGTGATAATATGAGCAGCATAATGTTATCGAAGAATCCAGTTTATCATGCGAGATCGAAGCACATCGAAGTTCATTATCATTTTGTTCGTGAGAAGGTCATCGAAGGAGAAGTGGAGTTGATTCACATCAGCACTGGAGAACAAAGTGGCGGATATCTTCACGAAAGCTCTTCCCAAAGAAAAGTTTATTTACTTCAGAGAAGCTTTAGGAGTTAGAAAGCTTTAGTTTGTATCTAGATTTCATTTCATGTTATTTCATCTTGTATGGACATATGTATTTCTTTCAGTTTGTATTCAAACTCATTCTGAGCTTGAGGGGGAGATTTGATGACGTGTTAAATGATCTAAAAACAAAAAAAAACTGAAATCGTATTACAGGCGTCTGAGCCACACACACTCAACAGTAGCTATGAAAGCTGCCCTATACTCAGCCTCGCAAATAGAAGTGGCCATATTAGGTTGCTTCTTGATCAACTAAGATATACATGAGCTACCAAGCATGAAGCAAAAGCCACTAGTTGACACATGAGTGTCACAGCAACCAGCCCATTCAGAGTTAGAAAAAGCATGTAAATCTGGAGGTAGTGATCCCCCCTTGGGATAAAACAATCCAAGTATCCGGGTACCACTCAAGTAGCAAAAGATGCACTTAACCATCTGCCAATGCTTGACACGTGGGAAATGCATAAACTTGCTCATCTGTGAGATAGCAAACTGAATATTTGGTCGAGTAATGCATAACTAAATCAAGCATCCAATAGCCTAGTAATAGAGAACAAGATCAAATGCATCTCTAGCATCATGAAGACTCAATCGTAAACATGTCTCCATAGGAGTAGCAATAGAGTTATAGTCTTATGGCCAAAACGCTACAATAATGTGCCAGTATATTTCATTTGACACAAAGCTATTTTACCATCAACTTGCATAAACTGAATGCCCAAAATTAGACATCTCAAATGAGGCATGCAGATTAGCCTTAAAATCACCAATATGCTTCTCATGAGGACCAGTGAGCAGCATGTCATCAACATACACAACAATGATAAGAAGTACATCATTTGCATGCTTAACATATAAGGTTCTCGAAGTTGGGTTGTTCTCAAAACCATGTGCAATCATATCTTTTCAACCAAGCATGTGTTGCTTGCTTTAAACCATATAATGCCTTCTTTAACCTACACACCTAGTTTTCATGCCCTTTCTACACAAAGCCATTGGTCTGAAAAACATACACTTATTCATGCAGATCACCATTCACAAATGTAGTTTTAATGTCCAACTAATGTACATTCCAACCATAATGAGCTGCAAGTGCACAGATGCTATGAATAGTAGTCATTCGGTATGTAGGTGCAAAGGTCTCATCAAAATCAATCCCTCTTTCCTCTGCATAACCCTTTGCAACAATCCTAGTGTTATACATTTCAACTGTTCCATGAGGTTTACACTTCAGCTTGTATACCCACTTAGTATCAATGGCCTTCTTGCCAGGAGGCAAGTCACATAAAGATCACATACCATTTTTCATGATAGCATCATATTCCGATTGCATAGCAGCCATCCAATTTTTGAGAATTTTGTGCTTCATCAAACGAAAGATACTCATTCTTATCACAAAGACTAGAGGCAGTTCTAGCATAGCAATCCGATGCAAAAGAGGCACTATAAGAGCGTGAATTCGTATGGTATGACAGAGGTGCATCTAATTTGCTGTCACTCAAAGTCTGCACCAACCATTTTGGCATAGTTTTTGCCTCCTCAATATCAGTTCTCTCATCAACAAGTGCATCATGTAAATCTGCATCAGAAATGGAATGATTTGCATTATCATATGAAACCTGTAAAGGTTGAGATATTGCCTCATTAGAACCACCATTAGACTATCCACCTATAAAAAGAGGCAACAAAGTATCATACATGTCTTTGGAGCTAACAAATGTCTCCTTAGTACATGAAAGTAATGGTTGAATAGCATCTTCCACAAAAACAACATCACGGCTAACCAAAATGTGTTTAGTCTGTGGATGATACAAACGATAGCCTTTGCTTTCATAACTTTACCCAATAAAAATACATTTCACTACTTTATCATCCAATTTCCTATGATGCTTAAGTGCACTAAATGCCAGGTCAATAAAGTTGAGAGATTGAGGATTGGAGGACTACTCCACCCATTGGATATTCCTAATGGGAAGTGGGAGAGTATCTCCATGGACTTTGTAGTCAGATTACCTAAGACACAGAGAGGGCACGACTTGGTCTAGGTAATCATGGATAGGTTAACCAAAATGGCTAGGTTTATTCTGACACGTACTACAGTGAAGACACCAGAGTTGGCTAGACTCTTTGTAGATAACCTATCTTGGTTTTATGTTCTTCCTTTAGACATAGTCTCTGATTGGGATAGGAAGTTTACTAGCCACTTTTGGAGAGCGGTCTTCAAAAGGTTGGATACGAAACTTAGCATGAGTACGGCCGAGCATCCACAGTTGGATGGGTAAACAAAGAGGGTTAACCAAATCCTAGAGGATATGCTTCGAGCATATGTGAATGAAAGGCAAACTAATTGGGAAGAGTACTTACCTATAGTAGAGTTTGCATATAATAGTGTCAAGCACTCTTCCACTGGGCATAGTCCATTTATGCTTATGTATGGGTTTGAGCCAAGAGCTCCTTATGTAGTAGGATTGCAGAATGAGAAAGTTCAAGTTGCAAAGTACTTCTTGGAAGAGATGAACTATATGCTTAGGCTTGCTAACGATAGCATTAGGAGAGCTCAGGATAGGGCTAGAGCCTATGTTGACCCTCAAAGGAGAGACATCAACTTTGAGGTAGGAGAGCAAGTCTATCTTAGAGTTCCATCTAGATATGAAACCATGACGGGACCTTGTCCAAAACTATCTCCTAGGTATTGTGGACCTTTCCAAATACTTAAGAGAATAGGAAAGATGGCTTACCAGCTCCAACTTCCAGAGAATAGTCAAATCCATCCAGTTTTTCATGTTAGCCGACTTAAGAAAAGGTTGGGTGAATCTAACAACATCATTCTAGACAGTGAGGTAGTAGAGCCTATTTCTGTTCAATCTATTCCACATGAGTCTGAGAGCATACTATGCACTTGAGAGAAACGGATGAGAAGTCACTTATATAAAGAGTGTCTATTAAAGTGGAAAGATAGTTTAGAAGATAGTTCCACATGGGAGCGGGTAAGCACCCTTCAGAGATAGTTTCTTACTTTTAGTTTACCTTCCCAAGAGCTTTCTTAAGGGGAAGGACATGGGGAAACAACACAGAGATATGACCATGTGTCTCAACACATGGGGATGTAGTGGGAGTGGTGTTTCTATTATTTCTCTCTTTCTATCAGACCTTCCAATACCATTTTTTAGGACAAAAATGGAACTAAGGGGAAGGAAATGTTACATGGAGTATACATGAGTTAGAGGTGAGGAACTCCCTCTTACACTTGTTAAGTATGACCCTCACATGAAGTCCCAAGTGGCACCCATACGAGAGATCTTGAGCATTACCCTTTATGGTTAATGAGAGAGAGATATGTGAGGACCACGTGGCTAGGCAGCGAATAATACAGAGAGTCTCTGTGTGTTGCAGGACTAGCCCCAAAATGAGGGGATTCATTAGGACATGAGAGCGACACAGCATATTGGTAACAAAGGGCTTCTGGAATATTGTGCAGGGTGTTGAAAAACGTCCTAGTACACCTAGAAATACAATAATTGAAGGTGATGCAAATGGCATTGAAGATGATGATGCTCAATATCTTGGTTGTGTTGTGGTTCTTGTTCTCCCTAAAATAGAGCGAATTTGTTGGGATGGTAGAGATAATTAGGCACATGCATTCGTTGCTTTGTCTTTCAAATGTTCCATTATCCCTCACATTCGCTCTTACAAGATAGAAAATGATATTTGGGATACACTTACAACATCATACCAAGCAAGAAATCACCCTCATGTTGCTTACCTATGAAAATAGTTGGAGAGTGAGCATATGAATGAACGAGATTCTATGAAAAGTTTTTTGACAAATATCAAAGATTTAAAGAAGTAGTTGATTTCTATTGATGAAGTCTTTCTAGATAGTTCGCTTGTGTAGATGGTTCTTAATGGTCTTCTAGACTCATATCAAAATTTTGCTTCTACTCTTTGATTGATGATGAACGATAATCCAAACACCTTAACATTTGAGGATTTAGTCTTTGTTTTGTTGCAGGAAGATCAATCCAAGCAAAATAGGTCAATTATGTGTGTTGTAGATCAAGCTTTGTTAGCTAGTCACAAGGGCAAAGGTAAATGGATCTCATCTACTAATAAGCAAAAATTTGCCAATATTGCACAGTCTAAAAAGGAAGACAAAGATGAGAAAAAAAAACAAAAAATCAAAAATAATTTTGCAAATATTGTAAAATGATCATGTCATAAAGAGTTGTCCTAAACTAAATGCAAAAGAGGCAAAGAAGAAAGAGGATGAAATGGTTTTTGGAGAGGACTCTACACCTAAAACAAAATCTACTTATCTTGTCCACAATGAAGAATGATCATTTACTATTGTTTGCAGCTATGACCCATCTTCTCATGAGCAGTGAATGTTTGCAGTAGACTCAAATGTTTGGTACTTTAATAGTGTGGCAACCAAATGTATTACCTCACAACACAGTTTCTTCAATTCACTTGAGCCTTTCCCTGTAGGGAATACTATCACATGTGCTAACAACTCCTCTTATCCTATAATGGGAGTTGGTAAGATCATTCTGACTATTGTTGATGGTAGTTGTCAAATGCTTTATATGTACCAGTATTAAGGAAAAACTATTTTTAGTTTCAATATTAGCCAAGATTGGCTTGGTTTTCATTGTTGATGACATATGTACATTTCAAGATCTCTCAAATGGTGGTGTTATTATTGCTTGCAGCATTTTATGTCATGGGTTGTATAAGATCATGGAATATGAGAAAATCTTTGAATGATTCAACATGTGCATTTCAAGATTCTCAGGCTATCTTAGATGCAAAGCTTTGGCATGCGTGCTTTGGTTAGCTAAATTTTACTAATTTGCTTCACTTGCAAAAATCTGAAATGGTGTCCTCTCTACCCAAACTTGAGACACCTTGTAAACATGTTTGTGAAGGTTGTATTTTGGCAAAAATGTAGCATTTTTCCTTCCCAAAAGATGGCTGAGTTTGAGCTACTCATAAATCATAGTTTGTTTATATTGATGTTTATGGTCCGATGTAGATTCATTTGGGAACTGTCTATAGTTCATGACTTTTATTGATGATTTCTCTAGCCATGCATGGGTGTATCCATTGAAAGCAAAGTCCAAAGTGTTTATGTGCTTCAAGGAGTTCTTGGTTATGGATGAAAATTTTTCAACATGTAAATTGGGCACCCTTCATTCTGATCGAGGGAGGGAATACATGTCTTTTATTTTAATGCATTTTTGGATGAGCATGGGATAAATATTATTGTACACTGCCATATACACCTCAACAAAATGGAGTTCCTTAAAAAAATAATAGGTCTCTCATGGAGATGGCAAGGTGTATGGTCAAAAGTCAAGCTTTACTGCATAGCTTCTAGCTTGAGGTTGTTATGTTTGCAACATATGTGGTTAATAGGTGGCCCACCAAAGCACTCTAATTGATCACTCCATATGAGGCTTGGCATGGTTGCAAGCAATCTATTTCTCATCTCCATGTCTTTGGTTATGTGACGTATGCATTAGAGTATGAACAACAAACTTAGGAAATCGAATGCTAAAGCAATGAAATGTATTTTTATTGGGTACAATTATGAAAAGAAAGGTTATCATCAATATCATTCACAAAGTAAACACATTTTGGTTAGCAGTGATGTTGTTTTTGTAGAAGTTGCAATTCAACCATTACTTTCATGCACCAAGGAGACATCAGTTAGCTTGAAGGATGTGTATGACACTTTGTTACCTCTTTTTACAGGTGGATAATCAATTGTTGGTCCAAATGAGGCAACTTCTCAGTCTTTATAGGTTCCACATGATGAAGCAAATCATTCCATGGCTGAGAGGGCTAACATAGAGAAGACTAAAACTATGCCTAAATGGCTCATACATACTTTGAAAGATAGAAAATTAGATGCACCTTTTTCATATCATACACGTTCTGGGTCTGATACTGCTTCCTTTGCATTAGATTGCTATGCAATGGGTGCCTCAAGGCTTTGTGATGAGAATGAACCTCTTTCTTTTAATGAAGAACAAAATTCAAAAAATTGGATGGCTACTATGCAATCAAAATATGATGCTATTATGAAGAATGGTACTTCGTCTTTATGTGATTTGCCTCAAAACAGAAAATGCCATTGGATCTAAATGGGTATGCAAGCTGAAATGTAAGCACGATGGAGTTGATAGGTATAAGGTCAAGATCCTTGTCAAGGTTATGCTCAAGAGAGACGCATTGATTTTTCCAAGAAATATGCACATATACACACACATACACTCACATACATACATACACACATATGCATACATACATAGACATGCATACACACAAATGCACATACATACATACATACATACATGTGTATACACACACACATACATACATACATACATACACACATATACACATACATAAATGCACACATATGCATACACACTCATACACACCCATACACATATAGATACTTGCACATATACCTACACATAGATAGACACACACTCACACTCATGCATACATACACACACATGCATATGCATACATACATAGACACATGCATACACACATGCATATATACACACACATATGCCACTCTTCAGGAGCAAGCATCAATCTACAAGGGAAGAGAAAGAGAAGTTGACCACATGATGTGCAAAGGATGCTCTTGCTAGGTCATATCTACTAAACTCAATCTCTGATTTCTTGTTGCCACATGTTAGGAATTGCAAGACCTCCCAAGAGACTTGGGAAGTAATCTCTCATCATATTTCTCCTCAAACACAAGCTAGGAAGAATCAGTTATGGATGGAATTTACAAATCTAAAGAAACAACCAAAGCAAGGAGTGGCTGATTATGTAACCAAGATGAAAGATATGGTTGACCAGCTTGCAAGCATTGGAGAGGAGATAGAAGAAGAACACATAGTGAGGTAGATCATTAATGGAATCAAGGCTGATGACAAGTGGGAGTCCACCACAGCAATGGGCCTCTACATGGATATGCAAATACCTAACCTCAACACCTTGATGGGGCAACTCTTCACCCATGAGACAAAGCTCAACAGAAATGGTGACAACTCAAGAGGTAACCAATCATCTACCCTTTATACATGTAAGAATAAAGCTAAGGATAAAGGCTCTCCCTATATACAAAATTTACTTCCATTTCTTTCAAATTCAAGTGTGTTGTTTTGAAAGCTATGTTTAAGTGTGTCTCCCAACCCCCATAGCCACTCTCTACCTAACACAAGATCTGTCCTTTCCATATTCATAATTCGGAAGTCCATGTGATCTGTATAATCCTGCATCTTGACTTCCAAATTGGATACCATAGTATCCCATATCCTCTTGTCTTCCCCTTGCATCATAGATACTATGTATTTATGTGCACTGGGCTGCTGGGGAATCTTTAATTTCTTGACCATAGCATAGTTTATAAATTTATGAGTGGCAGATTCATCTGTCATGACACGCAGCCTGGTCCCGTATACACTATCATGAAGTTTAACTAAGTCATGTGGTCCAAACTATGGTGACCACAATGATTGCATCAAACAATAGGTGTGCTCTATATCCTTGTGCATCACCTCCACTCCCTTGCAGCTAGAGCTGCCATGAATTGGAAGTGTCTGCACTAGGTGGAACACCCTTTTGCCCTTTTCAGGGGCCGTACTACTCGTCCTCTCTTCTTTTCTTCCCCCTTCTTGAGTGGACTGTTCCACTGTGAATGGCTAGGAGACAAACACCTAAAGCACAGGTTCTCTCTTTTGGCCCTCTCAAACTGCTTTGTAGGTAACCTAGGCCCTTGTGATCTTTGTTTTTTAATGAAAATTTTATTTTTCCCCAATGGCAACTTCTTCTTGAACTTACTCATGCTAAGAGGCTTGAGGGGATGATCAATCTCCATAGGAGTACATTGTGGATGGTTATGGTCCTCATAGATCTGTGCATATTTGATCGCCTCCTCAAACGTCTTAGGTGTATTCCTTCTTACCTCTCTCTTGATGGCTTTATCTAAGCCTCTAACAAACCCTCTAGTTTTCTAAAAATAATATAAGCCCGCAAGTTTCAAAATGATCTCCCTATAGTGGGATATGTAGACCATCAAAGGCCTACCTCTCTGGGTGATCCTATCCAACTCATCCCAGTTCCTCTGCTCCTCATTCTCAAGAAGAAACTCTTTTAGGAAAAGAGTTTCAAACTGAGTCCAATCCGTAGAAATAGAGTTTGCCTCCTTGAGACTCATCCACCACTTATAAGCATGCGGGCCAAGCAAGAGGCTCACCTCTAGTACACGGTACTCTGGTGGGGTGCCCTTCAGTTGATGCAAATCATGCCACTTTTGTAAAAAAGTGTAGATTGCATCCTTGTTTCTATCTCGATCATCCCCTGTAAAGGTAGATGGATTTAAGTCTTTCAGGAGGGGAGCTTCCCTAGAGATATCTCCTTTATGCTTAGTAGGAAAAGAAGGATCTCTAGAGGAAGAGTAGGGGTTTCTCTTTCCATCCTAGCTAGGAAAGAGGTGACATGTGTCTCAAGTGAGATCATTTGAGACTTGAGCTGCTCAATGAGGGATGTGATGCTACCTATGTCTCTCTCTAGTCTAAGGGTCTATTCCTTTAAGTCTGCAAATTGTTCATGAGTAACAAACTCATCCAAAAGTTCCTCATAGGTATATTCTTCTTGTTGAGGCTCTTTTTCTTCTAGTTTTTCCTCTACTTCCTGCCCCATTTCTACCTCTTCCATCCTAAGATCAGGATCCTCTAGTTGTTCTTTAGATGGAGAAGTGTGTTCTATTATTTTTTTCCCTTTGGAATCCATGTTTCACTCCCCCCCCCTCGCTTACTAACTAGAGTATATGAAAAGAATGGAAGTAAACTTTAAATATGCCAGAAGAAGAGAAATATATCACAAGAGCACTTCCCTGGTACAAAATGAAGCTGCGAAAGCAAAATCCAAGCAGTCTTGGAAGTGTGAAGGCACTGATCTTCAATCCTCACCAGGCGCAAACAAAAGTTTGAAATGTCCGGTTGGCCCGAGGAGGTTCTAATCACCAAAAACCAACAAGAACGATGCCAAAATCATGTAGCAATAGCCCCAATTAGGCAAACCGAGTCAAACTAAAGAACTTTTGAATTTTGACAGCCCTTGCCATTCCAAAAGATGTAGTCCAACACCTGTACTTCAAAGATATAAAGCTATCGCAAGTGAAAAAAGTGGATTTGGATGCCAAATGATGAAAAACTAGGCCCGGAGGTGGCCACCTAGTTCCTGTTGAAACACTGTAGAGGGATTTTGGTTGGCCAAATCTTGTCCAAATCAAACAACGATGGTTTTTTAGCGAAGCTTAGAGTATAGCTTCGTAATGTGATAAGATTTTTGAAATCAGATGTCTATCACCAAGCTATGGTGCAGATAAGATGGGTATGTCAAGGATAGTATGTGGGAAAGCAAACCTTCATGAAGTAGTGACTTTGGGAGCTCAAAACTGAGAAATTGAAGCCTTTTTGAACAAGCAAATGAGCCATATCCCAAGTCCACAGCCCATATTACATGTTTGGATCATTCCTTTTCTCAATATCTTGAACCATGGCTTTCTTTGCTCCTCGAATCTTCCAAAAAAAAAACTTGAATTCTAAAATAGTTACCTCCTCCTCCAAGAATTCGAATTTGAAGAAGTCACAGTTGTCTGAGAATGGAGGCTTTTTCCCATATACAAGCACTCAACAAGATTTTTGGCCTATAAATAGAGGAGCAAAAGCTACTTTCCTTCACCCAAGAGGAGGGTAGGAGGGAAGTGAGCCCGTTGGCTTATGTGCTCTCTTGTGTGCGCTCACATCCACTTGTCCTGTTCTGGGGCTTTGTAGGCTTTCCCGTTGGTTGACTCTGTCATGTTGTCCACTGGCTCCATCACGTTATCCACTGGCTCTGATACCAATGCTATGTCGCTCTCATGTCTTAATGAATCCCCTCATTTTGCTGTCAGTCTTGCATGCATCTCCATACCCCAAGTACACACGAAGACTCTCTATATCTTTCGTCGCCCAGCCGTGTGGTCCTCACATATCTCTCTCTCATTACCCATAAAGGGTAATGCTCAAGATCTCTCATATGGGTGCCACTTGCCACTCATGTGAGGGTCATACTTAACAAGTGTAAGAGGGGGTTCTCACCTCTAACTCATCTATACTCCATGTAACACAATACATGTCACATCATATACTCCCACAATGGGTAATTAGTACCATCCAACTTATCCTCAGCAAACAACATATGTAATACATCATTGCTTTCAACCATGGCCAATAACTAAATAGCCTGATGTGAAAAAATTGACTCTATCTTGAAAAATTGAACAAAACCACCGTTTTGGGCTCTACTAAACCTATAGCAAACTTCGAGGTGCTTGTACCAACAAACCAAAACTTGTATATATAGCTGGTGCAAAAGCACAAAATTGCCTGCATAGTCATTTTGATAATGTGTGTGGAGGCCGAAACAAGCTCATATCAATATTTCAATGTCCTATAACAAAGGTGTTTTGAACTCCTAATTGCCCTGAGTATACTAACTAGTTTTTATGGGATTTTGAGATTGTGACTAGAGGAGTATTGATGATGCTCTAGATGAAGTGGTGACATGCTCAGATACCAATTGTAGGAGTTTGAAGTCTATAAAAGCACACAAACAGCACAATGAAGAAGAAGAAACTTGGACCACAAGACAATATAGAATGTATTGCCAAGCGAATGTACAAAGATAAGTGACCCATTAGGGTTATAGGCATATATACAAACCAAGGAAAGAAAACCTCTTAAAGAGGGAAAAAATTTTCTCAGTGTTCTTAAGTGTGTTCACACACATTGCGACCAAAATATACCAACATACACATGACCAGATCAAGGATCAGTACAAGAACTAGAACTAAAACTTGCAAAGTACTTACTCGGAGATCATGAGTCCTTGAGCTTTCAAGATTGGCATCAACAAGACTAAGGATATATGTGGCCAAGTGCTCCTTATATAGGTTATGAAGGGTTATTTGTAAAGTGTGATTACAAATTGATGATGTCAACAAGACTAAGGATATATGTGGCCAAGTGCTCCTTATATAGGTTATGAAGGGTTATTTGTAAAGGGTGAATACAAATTGATGATTGCAAATTGATGATGTCAAAATCAAGCAACTAGACAATTGATCTTAGGGTTTTGCATGTTCTGCATGTGTTGGTGACATTAGTTTTATGAAATTATGAATAAATCATGAGATATAAGAAGTAACATGAAATCTAAGGTTTTTATAATGGTTTGCTTTTTATCCATCATATCACCTCCCCTTCAAGCATCGAGTTCCACAAGGAGTGGCCATATTCTCTAGCTTAGGTTTCATCGGATTCTTCTTATGGAATTTGAAAACCTTGATTGGTGCTCAATATTATTTGTAGGTTCCCAATTATGATCACTTATGTTTTAAAACCTTTCCAATAAACAAGCTGTTCCAATCTTCCTTGGGAGATTCTCAAATCTAAGATGCACTCAATCTTGAATTCTCCATGATCTTGAATCTTGATAAGTGGTGAAGGATTAAGTCTCTCCCCCTTATATGGCAAAATTTTATTTGTTTCCAACATGGATATGTTGGTGTGTGTAGAAGTGCGAGAGACACATGAGAAGCACACACAAGGAGCACAAATGTAGCAAGACACACAGAGAAGATGGATGGTTGGAATAGCTCACTCTATTGACGATGAATTGAACTGAAGTAAGAGCTGAATAATATCCTTAAGTACAAAGTACCACCACATATGAGTGAATCATGTATGTGGTAACATGGGGAAAAAACCTCTAGCCAACACTAGAGTAAAAAGTGCCCATGTATAGGGAAAAGGTTCACATCAAAGCTACTCGAGGAACACATGAGTGTAACAAACCCCCCTAGAGCAAATGATGTGAACACAAACAAGGAGTGACAAATCAGCCCCCACAAGGTAGTAAGCCTAAAGCTTTGCAAAAAGCTTCAAACTTTTCCCATGGAAGAGCTTTGGTGAATATGTCTGCCACATTATCTTGTGTAGGCACATATACCAAATCAATATCGCCTGCATGAAGGTGCTCTCTCACATAGTGATAATGCACCTCAACATGTTTGGTCCATGCATGAAACACTGGGTTTCATGCAATAGCCAATGCACTCTGACTATCAGTGAGAATATGTGTAGCAGCATCAATCTCCATGCAAAGATCCATCAATAGGCGTCTCAGCCATATACACTCCATTGTTGCTGTGAAAACTACCCTGTATTCAGCTTCACAACTCGATGTCACCACTGTAGGTTGCTTATTACTCAACCAAGATATGCATGAGTCTCCAAGGAAAAAGCAATTACCACTAGTGGACACGCGACTATCATAACAACCAGCCCAATCATTATCTATAAAAGCATGCAAGCATGGCTGAATATCTCTGCCATAAAAGAGAGCTAAGCTCGTAGTGCCTCTGAGATATCTAAACACACATTTCACCACTTGCCAATGCTTATTGCCAGGGCTATGCATGAATCGACTCAATTGGGAAATTGCATATTGTATATCCGGCCTTGTGTTGCATGCATATATAAGACATCCCACAGCTTACTGATAAAGAGAAGTGCCAAATGCATCACTCGAACCCTCAACTGAGAACCTAAATCTTGTCTCAAATGGTGTGGAAACTAGCTTGCAATCCTCAAAGTCAAAATGCTGAAGTAGTTTTTCAACATACTTTGCTTGATACATAACAATTCCCCCCTCAACAGATACAAACTGAATGCCAAGATAGTAGCTCAAAAGACCAAGATAAGTGACATCAAAAGTATGTTCCAAATCAGCCATAAGAATGTCAAGTTTTGCATCACATGACCCAATCAAGAGTATGTCATTGACATAAAGAACAAGCACTATAAGATCAGCCCCATTTTTGCATACATAGAGTGTGCTTTCAATCAGACTACATGTGAAGCCAAGAGCAATCAAGTGCTTATGGATTTTGTCATACCATGCACATGGAGCTTGCTTGAGACCGTACATGTCTTTATGCAAGCGAAAAACCATATGCTCTTTCCCTTTCATAGCAAATCCAGGAGGTTGCTTCACATAGACCACTTCTAGCAAATCACCATTCAAGAAGGTTGTTTTTATGTCCAATTGATGCACTTTCCAACGTCCATGGGCAGCCAATGCAACCACAGTATGAACGGTATCCATGCATGAAGTAGGTGCAAAAGTTTCCTCATAGTCAATGCCATATTGTTGCACATATCCTTTGGCAACCAATCTAGCTTTGTAGCGATCAATGCTACCAGCAGACTTAAACCCACTTTTTACCAATGGCATTCTTTCCTTTTGGCAATTCACATAACTCCCATGTACCATTCCTATGTATGGAATCCATTTCTGATTGCATAGCATTCATCCATTGTGGATCATCACATGCATCTTCAAAATTAAGTGCCTCTTCATTACATGTTATTGCAATAAGAGAATAATCCACAAAATTACTTGATCCATAGTGAGAGCTTGATCTTGTTCTACCAAGTAAAGCGCACTCAATTTGTTGTCCTGCAAAGTTTGTTTCAGCCACTTTGGCATAGTTTGTGCACTCTTGATATACATGAGTTCATTATGTAATACATCATCAACATGTACATCATGCGTGGGCTGAATTTCATGCTCATTTTTAGCCATATTTTGATGCAAATGTTCAGCCATATGTGGCTATAAATTTCCAATAGTTTTGACAATTTTTGGCTGAAAATTTTTAGCCATGTTTGGTTGGAAATTCTCTGCATTTTCAATCCTATTTGGCTTGAATTTTTCAGCCCTTTGAGCCTCAGTTGGCTGGTCTACATGGCCATAGTCAAGTGCACCATTTTGGAACAAAGGCATGAGTCGATCGAACACATCTTGTGAGCTAATTGTTGGTTGTTTTTTGCATCCAAGTAGAGGGAAAACTAAATTTTCAGCAAATACCACATCTTGACTCACACTAATTGTGTTATGTCAATGGATGGTACAAATGATATCCCTTACTTTCAGCACTATAACCAACAAATATACATTTCTTTGCCTTTTCATTAAGTTTGTGACATTGTTGCGATGGCACAAGAGCATATGCGAAACAACCAAACACGCACATATGACTAACCATAGGCCTATGTCCATTCCAAGCCTCATAAGGAGTGATGACTCTCAATGCTTTTGTAGGATAGCAATTCAACACATAGTTTGCACACATGACCGCTTCCATCCAAAACTTATGAGGAAGATGCTTTCCTTTAACCATACATCGTGCCATTTTAAGAAGTGTTCTATTTTTTCGCTCGGCAACACCATTTTGTTGAGGTGCATATGGCACCGTACATTGGTGTGAAATACCTCTTTCACAAAGAAAAGCATTAAACTCATGTGACATGTATTCACCACCACGATCGGTGTGTAGAGTCAAGAGCTTTTGTGAAGAAAAATTTTCAGCCATAGCTAAAAATGCTTTGAAGCAAGAAAATACCTCATTCTTTGCTTTCATTGGATACACCCATGTATCGCGAGTAGCATCATCAATGAAGGTAACAAAATATACATGATTCCCAAAAGATGGAGTCTTGATGGGACCACATACATCACTATGAACAAGCTGCAATTTTCTTGTAGTGTGTGTATGACTAGTCATCTTTTGGAAAAGAAGCACGATGCATTTTTCCAAGAATGCAACCTTCACATGCATGCTTTTCAATGGACTCAAGTGTTGGCAAAAGAATAACCATGTCTTCTTTTGCAAGTAAAGCAAACTATTGAAGTTCAAGTGACCAAAACAAGCATGTCAAAGCTCCATTTCAGCCATGGAAGAAGTATGAGCAACCAAGGCATTCAAGGCAGCCCTCTTGTATGTATACATGTGATACAAACCATTACATAATGTACCTGACATTATGATAACATCGCCATTGCTAAAATCATGAACCATACACTTATCATCAACAGAGTGTACATGAAGTCTAGCTTTGGCAATCAATAGAATTGATATTAAGTTCTTCTTTATACTCGGTACATACAATGCATTTTTCAAGAGAATCACACCTCCATTTGCAATCGTAAGCTCCATTTCTCCTAGTCCAATGATAGGATTAAGGAACAGAATGTGACAAGATCTTTACTTCGACGAAAGTTGAAATAAGTGCTGAAATTTCAAGTCACAAACCATCACTCTGATGGTGATTTTGAGTGCACGAATGGCTTCAAAATGGGGGTGAACCCCAGCACACCTTATGGAAATATTTCTTGGCTGTTGAAACTTCTATGCTCCGAAGTCGATTTGCACTATTAAAAGTGCACGCGTGTCGTGAAGCGAAAAACCCAAACTTGATAAGGACCTTAACTTACTCTGATACCATATTTGGGTGTGTATAGAAGTGTGAGAGACACACGAGAAGCACACACAAGGAGCAAAAACACAGCAAGCCACATGAAGAAGACGGATCCATACACACATACACATGCATACATATATGAATACACACATACACATACATACATCCATATATGCATACACATACATACATATATGCATACACATACATACATATATACATACATACATACATACATACATATACACATACATACATACATACATACATATACACATATATATAACATATACACACATACATCCATGCATACATATACACATACGCATATGTATATGAATGCACATGCATATACACATCCACATACACATACACATAAGCATACACATATACATACACATATGCATATATATACATATATATATATGTATATTTATTTATTTATTTTTATTAATATGACTTTTTTCATGAACTTACAAGTTATTATCTGAAAATTTCTTACCAAGTCAGAATATTCTTCCTACCTCACATGATGAAATGAAGAAAATCAACAATCTTGGTATAGATTATCAATGTATACATGCATGTCCTAACGATTGTATTTTATATAGAGGTGAATATGCAGACTCTTTGACATGTCCAAAATGTCAATCTCCTCGATATAAGGACGAAGAAGGTAAAATCCCAAAAAGGGTATTGAGACATTTTCCATTGGCTCCATGGATTAGACATATGTTTCAAAGCCCCTTATTATCAAAGCTTTTGACATGCGGGCATGATCATAAAATTATTGATGGAATAATCAGAATTCTAACAGAGGGTGTAGCTTTTCAGCATATATGATTCTACATGGCCTGATTTTGCACAAAAACCACAAAATCTAAAGTTAGGAGTTGCATTAGATGGGGTTAATCCATTCTCCATGAAATCTAGTAAATGGTCAACATGGCCAGTGGTAGTCATAAACTACAATCTTCTGCCATATCTTAGCATTAAAAAGGAACATTTAATGCTTTCACTTTTAATCCCAAGAAAAAGGCAAGTTAAAGATATGAATATATATCTTGCTCCTCTCATTGATGATCTCCAAGAGTTATGGATAAGCATTAATGTCATTGATGTATCGAAAGGCATCAATGAAAGATATATTATGGTTTGTGGTATTGTGGCTTGTACTATCCATGATTTTCCATGATATGGTGTTAGTTCAGGTATTGACATAATTTTTTTATTTAATATGACTGCAAATATATGTGAGTTAATCTAATTATATTTTTATCGTTTTCATGATGCAGGAATATCTACTAAGGGTTATAAAGCTTGTCCATATTGTGGTGATTGGTTGCGATCAATTTATAGTAAGAATCTCAATAAAAATATTTATCTTCGACAAATGATTCTTGCCTGATGATCATCCATTAAGATGTAAAAGAGAAGCAATATATTTTAATGGAAAGCTTGAAACAAGTTAGTGTCCAAAACCAATGACACCTATGGATTGGTATAAAAAATGGATGGATTGGTATAAAAAATGGACAGATGGGTCTTTGACATATCCAGAATCAGAAATCTTTAGTGATGATGAAGATAATGAGAATGTGAAGAGAGGTAAAGGAAAATTGGCACTCGCAGAGAATATATCGATATGGTATTCTTTGGAGTATTGGAAAGAGTTAAAGGTTTGTCATCTTCTTGATCCTATGCATATATTCAAGAATATTGGTTATTCATTATGGCAACATCTTCTTAGATTAAAAGACACCATAGCATCATTTGAATTAATTTCTTTATAATTTTTTTTATGATGTGTATGATCCCACAAAAGAAACGTGAATGCAAGGAGCTACTATGTTTGATGGAGAAAGAGCTTCCTACTTCATTTTTTGATATTCAAGTTCATTTATTAGTCCACCTTGTGGATGAAATAGAGATTGCAGGTGTTGTCAACACTCGATGGATGTTTTGGGTTGAGCAATTTATGAGAATATTAAAAGGTTATGTGCGGCAAAGAGCAAAACCAGAAGGATCCATGGCAAAGGGTTGAATGCTTGAGGAGTGCATGTACTATGTTAGTGAGTACCTTGAAAGAGTTCATGAAGAAGCTCCATATGCATGGGCCAACAAATCTTCTTCAAAAATAATAGACAAGGTATTATCAGGTAAGAGAGTTCCATTTTATTTACATCTCAAGAAAAAAATGATGTTTCTACTTTTGTAGCATATAATAGCGAATGCATGCAAGCATTTGTTAGTGAGTACGAACAAGACCTTCAAAATCTCCAAAGTAAAAGACAGAGAAACAAAAGATATAGACGTAATCTTGATAATAATGAGATTATAAATATATCTTCTTTCACGAATTGGCTATATACTCGTTTGCAACGAGCCAATGCAACTAATGAAGAAATCTCAGATGAGCATAAAGAGTTAATGATAGGTTGTGAACAAAAGGTAATTTTATTTTAATAATATTTAGTTTTTTACATATATATATATATATATATTAGTTTCTCTTTACCAATTTAATTTCTTTTGCAGGCTCAAATGTTAAGTAATATGTGGGCTTTTGGACAGATTAGAACCAAAGCTATTGATTCTTCACGTGAAATAGAGGATTCTAGCATTGTTGCTTCTTTCAAGCAATTATCACGTGCTAGCTCAAAAGACACGAACCTTATAGATGGCAAACTTGGTTACGTGGGAGCTGTTGTTGGGATCTACGAAATATCATTTCGTACATTCAAACAGGTAAAAAAAAGTTTATATTTTTTATGACATAGTTTACTATTTTTTTAAGCACCTAATAATGGTTCTTTGTTTTTACATATTTTGATAGATCATTTTGAAGGTTGATTGGTTTCAAGCCGAGTATAAAGGTAGTAATTCCACATTGAGAAAGGAATTATCTGGGTTTTGGGCAATTGATTCTTCCAAGGTAATGCAATCTACTAGAGAACCATATATTCTTCCTAGGCATATTGAACAAGCATTTTTATAAAAACCCTGATGCTCATCCTTGGTGGCAAGTCATTCATGTTCAACCTAGACGTAGGTCATTGTTTGAACAGTTTATTGTTACAAAGATCGAAGAAAGTCCTCTTGTGTGTGTGTATGTGTCTATGTGTGTATGTGTGTGTGTGTCTATGTGTGTATGTGTGTGTGTCTATGTATGTATGTGTGTGTCTATGTGTGTATATATGTGTGTATGTGTATATATAAGTGTGTGTGTAAATGTGTGTTTATGTGTGTCTATGTGTGTATGTGTGTGTCTATGTGTGTATATATGTGTGTATGTGTATATATGTGTGTGTATGCATATGTATGTGTGTGTGTAAATGTGTGTGTATGTGTATGTGTGTATGTGAATGTATTTGTGTGTGTATGTGTGTGTATGTGTGTGTGTGTCTGTGTGTGTATGTGTGTGTGTCTATGTATGTATGTGTGTGTCTATGTGTGTATGTGTATATGTGTGTGTGTATGCATGTGTATGTGTGTGTGTAAATGTGTGTGTGTGTGTGTCTATGTGTGTGTCTATGTGTGTATATGCGTGTGTATGTGTATATGTGTGTGTATGCATGTGTATGTGTGTGTGTATGTGTCTATGTGTCTATGTGTGTATGTGTGTGTGTTTATGTGTGTATGTGTGTTTCTATGTATGTATGTGTGTGTCTATGTGTGTATATATGTGTCTGTAAGCATGTGTATGTGTGTGTGTAAATATGTGTGTGTGTTTACCTCCTCTCTTCTTTCCCTCTCTGTCCTGCTTGTGGATGCGTGCATGCATGCATGCATGCTCTCTCTCTCTCTCTCTCTCTCTCTCTCTCTCTCTCTCTCTCTCTCTCTCTCTCTCTCTCTCTCTCTCTCTCTCTCTCTCTCTCTCTCTCGTCTCAATCGTAGCACAAATGTGCTGGGAGAAATTGGATTTTTTTTTATGAATCCACAGTGTCCCTTATGCAACGCTTTAGCATCGCAAGTAGTGTGCCCACATTGCTAGTAGCATCGTTCATTAGCAACGCTCTTAGAGACCGTCATAACAACATTGCATAAGCAACATTGGCCATTGCTTATAGGATGCTATGTTTTTTTTAATAATTATGCTAGTCATCGCTTATGCAACACTATGGGCAATGAGCATCGCATAAGGGATGAAACCTGCTTTTTTTTAATGGGGGGCATCGCTACACCCCCCGTTTCTAGTAGTGCTTCCTGACATTTCACTTGTGTAGATTGTTTTGAATGGTATTCCCAACTCGTATCCGAGTTTTTCTTCTACTCTTCATTGGATGATGAAAGGCAATCCAAATGCCTTAACATTTGAAGAGTTAGTTTCTGTTTTGCTGCACAAAGATTAGTCTAGGTAGAGCATGTCTATTATGCATGTTGCAGATTAAGCTTTCCTGGCTAGTCAGAAGGGCAAAGGTAAATGGAGCTCATCAACTAGTAAGCAGAAATCCACAAATGTTGCGCACTCGAAGAAGGAAGACAAAGATGAGAAGAAATCAGAAAAGCAAAAACTATTTTGCAAATATTGTAAAGCAAATGATCATGTCATAAAGAGTTGTCCAAAACTGGCTACTAAAGAGGCACACCGAAAACAGAGTCTGCTAATCTTGTGCAGAATGAAGAATGGGTGTTTACTACTGTTTGCAATTTTGATCCATCTTCTTGTAAGAAAATAACAGCACAACAGAATAGACTTGTAGACAAAGTTGAGAGAAAAACGCAAACAAAGATAGACGCAGATTGAGAGATAGAGAACTCAAATTCTCAGATTGCCGAGTGTAATGCAGTTATTACAATGATGGTGCTGTCCACCCGTGCGCTCCCAATGTGGAGCTTAGATGGCGATCTAGACAGACTCTAGATGAAGGGCTTACTAGTGCGCAATGCTATGTAAAGCTCAACCTGGGTCGTGCTTATATAGCTTTTACAAGGCGGTTCAGTATAGATAAACATAGTTGGGAGATACAAAATAGTCGGTAAAATATATGATCTGAAAATATCTCCACGACCAGAAGTCCTACCATGTCGGCCCTACTGGCCAGGGGGATAGGCCCATCGGACCCCGCAGAAGGGGGCAAGCCCGCCTCTGCACTCCCCCCATTAAGGTTCTATGGGAAAATCGCGCAACACCATAGGGCCTTTATTTTCACCTTAAATGGCAACCTAATGGCCTGGAAGTTTATGCCCTACCTAACCTAACGGCTAGGCTCACAAAGACCTAACGGCTAGGCTCACAAAGATCATCTACAACCATCAATGGTCACACATAGACCTCATCTAACTTGGAAGTTAGGGTTCCAAAAATGTCCGGGCTCTCATAATGGCTTCTCCTCATAATGGGGGCCTTACAACTTAGAGCACCATGGATCATTTGTGGTCACATGATGGTGGAGTATTGAGCATATCTAGCACCCCCCCTCAATGTCCACCCTACGGTGAACTACCTCCTTGGTCCAATCCCAAGCTTTGGAAAGTGTCAAAGAAGTTGCTCTCTCCCAAGAGCCTTGGTGAAGATGTCTGCTCCATTTTCTTCAGTAGGACAATAGCTTATCTCCATGACCCTGTCGTCAATCAACTCACACACATAGTGATAATGGATTTCTATGTGCTTGGTACGTGCATGGAAAACAGGATTTTTGGCGATCGCCATGCAACTTTGGTTGTCACACTTCAACTCTGTCCTTGTATTCCTATGTGCGATAGGATCCTCCTCAACCATACTGCTTCACATGCTGCAATGCATGCAGCTTTGTACTCAGCTCCAGTAGAAGATAATGCTACAGTCGGTTGCTTCTTACTCATCCAAGAGAAAATCCCTGATCCTAAAGAAAAGCAATATCCAAAAACTGATTTTCTTCAATATCTCCTGCCCAATCTGAGTCACAATATCCGACTGGAGATGATCCTTCTTCATAAGGAATACCATGATTAGTGGTTCCTTTCACATACCTGAGTATCCGCATGCTTGCTTTCCAATGAGTTTGGCAAGGCTTATTAGAGAACCTGCTTACTACTCCAACAACATAAGAGATGTCTAGTCTTCTATTGCACAAGTAGATTAGACTTGCAAATAATCTCCTGTATCTTCCAATATCCACTGGAGGTGAAGTATCTTCAATAGATAATTTTGTGTTGACCTCCATAAGTGTAGAAATTTCCTTGCAATCCTCCATGTCGAATGCCTTCAATATCTGTCTAGCGTACTTTTGTTGAGAGATGAAAATCTTCCCTGGTTCCTACCAAACTTCAAGACCTAAGCAATAATGCATTAGGCCCAAGTCTGTCATTTCAAATTCTGAACTCAGGGCATCTTTTGTTTGTTGAAGAAGAGAATCATCATTTCCTGTAATCACAAGGTCATCTACATAGAGTACAAGCACAATTGTCTTCCCTCCTCTCTGTAGAACATACAAGTTAACATCAGAAGCACATCTTTTGAAACCTAAGTCCAAGAAATACTTATCCATCCGTTGGTACCATGCTCTAGGGGCTTGTTTTAGCCAATATAATGCCTTCTTTAGCTTACATACCCTGTTCTCTGAATGGGGAGCCTCAAACCCTGGTGGCTGAGACACATATACGTCCTCCTTGAGGTCTCCATTCCAAAAAGCTGATTTGACATCCATGTGATAAACTGGTCAACGCTTATGTGCAGCCACAACTAGTACTACTCAGACAATAGTCATTCTTGCAGTCGGGGCAAATCATTCACAGAAGTCAATGCCTTCAACTTGTGAGTAGCCCTGTGCAACAAGTCTTGCTTTATACTTTTCTAGAGTACCATCAACCTTGTACTTTAGCTTCCAGACCCACTTGGTGCCAATGACTTTACGATTAGGGGGTCGATCCACTAGCTCCCAAGTTCCATTCTTCATGATATTGTTGTATTCTGTTTGCATGGTAGCCCTCCAATTCGGATCATGGAGTGCCTCTTCCACATTGGTTGGTTCCTTCACTTCTTCTTGAAAGAGATCAGCCATCAAGGTTGTGTTTACAATATGGGTGCTTGCCCGTCTCTGTTCCTCTATTCTCTGTGATTGCCTTGGTTCATATGCAACCTGTTCTAGTGACTGTGGGATGGGGTTTGTAGAATCATAGAGGTTCCTCACCCAACGTGGCAATGGCTTTTCCACTTGGGTGTCGGCAGGTTGGTGACTTTCAGACTCATCATCTGAAGATGATGCTTCCTTCTCTTGTGTAGAAGGGATAGCTCTTGGGCCAGGTTCATAGTGGATTGCCCCTTCGCCTGATGATAAAGTGGAAGCTCTCTTTTCCTCCTCCACTGCATGTGGCTGCTCCTCCTTAGACACCACATCATGACTCGCCATGATCTTCTTATCCTTGGGGTCATAAAGCTTATAAGCCTTCTTATCTTCACTGTACCCTAGGAAGATACATTTGATGCTTTTTGGTTGAAGCTTGTTTCTCTCCATATCTGGAACATGTACATAACATTCACTTCCAAATACTTTGAAATGGAAAACAGAAGGCTTTTTACTAGTGTAGGCTTCTTGTGGAGTCTTTCCATCAAGTGCCTCAGTGTAGCTTTGATTCAAGATGTAGACAATAGTGTTGATAGCCTCTGCCCAAAATTGATTAGGCAAACCCTTTCCTTTCAACATGCACCTTGCCATCTCCATGATGGTTCGATTCTGATGTTCTGCAACACCGTTCTGTTGAGGACTATGTGCCACTGTGAGTTGATGCTTGATTCCCTTACTCTTGCAGAAATCTTCAAACTCTGTTGATGTGAACTCACCACCACCATCTATCCTGAATTTCTTCATCTTCTTCCCTATTTCAGTTTCAACAAGCTGAAGCCATTCTTTAAACTTACCAAAAGCTTGAGCCTTATCGCGAAGGAAGTACACCCACATCTTCTTGCTATAGTCGTTGACAAGTAACATGAAGTAGGAAGATCCACCCACGGCCTGTGTAGGCATTTTTCTGCACGTCAACATGCACCAACTCTAGAGGATAGTTTGCCCTGTTCTTGCTTTCTTGTGGAAACGCCTTCCTCTATTGCTTGCCCATCATGCAAGATTCACATGGTTCCTTCATTTCTGCAATCGATGGTAGGTGTGCAACCATACCTCTGTGATGCATCTCCTTCAGTACAGGGTATCCAATGTGGCTGAATCTCTCATGCCATAGCTTACTTGTGCCCACGTTTGTAGTGGCTATAAGAGCACACAACTCATACAAGTTGTTCCTCCTTATGCCAGTCCCAACAATGTTGTTACCGTCCACAATCTTAGCTCCTGTCTTACTGAAAGATACTTGATGACCTTGATCAGTTATAGAAGCTACTGAAAGTAGATTTCGTTTTATTTGTGGAACATACAGCACATTTGAAAGCTTTGTGATATCACCATTAGAGTTAATGAAAGAAATCATACCTTCGCCCTCTGCAGGACATCTTGCATTGTTCCCTACCTTTACTGTGATGGGTTCCTTTAGAGGTTGTAAGGGACTGTAAAGGTCTTTTCTACTCATCATGTGATGAGATGCACCACTGTCCAACACCCATGAATCATCTGTTCCTGAATCTTTAGCCGAGGAGCACACCTCCTCTATCGTAACAAATAACTCAAGCTCTATTTTTGCTGTGTTGGCAGACACTTTGCCCTTGCCACCTTTTGAAGAGCCACTCTTCTCTTCTGCCTTCTTGATGTGACAGTCTTGGATTCTGTGTCCTTTCTTCTTGCAGTGGAAACACTCTCCCTTGAACTTCTTTTTGTCATTTGTCTTTTTGTCTCCATCTTTTGGAGAGTCTGCGTTGCCTCCCTTTGGCATTTGCTGTGAATGCAGCATCTCCTTTGCTACCACCACTCCTTGCTTTGAACCGCAACTCCTCCTCCATGAGTAAGGCACTAAATTCTTCAAAAGTTAGTGGTTGAGGTCTGATTTGAGTGTTAAGAGCACTTACCAAACCATCAAACTTAGGTGGACAGATTCGAAGACAACGACGAGCTAGCTCCTCACTTGACTTTTGAACACCTGCTCCCGACATTTGATCTTGTAGATTCTTTATGCGAGTGATAAACACCTTTGTAGTCTCCCCATCAGCAAACCGTTCTGCTACAAGCTGATTCTCCAAGTTCTGAATCCATATCTGATTATGAGTTTCATATTGATTTCTCAATATGTTCCATGCTTCACATGCCTTTGTAGTATGTTGAATGAGAGTCAGAACACTATAAGAAGTACTTGTAACTAGAGCACAAAGTGCATCTGCATTTCTACATTTCCAAGCATGTAGAAGATCAGCATCAGGAGGAATCATTCGACCAGGATTAGTTGGATCAAGTCTTTCTTGGGGCTCATGATCAGTCCCAAGAACAGTCTCCAAAAGCTCATACAAATCAAGAATAGAAGTAATTTTGAACTTCCACAGGGTGTAATTCATACAATCAAGTTTACCTTTTGTGAAGGCTGGTGGCGGTATCCGCAACGTTGGGATGATCGGCATCATTGTTGCTCCTGCTTGTGCGCCACCTACTCCTATTGATGAACCACCTTGACTCCCAGTCGTAGATGATGACGTGCCACTTGACGTCTTCTCTCTTTTGTTGTTCAGACCTTTGCAACTTCTACGTTTCTACTTTTGCAAAACTCAGGGCCTCCTAAGCTCTGATACCATGTAAGAAAATAACAACACAGTGGAATAGACCTGTAGACAGAGTTGATAGAAAAATGCAGACAAAGATAGACGCAGATTGAGAGATAGAGAACTCAAATTCTCAGATTGTCGAGCGTAATGCAGTTACAATGATGGTGTTGTCCACCCGTGCGCTCCTAATGTGGATCTTAGATGGCGATCTAGACAGACTCTAGATGAAGGGCTTACTAGTGCACAATGCTATGTAAAGCTCAACCTGGGTTGTGCTTATATAGCTTTTACAAGGCAGTTCGGTATAGATAAATGTAGTCGAGAGATACAAAATAGTCGGTAAAATATATGATCCGACAATATCTCCATGACCAGAAGTCCTACCGTCTCGGCCCTACGGGCCGAGGGGATAGGCCTCCCGGACCTTGCAAAAGGGGGCAAGCCCCCCTTTGCACTCCCCCACATTAAGGTTCTATGGGGAAACCGTGCGATGCCACATGGCCTTTATTTTCATCTTAAGTGGCAACCTAATGGCCTGGAAGTTTATGCCCTACCTAACCCAACGACTAGGCTCACAAAGATCATCTACAACCATCAATAGTCGCACGTAGACCTCATCTAACTTGGAAGTTAGGGTTCCACAAATGTCCGATTCCTCATAATGGCTTCCCCTCATAATGGGGGCCTTACAACTTATAGCACCATGGATCATTTGTGGTCACACGAGGGTGGATTATTGAGCATATCTAACACTTCTCATGAGTAGTGTATTTCTGTAGTAGACTCGAATGTTTTGTATTTTGATAATGGGGCAACCAAACATATTACCTCGCAGCGGAGTTTCTTCAATTCACTCAAGTCTGCCTCTACAAGGAATATTGTCAAATGTGCCAACAACTCCTCTTATCCTATCATGGGAGTTGGTAAGATCATTTTGACTACTGCTGATGCCAGTTCTTTTACATTGTCGGATGCTTTATTTGTGTCAGGGATCAAGAAAAATCTGTTATCAATTTCTACATTAGCCAAGATTGGCTTGGTTGTGAAAATTTTTAATGACAGATTTATAGTTCATGATCTGTCAAATGGTGATGTGAGCATTTTATGTCATGGCCTGTATAAGCTCATAGACTATGAAAAATTTGTGAATGATTTAATGTGCACTACATGATTCTCAGGCTATGTAAGGTGGCTTTGGCATGCACACTTTTGTCATCTGAATTTTGCTAGTTTGCTACACTTGCAGAAATCTGAAATGGTGTCCTCTCTGCCCAAACTTAAGGCATCTAGTAAACATGTTTGTGAAGGTTGTATTTTGGGCAAAACACAACCTTCTTCATTCCCAAAAGATGGTTTAGTTCGGGCTACTCAGAAATTGCAGCTTGTTCATAGTGATGTCTGTGGTCTTATGTAGACACCCTCTTTTGGAAACTATCTTTGCTTCATTACCTTCATTGAGGATTTTTCTAGGCATAAATGACTGAAAATCTATGAGCATGTAAAATGGGCACCCTACTTCTGACTTTAATACATTTCTAGCTGAACATGGGATAAAACATCAGTGTATAGTGCCGTATACACCTCAACAGAATGGAGTTGTTGAACGGAAGAATAGGTCACTCATGGAGATGACAAGGTGTATGGTCAAGAGTCAAGCCTTACCACATAGTTTCTGCCTTGAGGCTGTCATGTGTGCAACATATGTACTTAGCAGGTGTCCCACTAAAGCACTACCGTCTATCACTCCATATGAAGCTTGGCATGTTTGCAAGCCATCTGTTGCTCATCTGGTTTCCTGGCATATGCATTAGTGCCTGAACAACATCATAGGAAATTAGATGATATAGCAATAAAATGTATTTTTTGTTGGGTATACTTCTGAAAGCAAAGGCTATCATCTGCATTATCCACTGACTAAACACATTTTGGTTAGCCGTGATGTTGTTTTTGTGGAAGATGCTATTCAACCTTTACTTTCATGTACGAAGGAGACATCTATTAGCTCTAAAGACATGTATGATACTTTGCTACCTCTTTTTACAGGTGCATAGTCTAATGAGGTAAATTCTTAGCCTTTGCAGGTTTCATGTGATGATGTAGATCATTCCATTTTTTATGCAGATTTACATGATGCACTTGTTGATGAGAGAGTTGATATTGAGGAGGAAAATACTATGCCAAAATGGTTGGTGCAGACATGTCCATTGCCTATGGTTGAGCCTTTACAACTTGGCATTCTACACTTGGCTTTCATCTTCTTTGCTCCATAGAGGATATATCACATGAATTGGTGTGTTGATGTATGAAACACCACAAGAACTAAGCTAAAGTGATATTAGAACACCTCCATAATCATCATTAGCTTAGTAACATTCTCAATTTGAAAACTTTACCACTAAACTTAGTGAAATCCAAAAATTCACTTTCCAGAAACTGGGCCTTTTCTTCCAACTTCAAATCTGATCTGTATTAGCTTGATCTTTGTAAATTCTTTTGATCATTTACTAATAAAAGTTCTTGTTAATTGTTAAGAAACATATACCAAGCAAGACTTTCAAGTAAAAACTTCAAAATCTTCTGAATTCACTTCAACATTTGCACTATGTCTGGAATCTGAAAAATGACCTCATCGATTTGACATACCTTCACTATTAGACTCATTTCTCTGAATATGCGTCCCATTTTGTAAAGATCTTTTGATCAAATCTAGTTGAAGACAGTAGCTTTAAAATGAGCTATCACTCATGAAAAACTTTACATTGTACTGTGAGATCTAACCTTAAGAAGATCAGGGAAAAGTGCACCAGAAAACTCGTAAGTGTCAACTAACTTACACACTCATATGAAATCACTTAGAATTCAACACACAAGAGAAATTAGATTAAATCCTTCTACACAAACATGTGTAATCTATTAGAGAAGATGTGTACAAAATGGCTTTGCCTCATTCTGCTCATAGCCATGGAAAACTCTTCTATACTGAGTAGTTCTTCCTCAACATTGTTGGAGTTAGACGTCTGCGGAAGCACGCAAACAACACAAGGAAGAAGAAGAAGCTTGGAGCACAACACACAAGACTGAATGTATTACTAGAGAATGTACAAAGATAAGTAGCCCATTAGGGCAATAGGCGTATATACAAGCCGGGGGAAAAAAACCTCCTAAAGAGGGAAAAAAGTGCCCCGGCGGTCCTAGAGTGTTCACACACATCACTACCTAAGTATATCAACAAATCCCCCCTGGGAGTGATGCGGTGAACAAGGAGTTGGCACTCATGTATAAGGAAGTGCCAAGCTATGTGGAAATCACTCCACAAAAGGAAGTAAGCCCAAAGCTTTGCGGAAAGCTTCAAACTTCTCCCTAGGCAGAGCCTTCGTGAAAAGGTCTGCAATGTTCTCCTGCATAGGCACATATGCCAAGCTGATCTCCCCAGCAGAGAACCTCTCCCTGACATAGTGATAATGCACCTCAATGTGCTTAGTGCGAGCATGGAACACAGGGTTTCTCGCAACTGCCAATGCGCTCTGACTGTCAGTGAAGATGGTGGTGGCAGAAGACTGGCCAACACCCAAATCAGCCATAAGGCGTCTGAGCCACACACACTCAACAGTCGCTGTGAAAGCTGCCCTATACTCAGCCTCACAATTGGAAGTGGCCACAGTAGGCTTCTTCTTGCTCAACCAAGATATACATGAGCTACCAAGCATTAACCAAAAGCCACTGGTGGACACACGAGTGTCATAGCAACCAGCCCAATCTGAGTCAGAGAAAGCATGCAAATCTGGTGGTAGTGATCCCCCCTTGGGATAAAACAACCCAAGTAGCCGAGTACCACTCAAGTAGTGAAAGATGTGCTTAACCGCCTTCCAATGCGTGACTCCTTGGCAATGCATAAACCTGCTCATCTGTGAGACAACAACTGAATATCTGGCCGAGTAATGCATAAGTAAATCAAGCATCCAACAGCCTGCTGATAGAGAACAGCATCAAATGCATCTCCAGCATCATGAAGACTCAATCGTAAACCTGTCTCCATAGGAGTGGCAATAGGCTTACAGTCTTCAAGGCCAAAACACTGCAATAATGTGTCAATATATTTTGTTTGACACAAAGCCATTCCACCATCAACTTGCATAAACTGAATGCCCAAATAGTGATGCAAATGCCCCAAAATCAGACATCTCAAATGAGGCATGCAAATCAGCCTTGAAATCAGCAATATGTTTCTCAATAGGACTAGTGAGCAGCATGTCGTCTACATAGACAACAATGATCAGAAGCACATCATTAGCACGCTTAACATATAAGGTGCTTTCAGTTGGACTGTTCTCAAAACCATGTGCAATCAGATAGGCATGTATCTTCTCATACCAAGCACGTGGTGCTTGCTTTAAACCATATAACGCCTTCTTTAACCTGCACACCTGGTTTTCATGCCCTTTCTGCACAAAGCCACGGGGCTGAAAAACATACACATCTTCATTCAAGTCACCATTCAGAAATGCTGTTTTAATGTCCAACTGATGTACATTCCAACCATGATGGGCTGCAAGTGCACAAATGCTCCAAACAGTAGTCATACGACATGTAGGTGCAAAGGTCTCATCAAAATCAATGCCTCTTTCCTGTGCATAACCCTTTGCAACAAGCCTAGCCTTATACCTATCAACTGTACCATCAGGTTTACACTTCAGCTTGTATACCCACTTAGTGCCAATGGCCTTCTTGCCACGAGGCAAGTCACATAAAGACCATGTACCATTCTTCATTATAGCATCATATTCAGATTGCATAGCAGCCATCCAATTTTCTGAATTCTGTGCTTCATCAAAAGAAACAGGCTCATTCTCATCACAGAGATTAGATGCAGCCATAGCATAGCAATCTGATGCAAAGGAGGCACTATGAGAGCCTGAACGAGTACGATATGACAAAGGTGCATCTAATTTGCTGTCACGCAAAGTCTGCACCAGCCCTTTTGGCATAGTTTTTGCTTGCTCAATATCAGCTCTCTCATCAGCAAGTGCATCATGTAAATCTGCATCAGAAATGGAATGATCTGCATCATCATATGAAACCTGCAAAGGCTGAGAAGTTGCCTCATTAGGACCAGCACTAGACTGTCCACCTGTAAAAAGAGGCATCAAAGTATCATACATGTCTTTGGAGCTAACAGATGTCTCCTTAGTACATGAAAGCAATGGTTGAATAGCATCTTCCACAAAGACAACATCACGGCTAACCAGAATGCGTTTAGTCTGTGGATGATACAGACGATAGCCTTTACTTTCAGAACTGTACCCAACAAAAATACATTTTACTGCCTTATCATCCAATTTTCTACGATGTTGTTCAGGCACTAATGCATATACCAAACAACCAAAAACACGCAGATGAGCAATAGATGGCTTGCGGTCATGCCAAGCCTCATATGGAGTGATAGACTGCAACTCTTTAGTGGGACACCTGTTCACTACATATGCTGCACACATGACAGCCTCAAGCCAGAAACTATGAGGTAAAGCCTGACTCTTGACCATACACCTCGCCATCTCCATGAGAGACCTGTTCTTCCGTTCAGCAACTCCATTCTGTTGAGGTGTATACGGCACTGTACACTGGTGTTTTATCCCACGTTCAGCCAGAAATGCATTAAAATCTGAAGACATATATTCCCCCCCTCGATCAGAACGGAGGGTGCCCATTTTACATGCTGACAGATTTTCAGCCAAAACCAAAAATTGTTTGAAGCACATGAACACTTCGGACTTCGCTTTGAGTGGATATACCCATGCATGCCTGGAAAAATCATCAATGAAAGTCACGAAGTAAAGGTAATTTCCAAAAGAGGGTGTCTGCATAGGACCACAGACATCACTATGTACAAGCTGCAATTTTTGCGTAGCCCGAACTGAACCATCTTTTGGAAAGGAAGAACGCTGCATTTTGCCCAAAATACAGCCTTCACAAACATGTTTTCCAGGTGCCTCAAGTTTGGGCAAAGAGGACACCATTTCATATTTCTGCAGGCGTAACAAACTAGCAAAATTCAGATGACCAAAGCGTGCATGGCTTTGCATCTGACATAGCCTGAGAATCATGAACTGCACATGCCGAATCATTCACAGATCTTTCATAGTCTATGAGCTTATACAGCCCACGACATAAAATGCCAGAAGCAATAATCACATCGCCATTTGAGAGATCATGGACTGTACACCTGTGATCAATGAATTTCACAACCAAGCCAATCTTGGCTAATGCAGAAACTGATAACAGATTCTTTTTAATCCCTGGCACAAATAAAGCATCTGACAAAGTGAAAGAACTACCATCAGCAGTAGTCAGAATGATATTACCAACTCCCATAACAGGATAAGAGGAGTTATTGGCGCATGTGACAGTATTCCCTGTAGGGGTAGGCTCGAGTGAAGAGAAGAAACTGCGCTGCGAGGTAATATGTTTGGTCGCCCCACTGTCAAAGTACCAAACATCTGAGTCTACTGCAGACATGCACTGATCATGAGAAGATGGGTCAAAACTGCAGACAGTAGTAAACGCCCATTCTTCTTCCTGCACAAGATTTGCAGACTCTGTTTTTGGTGTAGAGGCCTCTGCAACAACCATTCCAGCCTCTTTCTTCTTTGCCTCTTTAGCAGCCAGTTTTGGACAGTTCTTTATGATATGATCATTGCCTTTACAGTACTTACAAAACAATTTCTGCTTTTCTGATTTTTTCTCATCTTTGTCTTGGTTCTTTGAATGTGCAGCATTTGCAGATTTCTGCTTACTAGTAGAAGAGCTCCATTTTCCTTTGCCCTTCTGACTAGCCAAGAAAGCTTGATCTGCAACTCGCATAATGGACCTGTTCTGCCTGGACTGATCTTCCTGCAACAGAACAGAGACTAACTCCTCAAATGATAAGGCATTCGGATTGCCTTTCATCATCAACCGAAGAGTAGAAGCAAAACTCTGATATGAGTCAGGAAGACCATTCAAAACGCTCTGCACAAGTGAGCTATCTGGTATAACCTCATCAGCAGAAATCACCTGTTCCTTCAAATCTTTGATCTTCGTTAGGAAACTGTCCATAGAATCACCTTCATTCACGTGCTCACTCTCCAATTGTTTTCGGAGATAAGCAACACAAGCCTCATTCCTAGCTTGGTACAATGTGGTAAGTGTATCCCAAGCATCCCTAGCTGTTCTGCAAGAGCGTATGTGAGGAATAATGGCACGTTTGACAGACAAAGCTATCAATGCATGTGCCTGGGCATCTCTGCCATCCCAACGAATCTGCTCTGCAGTAGGTGCAACAGAAACAGTTGCACGAACAGGAATCTGCACAATATCATCTTCGACACCATCTTCATCAGCTCCAGCACCTCAAGCACCTGTATTTGTAGTACCTGTAGTTGCAGGTGTAACAGGACGTCTTTCAACACCCTGCACAATGTTCCACAGTCCTTTTGCAACCAATACATGTCGCATCATATAAGCCCATAATGGTTAGTTGGTACCATCAAACTTATCCTAAACAGCCAACATACGGAATACATCACTGCTTTCAGCCATGGCCGGTGACTAAAATACCTTGATGCAGAAAATTGGCTGTATCTCAAAAAGTTGAACGGAATTGCCCAGACGAGTTCTACTAGACCTGTAGCAGACTTCGAGACACTTAAATTGGCGAACAGAAACTGGTATATACCTTTGGCACAAAAGGACGAAATAGCCTGCACAAGCGCTGCGATAGTGCGTTCGGAGGCCGAAACGAGCTCAGATCGCAAATTTCGTGTGAATCTGAGACTGCAAACGGAGGAGTGTCGACGGCGCCCTAGAAGAAGCGACAACCTGCTCTAATACCAATTGTTGGAGTTAGACGTCTGCGGAAGCACGCGAACAACACAAGGAAGAAGAAGAAGCTTGGAGCACAACACAAGAGAATGTACAAAGATAAGTAGCCCATTAGGGCAATAGGCATATATACAAGCCGGGGGAAAAAAACCTCCTAAAGAGGGAAAAAAGTGCCCCGGCGGTCCTAGAGTGTTCACACACATCACTACCTAAATATATCAACAAACATCTCTCTCAGAAAAAACCCGACTTTTCTCTATTCACTTGAGAATTACAAAATTAAGTTCTCTATATGTTTTTCAACTCAAATTGACTTATATACATATGGTCTACATACTCCTAGACTCAAACTCATAATTTTTAAGATTCTATGTCAAGACTAGACTTTAATTTTGCACTAAATTACAAGAGTGAATTTGTCCCTTCACTTAGGCTTAGTTTTCTGAGTGCTTTGCCTTCACTTCTCTTTGTCTGTCTTCTTCCTTCATATATCTTCATATATTTATGTCTAATTAGTGAGTGAAGCCCCAACAGCTCCCCCTCAATCACTAGTTAGCATCCTCTGACTTCTTCATGTAATCTTCTTCTCTTTTATTCCTGCCATCTCTTTGAATCTACTTGTCTTCACTCCATCCAAGCTCTTTGTCATAATATCTGCAATCTGATCTTTTGTAGAAGTGTACACCACTTCAAGCTCCTTCTCCATTACCTTTTCTCTCAAGAAATGATATTGTATCTCTATATTCTTTGTTCTTGCATGAAATATAGGATTTGCTGCAAGATATAATGAACTCATATTATCTCCATGTATGATAGGTATACCTTGATCAATATCCAAGCTTTTGAACAAGGTCAGCATCCATATCAATTCTTTTGCTGCTTCCACAAGTCCTTTGTACTCAGCTTCAGTTGATGATAAAGCCACTGTATGTTGTTTCTTTGAACACCAGCTCAAAAGTTTATCTCCTATATATATCATATATCCATGTGTTGACCTTCTATCATCTTGACTTCCTGCCCAATCTGAGTCACTATATGCTCTCAAGCTTACATCTAATGTAAATGGATAATATAATCATTCCTTCAAAGTTTGTTTGATATATCTAAGAACTCTTTGACCTGCAATCCAATGTGGATCCTTTGGACAATGCATGAACTGAGAAAGAACTCCCACTGCATAACTAAGATCAGGTCTTGTTAATGTAGCATAAATCAAGCTTCCCACTAAAGATTGATACTTCCTCATATCTTTGAACTCTGCACCATCATATTTGTTGAGTTTATGATTGACCTCTAGTGGTGTTGATGCCTCTCTGGAATTCTCCATGTTAAACTTATTTAGAAGATTCAAAAGATACCTTTCTTGTGATACATATATGCCATGTTCTGCATAAGTGATTTCCATTCCAAGAAAATATGACAATTTTCCTAGATCACATATCTTAAATTCCTTCTCAAGTAATCTCTTCACCTCCTTGATTCCTTCATTTGAAGTACCTGTGATTATAATGTCATCTACATAAATACAAACGTAGATCATACCTTCATTCGTTCTCTTGATAAGTAAACTTGCATCTGCCTTTGAACTTTGATATCCAAGATCATTAAGATACTTCACAAGTAGCTTTAGTAGCGTTTTGGAAGTGATCTTACAAAGCATTCCATATGTCTTCAGCTGTTTCTAATCCTCTGATATGTGGTAACAAATGATCTGTGATAGTATTATATATATATAAGCCCTTGCACTTGCATCTCTCTTCTGCCATAGCTTCAAAGCTTCTAGTTCTTCTTTCCTTGGTTGACTCTCATCTTCAAATTTAGGCTTTTCTTCTTCACCTGTCACATATATCATTAGATCCTTACTCATAAGTAAGGCTTCCATTCTCATTACCCAAGCAGGATAATTATCTCTGTCCAATTTGTCAATAGATACATGATCTGCCATAGTCTTCTTGCTTCTGCTTCAACCTATGAGTATAAGGTTAAAGTATGGTACCTTTTGTAGATCTTTACCCTTGAGAATAACTTCGAAGCACTCCTCTGATGTCTTTTGTTGTTGAACACCTCAACTTTCACCTCTTTAATAAAGAACTCTTCAATTCCTCTTGTATCTGCTCCTCTTTTCACTCTTGAGGACCTTTCTGCTCTGATACCACTTGTTGATGTATGAAACACCACAAGAACTAAGCTAAAGTGATATTAGAACACCTCCATAATCATCATTATCTTAGTAACATTCTCAATTTGAAAACTTTACCACTAAACTTAGTGAAATCCAAAAATTCACTTTCCAGAAAATGTTCCTTTTCTTCCAGCTTCAAATCTGATCTGTATTAGCTTGATCTTTGTAAATTCTTTTGATCATTTACTAATAGAAGTTCTTGATAATGTTAAGCAACATATACCAAGCAAGACTTTCAAGTAATAACTTCAAAATCTTCTGAATTCACTTCAACATTTGCACTATTTCTGGAATTTGAAAAATGACTTCATCGATTTGACATACCTTCACTCTTAGACTCATTTCTTTGAATGCACGTCCTGTTTTGTAAAGATCTTTTGATCAATTGTAGTTGAAGGTAGTAGCTTTAAAATGAGCTATCACTCATGAAAAACTTTACACTGTACTGTGAGATCTAACCTTAAGAAGATCAGGGAAAAGTGCGCCAGAAAACTCGTAACTGTCAACTAACTTACACACTGATATGAAATCACTTAGAATTAAATCCTTCTACACAAACATGTGTTATCTATTAGAGAAGATGTGTACAAAATGGCTTGGCCTCATTCTGCTCATAGCCATGGAAAACTCTCCTATACTGAGTAGTTCTTCCTCAACATCTCTCTCAGAAAAAACCTGACTTTTCTCTATTCACTTGAGAATTACAAAATTAAGTTCTCTATATGTTTTTCAACTCAAATTGACTTATATACATATGGTCTACATACTCCTAGACTCAAACTCGTAATTTTTAAGATTCTATGTCAAGATTAGACTTTAATTTTGCAAAGAGTGAATTTGTCCCTTCACTTAGGCTTAGTTTTCTGAGTGCTTTGCCTTTACTTATCTTTATCTGTCTTCTTCCTTCATATATCTTCATATATTTATGTCTAATTAGTGAGTGAAGCCCCAACAAGGTCATTATGGGAGTGATAGTTTGGAAGTTGTGTGTATAAGGGAGATAGTAGGCACCACTTAGATGATTTTCCACCATTGATTTGTTCTCATGTGAGGCATCTCAAGGGGAGGATATGGGGAAGCAACACACAGAGATGACCATGTACATAGAGTACATGGCGTTCAGGGGATCCAAAGCACTTTCTCCTACATATACAAACATTTCATCTACATTTTCAAGTACGAAAATGCTTTCTAGGGGAAGGAAAGGTAACATTATATGATATTGGGTGTGATTCATCCCTTGGTGAGGTGGCTTAGATGGCCACATGGAATCATAGGGAAACTCATGCCTTATAAGTAGAGGAGAGAGGGGAGTCTAGAGAGGGGTTGGAACCTTGTTATTTCTATTTGCATATGTTCGGACATAGGTTCTTGCTTAAGAGCAGGATTGAAGGGTTTCTATTGGCAATGTATTCCCTCTACTTGATTTTCTTGCTTCCTTTGAGAAAGACAGTTATCCCATTGAATGTTTTGAGTGATGTATTCATTAAATGTCTTAACCTAGGATCGTGAGTAGAAGGTCCTTCATATCATCTCTTAAACCTCATCTAAATTGTCTTATGAGATAATCTTCATGCCAAATAAGATCACAAATCAATTGGCTAAATTTTCATGCATAGGCAGAGGCAAAGCGATTAACTTGACATGGCTTTCATAGTTTTTTTCCACACTACATCTCTGAATGTGGCAATGAACCCTTGGAGAAACATCTCATGGTCATGAAGAACCTCCATGTCCTTTTCAAAGATTGGGACAAACCATGATAATGCTTGACCACAAACAAGGGTGTTAATAAAATCGACCTTTGTTGATTTTTTCTAGCATACAATTATTAGACTCCTTCAAAAGATGTAATAGGACATGAATTTGCTTGATTGCTTTCTTAATTTGTTTGAAGATTCCCAATTCGTTCTTGCAAGTCCTTGATTATTGCACCTAGATGCAAGGGATGTCCCATATCAACTTGTGTCTATCAATGAGTTAGGTATTGAACTTGTTGGTGAAGATTTTGAAGTGATGCCATAATCGATTCAACTGTGTTCTCCATAAAGCTTGATCTTGGTCAAAAGCAATTCTTGCCAAAATGTCAGGGAGCACTAGATTTTGCCCTCTAACTAGAGTGGACAAGATTTCGAAACTATACTTCTAATTACAAGATCACCCACATCGGGGAAATAATACAAGAATATACAACTATTACGAGAAGCCCCACAACTTAAGACTGATAAGTATGGATAACTAGACTAGACATGATACAAGAGATCTCACAACCCAATATAATAAATAAGATATTTGAATTACAAGAACTCCCTTGAGGGAGACGAGTAGATACAAGAAATAACTAGATAAGATCTCATACTACGAGATCACAAGAGTACAAGACTAGATGTCTAGAAACTAGACCAGACACAAGGAGAAAGACAAGAACTAGAACTGGAACTTAAAAAGTACTTATGTGAAGATCATGACTCCTTGAGCTCCCAAGACTAGCATTGGCAAGGCTAAGTTTATATGTGGCCAACCCCTCCTTATATTAGTGTTGAAGGGCAGCTTGTCAAGGGAACTTACAAATTGAGGATGTCATCAATGATGTCAACAATCCAAAACAGGATCCTCGAATGCTAAAATCCAAATAGATTGTCAATCTTAAGGTTTGGCATGTTCTGGACGTGATGGTGACATTACTTTCTCCAAAATGTGAACCAATCATGAGATATAGGAAATCACATGAAATCTAAGGTTCAAGATGGTTTCCTTTGTGTCCATGACAATCTTGACCATATCAAGTAAGAGACAAGGCCAACAAACTCATGTCTTCATATAATCTCTCCCCTTGCCAAGGCTTATTTCACATTGATTGGCGTAATTATTTTTTGTTGAGATATCAAGCTCAACATGTGATGATCCATGATGACTCGTATCAGTTTTTCGTTTCTCTGACATGTATAGTGGTCACATCGATATATGTCAAGGATACTTCATTGAGCTTTATTAGATTTATCTACCGAGAGTGATGGCACATTTGTTTCTTGCCAGCTCAATCACTCGCGGACATTAGTTTTTTCCTTATGTACTAGTCTTTATATATTGCACTTGTTGTATTCTTGTTTTAGGTCATTCTTGTACATTCCTTTTTATGTAATAGAAGAAGAAGAAGAAGATCATTCTTCCTTGCCTCAATCTAAGTGTGTGCTTCTCTTTGATTGTGAGAGTGTGCGTGTGAGCTCTCTTCCTTATATCCTTCCTCGTGACATGGTATTAGAGCCAACGTGGCTGTAGAGAGCTCGTGGAGAAGGCGAAGATGAAGAGCATGCAACAAGGCATGGAGAAAACGCGATTCACAAACGATCTCCGTTTGCTACGAAAATCGACGTGAAGGTAGAAGACCTCAAAATATTTTCGAGAGTCACCCCTTTAGGATCACTTGTTTTTCTCAGATCTAAGTTTCGGAGCCATCTCGACCTCCGTTTTGAGCCCGCAAGGTGGGGCCCACAAAAAAACCAGGTCAGTTTCGAAAACTGTAACTTGCGCCGTGTTTGGAAACACTCATATATTCCAGATCTAGAATTTCAAGTGATTCCGTGTACTATTGATACACAAAAACTGTGTTTTTCTGAGATCGAACTGTCATGTCATAGTGCGACAGTGTTCAAGCAGAAGTGCTACTTGTAGTGTTTTGTAGTGTTGGGAATTGCTGCAGAAATGGCAAACGCAGATGGAATGAGTCAGCTTATAAGCGATAAGCTAGACAAGAACAACTTCCATGCTTGGAGATTCAGAATGACAAATTTCCTGATGGGAAAAGGCTACTGGAAGTACATCGAAGGAGAGAACGAAAATGCTCCGTAGTTACCAGATAGGAATCGGACTGCATAACAGTTAAGAGCATATGAGGAATGGAATCAAGGAGCACGAAAGGTAATGTACTGGCTATCTGTTAGCATATAGATTGGGCACATACAAGATGCCAAGACTCCGAAAGAGGCTTGGAACAGTGTGGTCACATTGTACAAGACCAATACAAAGGCACGGAAATTGCAACTCAAGAACTAGCTACATACGTTGGAGAAAAAGAGCATGTCGATAAGTGACTACACTCTGAAAATCAAAAGCATATGTGAGTCACTTGCATCTATTGGCGTGAATGTGGATGATGATGATAAGGTGGAAGTGTGCCTTCGTGGTTTAGGAGCTGCATATAAGTAGTTCAGAACTTTTATACAGACCAGGGAAAATATTCCGAATTTTGCTGATTTGGTATCTATGTTGATTATTGAAGAAAAGAATCCTGGTGAGGATTCAAACCCCCAAGGAAAGCCCAGTTCTGAGCAGGTATTCTACTATGGCAGAGGAAGAGGCAGAGGTAGAGGTTTCGGAAGTGGAAGAGGAAACAGTAACCAAGACCAAGGTCAACAACACAATCATGCATGAGGAAGAGGACAATTTCGAGGCAGGGGGAGCCAAAGAGGTCGTAGAAATTTCTAGAGAAATGATTCAGGTAATGATAGTAAAGGATGCTGGAATTGTGGTAAACCTGGACACTTTGAACGTGATTGCAGGTTGAAGAATCAAAATAACAGAAGGCAGCAAAACAACTATACATCCACAAGTGCAGATCATTCTGAGAAGCTGTTTATGGTTCAACATTACATGATGAATATGATGTTTGTTGGTGTTTCAAAATCAAATGATAATGTCTGGTATGTTGATTTAGGTGCTTCAAATCACATGACCAATCATGCGGAATGGTTTAGTACTTTGCAGAAATTGCCAGTTCCTAGATATGTTGAAACAGGTGATGACACATCACATCATATTGAGCATACAGGAAACATAACACTATCTATGGAGGATGGAAAGCTAAAACATCTTGCTGATGTGCTGGACATTCCAAATATAACAAAGAATCTGGTTTCTGTTGGACAAATGGTTGACCAGGGATTACAAGTCAGGTTCAATGCTGATGGATTATATGTAGAGGAGTACAAGCAGGATGGACGATTGGTTGCCAAAGGAAACAAAGTGGGTAGGATGTTCACCTTAAATGTAAAGATTCCTGAATTGAATGCAGCCATGTTTGCAAAAGGTGCAGGAGTTATTGCTGATATAGAGATCTGGCACAAACGAATTGGACACACAAATCTGCAAAGGCTGAAACTGATGCAGTCAAAGGAGATTGTCCATGGACTACCAAATTTCAAAGTTACAGAAATGCAAAAGGTATGTGCAGCATGTCAATTTGGTAAATAGTCAAGAGCATCATTTCCACATGACAAGCATGTTAGCGAGAATGTACTAGAAGTAGTACATACAGATGTTTGGGGTCCAGCAAAGACCACATCTATGGGCAGTTGCAGGTTTTATGTTACTTTCATTGATGACCATACACGCAAAGTATGGGTATATTTCATGAAAAATCAATCTTTGATAATGCATGAAGAGATGAAACATATTCACATATTTGACAATGCATCAAGAGATTGAGTTCTGCTTTTTAGAAAAGCATTCCAATATACCTACATTAATACCAATTTGAAAGAACAGAATCACGTTAATACAATCTTTAACCGTGTGGATGGAGTGATAGGATCGCCTAGTGATAAGAGAGCAACTGATATACTCGGAAACCTAAAGTGAAGGCGGAAGATAATAGAAAAAGTATCGAGGAGAAACGTGCACTTTGCCCCCAGCATCGTGACAAACACATCGCAGGGGCGTCATAACTGAAACATCAATAGTAAGTTTGCAAGTCGCCGAAAGCTCAGGCATGGGTTCAGAAGACGATGAAGAGCTCAGTGAGGCTATGCTAGAACAGCAGATTCAAGAGCATCTCATTGAACACAGGGCCTCTTTATCCGCCGTCATCGAAGCTCTCGCCTGTGATCCTCACAATCAAGAGCTTTTAGAGGTAATACGCATTCTCATTCGTTATCGCGCGCGTTTTGTGTATGAGAACGCGCGCGCATGGACGAGAGAGAGAGAGAGAGAGAGAGAGAGAGAGAGAGAGAGAGAGAGAGAGAGAGAGAGAGAGAGAGAGAGAGAGAGAGAGAGAGAGAGAGAGGATTCGGTCTCATGCTCTTTTGATCTATGTCAGGTACATGAGGAACTGTCTGCAGCATTGAAAAGTGCAGAAGAGAGCCTCTTGCATCTGAAGAAAAATAGACTCCTACAAGAAATCGATCTTGCCTTGGATGTGAAGGCTCACGAAGTAGACACTGCCCAAACAATTTCAAAAGCAGAAACCAGCGATCTTTCTGCAGAGGCAGAGAATCCATTTCCAATTGGCTCAAAGTGTAGATTTCGCCATGCAAATGGACGATGGTATTATGGTCAAATTCTGGAGGCTGATGACGAAGGATTTGTGAGAGTGTCATTCTTAATGCCAACAACCGAGAAAATGCAGGTATTGAAAATGCTTAATTTGGGTACTCTCAAAGAGATATTAAAAGCATATTTCTTAAGCTTATCACCGTAATTTTTCTGCCTCTTAGCTTTTTGAGCGGGAATTGAGGATATTTTGAATATTGAAATACGAATTATAATTTATTGGAACACCATTCATAGAATTCCAATGAATGGGCAAAGTTTCATTTTAGTGAGAACATTAACGATTTTGATTACAAACATTGCATCATGAAGAACGCTTATACACACACATAGTTCTACTTTTTAATAATCAAATATCAACATGTAATAGAAATATAGGAATAAGTCTCTTTGAGAGTAAGATCTTACTTTATTCTTATCTCTTCTATATTATCAATAAGAGGAGAATATGAATATGAGTTTATTCTTCAAGCCTATGCTTTTCTTCATGATTTTTTTTGTGGCTTTCCTCAATGGAAGCATACATTCATTCTTAGTTCCACACTCACAATGATATCATTGGTTGCATATCATTATTTTATTATTTGTTTTGATTTTCTCATCTCTTATTCTATATTTTCCTCCCTCAATGTATGCTTCCTAAGTCCACTAAGATCTATGGTTGATGAATTTGGCAATGTGGAGGAAGCTCCAACAAGAGTAAACCATTGTTAAGTTTTCAATTATCTTTGAAGGTGCACAATACTTTGTTAAAATTTAGCACAAGACATGAAGGTAGTTATTGTTGGCTCTTGGGAGAAACTCTATCTTTGTCATAAGGGCTCTAAGAAATCTTTTGTTTTTTAATTTTGTAAAGAGAAGCTTATTGTATCTTCGGTTTAGCTATCTCTAGATTTGTTGTACATTAGCTGCAATTATCTATATACATAAAAAAAATTAAGTTTATATGTAATAATTTTAGACAATCATCAATGGAAATTTGCAAAAAAAGTAAAATGCACATTAGGTTTAACTTCCTATGACTTGCCACAATCACAATAAGATTATCCATATTGAATAGGCAATTAAGATTCAATACAATGAGTCGTGAATATTTCAACATTTAATATTGAACAATGCACTTCAAAAATTGGAAAGTAGCATATGGAGAGTCAACACTTCCATGTATATTCTAAAAAGTTAGCCCATGTGTAACCACAATACATTGTAACTACAAAAACTCATAGTCCAATGGTCACTGGTGAGGCCCATAGCACAAGAAGAGGTTTAAAAACGAGATTTAAATCGAGGTTTAAATCGTTTAAATCGTAGAGGTTTATAAAATCCAAAATAAAAATTGGGGTTCTTATTCACTGTGCGAGATTTTTAATTTTTTGAAACATAAAGCTATGTACCAATGCATGTTTAACACCTTTTTGATATACCTGACATGAATAACATATAAAATCACTTAATAGTCTATAATCCCTATTGACCACACTACTTTCTACCCATCTAGACTCTATAAGGCAAGTGGCAAGGGGCAAATAGTGTCAAAGTGAAGCTTGAAAAAAGGGGCAAATAGGGAAGGTTAGGTTGAAGCAAAGGGAAAATAGAGAAGGCTGAATTCCAAAGCAACCTGCAAGGGGCTGATCGTGCTCTATTGCTGAATGCTCTAATGCTCGTCTTATGTTCTAACTTCTTCCTAATGCAAGCTCTCAAGATGAGTGTGTAAGAGAAGACAAAAAACTATTAGCGAAGCTGGAAGCGAATTTGAAAATAGATGACCCTAGGTGTTTGGCTGAAAATGATTTTTTTTGAAAAAAACCTTCATTAAAATCGTAAAAAATTGTTTAAATCGTTGCAACAATTGAAAAAACGATTTTTATTTAAAAATCGTTGATATCTTTTGTACTATGCTGGTGACTACAAAAATATAATATCAAGTGACAAGAAGAGACATAATGATTAAAAAACGAGAGGAATCTAATCGTCCAAGCCCTTTGATGATGAAGATGATGAAGGAGGGTCTCCTAAAAAAATGACATGTCCTTCATTGTCAAATTCGGATTGTCTGATAGACACTATGGAAGTGCCTTTGACTCTCTAATATCATCGTTGTCTATCATTGAAGCTCTGTGTCATGTAGGTAGCTTGGGCCCTCGTGCTATTGCTGAACTAGTATATGAAATACTAAGGATACACTCTCGTTGCTCCATGGCACATGAACAAGCGCATGCCACTCTCTTATCCATGCCCTCGAGCTTAAGATTAGCATGCTGTTGTAGTACGAACGAGAGAATTAATTCGAGAATTATTTGTTCAATTCGATTAGTACGTTCATACTAAAAATAAAATTTGGGAATTTTATCCTTTTGGAGAGAATTTTAATTTTACACACACACACACATATATATATATATATATATATATATATATATATATATATATATATATATATATATATATATATATATATATATATATATATATATATATATCCTATGTAAGATTCATGAATATTATTGAGCTATAGCCTATAATTTAACAAAATACTTTCATAACAATTTACAACATCCAACATTCGTAATCCCAATTAAAAAAAATTAGATGTTCACTAGGGTTTATAAAATTTGTGCCAAACGAATTAATTAGCGATGCAAATTAAATGAATTTATTTTCGACAAAAAAATTGCGAATTATTACACTATGCATGCAGTAGATATCCTCTTGCTCATCACGAACACGAGTGTCGATATCCATGTCTTCCTCTACTATTGCATCAAATAATATAGGGATTCCTCAAATGAAATAAACTATATAATCACTCTTGTGTGTAATCCTTAAATAAACATATGTGAAATGGTAATACTTATACCTGTTTTCAATCTTCCAACCTCTATAAGTCTTGTACAAGGAGTAAATTGGCCTTGCAAAAAACCATACATTCCAACAGTGACAATTTATTTCTTAATTTCGTGTGCACAAGTGAGAAAGAACTTCGATTCTGCTCATACGTAGAAAACCAAATCAATAATAAAAAGTCAATGCAATATTTTGCAATATTTTAGTAAATAATTCAGTTGAAAAACCATTATATTTGTTAAAGGATTCGAAGTGTAGTTGGTGCAATAGTTGGTTGATCATACCCATATTGCTTCCATCATTATAAGGATCGCATGGTCATCTCTACCCGATGCGATGTACTACAATCATAAGTAATCCTAATAATGCTTATGCACCTTGTGTACTCAATGTCAAATGTATCGGCTTTTCCTCCGTGAAGATCTTTTCCATATATTGATCTTTCATAAGACGAAGACCATTATGTAAGTCACTTGCAGAAAGGATATAGTAAGTTTGAAAATCTGTGAATGGGGCGAGATAAGTAGTCTCATCGTGAATCAATCAACTGAAGTACATCTTCCTTGTTGAAATATATGTGAAGATAAATAATATATTAAACAAATTGTTTCATGATATGATAATTATGTTGATTAGATATATAAAATTATTAAAACCATCAAATAAAATCAATGACTATACTTGGAAGGAATCAATGCATTGGATAAAGCTATTGACTTGCACATGCGTGTGTATATATGATACAATAAACTAAGAGTGGAGCCCTCTTGGTCTACTACATTGAAGAGTATATGAATGTATTTCAAAAAAGACAATATATTTTGTATTTCACTCCAAAAATCCTCATCTAAAACTTTGCATTGCATATGTCATGCAATATCAATGTTCACCATGTGGCATGGACATGGAAGTCCAATGACGATCCACAGTTGACATACACAAAACATTCATAACTAGATGGAGCTTTTGGAAGACTAAGTAGACATATGCAAAGCATGTGTTCGTAGGTAAAACCATTTCATGTGCATTACGCGATCGGAATATAGCTAGTGCTTGATGGTTCTTCTAATGAAAGTGAGTACACATTTTGCATCTTCCACTAAAGATGCAAGCCATGATAATTTTGCAAGATCTTCAAATAGAAGATTTATGCAAAATGCGGAACATGAAGTCCATACAATACCAAGGAATTCTCGTTTAACTAATTCTTCCATGCTCTTGCAATTGGAAGCATTGCGCATTGTAACTTGTACAATGATATGTCCACTAATCTCAAGAATAATGGCTTTTATATGCTTAAAAATGAACTCCTCAGTGAATCGTGATACGTACCCTTGCATGATTCGCATCAATGGCTCGTAAGAAATAGGTTCCTAAACAACTAGAGTCTAAAATGTCGATATGGAGTTTCGTATTATCATTCCATCCATCAAAGATGATGGAGCAACCATATGTCTTTCACATGGGCTCCAGTTGTAACTCTATGCACTCCTTTTCTTCAGAGTTGCACTCCTTTTTTTCATTTAACATAGATCCACAAAGTACTCCATGCCAATCATCACCTAGACTAACCACTTGAGCAATGGCTCTAATCATTCTTTTATAAGCTTCTATCCTCACTGGATCAAATGACAAGTTGCTTTGAAGAATGCAATACTCTATTTCAATCTAAGCCACTTTCGTGCATTGCTTCTACAATGGGGACATAGTATGAGTGAGAGATTTAAATCAAGATTTAATTGTTTAAATTGTTCATACGAAAGATAAAAATCGAGGTTTTTATTCCTTCGAAGAGATTTTCATTTTTATAACATAAATGTATATACTTCTTATATGTATCACATATAATAATACATACAACATTATAAAATCAAGATATAAAGCTCTACATAGTATCTAAATAAGATGGTCAACACACGAGCATAAAATTGCACATATCCCAAGGCTGCCTTGAGTAAGTATAATAAAAACAATCATAACAAAAATCATTAGAAGACATTTACTTGAGGATGATTTAAAAGGTTTTTATTTTCAGCAAAAAAACATGATTTGGTCACACGATGAATGCGGACATGAAGAAGAGCTCAAGTTTCCTTGCCTCTCTTTGAGGAGGAGGAGGAGGAGGAGGAGGAGGAGGAAGAATAGAATTATCCTCCTCATCACATTGCGAGGCAAGTCATCCCTTCATGGTGAAAGTGTTTTGACTAACAGAGGGATCAACATCATCCATCGTGTCAACATAGGTGGCCGCCATCTCACGATGAAGAGCTTCTTTTTCGTATTGAATTGCACGATGCTCATGCTGAATTGCCTTGGCAATTTCAAGAGGGACCTTGTCACATGTTGATATGCTGGCCCCCCGTCTCCTACATTAGACACATGGCTAATGAGTCATGTTGTGGTAGTAGTGAAATTTTTACCACAATATTTACACATCCATTTTCTTGCACAAACTCTAGATGCATCAGAGCTAATAGGCAATGAATCGCATTGGGCATATTGTATGTGTATCTCATACATGTGATACGACACGAGGCATGATGATGGATAATTGATGGTACTAAGTAGATAAGAGAACTTATGGAAATGACCAACAAAGGAAATGGATATGGATAATGGAAGGGTGCTCAATAAACTGAGATTATGGGTATGGATAAATGAAGCCTAAGGATGCCAATAAATTGTATTATGGATATGGTTAATGGAAGTGTGCTCAATAAACTTCAAAGGCAATGAACTCGGACAGGTATGTCACTCAACTCTAAAGTAAAGCAACCCAATCAACTTGGGTTTTGAGACTCACATGGATTGCCCTTATAGGTGGAGAACAACAAGTTTTGTATATTGATTTATGTATATTTTAGATTCTAGGTAGGATGTTCCATCCTTGCTTTTTGGTTTATGGGTCGCTGATTTAGATCTTACTCATGGCAAAAGTAGACATTATGATTGCAGTTTGAAGTTGGAAGCTATCTCAAATGTACTACTTGGATTAGGTGTGCGGGTTATTTACGATGTGTTTGTGCTGATGAAACATTTGTTACAAATTAACGTGCTTGGATTCCACGGACTTATATATGTGGACATTCAAGGTTGGGCTAATGCTATCCTATTACAAGAGAAATAGGATCGCTTAACTAAAGTGAACATGATTGTGGAACTTTTGAAAGCTACTACTCCATTGCCTACGTTTTAAGGTGGTGTTGACAAATATTCCACTCGAGCATGTGGTTTCTTTGGAGCGCCATCATGGCATCTTTTTTAGACACTCTTCATGGAGTGGGAGTGCCAAGTGGATACATGTCTTGATTAGTTGGGAATCCTTGGGTTGCAATGATGGCCTCTTTCAGGTTTTCGGAGGATACCATTGCAAAGTGCCCATGTGATGTTACATTTCAAAGGTGTGTTTAGTCTGTAGGGGCGTGGAGATTTGTATGATCTAATAGATGATGTAGATTCCAAGAGATCCATCTTTTTTGTTGGAGCTATTGCATGGTTCTCATGTGAGGGCATTTCCTTATGTTGTGGTAGAGGCTTCTTCTAAGGTCATTCATAGACTAGGTTTCTTCTAAGGTCATTCCAAGGTTACATTTTGAAGTTTGGATTTTTAGAAATGGTTTGGCACTTGGATCATAGAAGCTTGCAAATTAAATGGTTAAAGTTTCTATGGAAGGCACTACATTAGTGTTCTCTGTAGTTACTCGTGAGTGGAAGTCACACATTCATTAAGTGGAAGGTCCCGTGTTTCTTTCAATATAGACATATTTACCCCTTTCAGCATGGCACATGTACCCTTCTACACTTGAAGAAGCTATTCAAGATTCTGAACACTATTATTTTACTTTTTCATGTAAAAGTGGGGTGCATAAATGAGTCGGTTGACCTCACTTCATATATATATATAAAAGTAAAATTGCTCCTCCTCCTCAGTTCATATATTGAGGGTATTAGATATGTAGGAGGGTTGGGGGCTTTACCCTCTCTTTCTTTCCTTGTACTTTTGCTAGGGTAGCATCAACTTGCTCTCTCTCTCTCTCTGTCTCTCCCCCTCTCTCTCTTTTTTCTTTTAAATGTCCCTTTCCCTCTCTATTGAATATTCTGCATGTGCATGTGAGGGCCTCTCTTTCTCTCTCTTGCATCTCTAAATGTAATCTCTTATGCATTATTCGGCAACATGGTATTTTGCTCTTGCCTCTCACCTTAATGTTTGGAGCAAACACATAGCATAAAAAAAAAATGGACTCAGAAGATGCTGTAAGAATGCATGATTGGTATATTGTCCAAGAAGGTAATAGAGAGATGTCAAGAAGGAGATAGTTGTAAGATGAGAGTAATCCCCCCCCCCCCCCCTTTTTTTTATATATATTTTTATTTTTTTACGAAGAGTGATTCTCCATGTGCTTTCGGAAATAGTAGGGATGTCATAACTCGTTGTCCAAGGGATGCATGATATAGCTTGAATGATCATATTTTGCTTCTGGAAGGACATGGAAGTTAAGGCTGCACTCAAAAAAAGGTTTTCTTTTGCACTTACTAAAACATACAAGTAATTTTTGTAATATAATGTGCATGCCTGTGTGTAAATCATACATGCATGCATGTGCATGCATGTGTACTTTTGTGTGTATGTGTATGTGTGTGTCTATGTTTTAGTTAATGCGAAATGTTCTTTAAACATTCTCATATTTATCTTTGTTTTAATAATTTTAGCTTTTTTCTCTCAGATTTTCTGATTTAAATTTGTTTCATTTTAAATCCTTTTCTAATGCTTGTGCTTGCATATTATGTCTTGCTTCTTAAAGTGGAGGTAAATCTGAATGCGCATGGGCGCACGTGCACACACACACACACGTTTATCTATTTATAGTGTTCCCTGGCTGGAACTTGGGAGATTACAAGTTAGTGCGTGCCAAGTGGTGCAAGGCCAGTTGTGCAATGGTAGTTGTAACACCAATGTTTCCAAGGTTTTATCCATAAATTACTCATCTGGTGTAGTTTGTCCTTAGACTCATGGCTGACATGCGGAAGGGTTATTCTCCTCACAAACAGCTCTCACATTAGTTGTTCGATTTGAAAGATGGATGTCATCGCTCGATTATTTTTGCATTATTACATAAAAATATTTCCACAGTTCTTGAATCACTTGTCTGGCATAAATTGACGTGCATTGACTTTGAGGAAGTGCATCTGTGCATCTGTACAAAATATTCTTTCGATCTTCCTGAATGTTATTCAATGCTATAATGCCTTTCAGCAATAACATGAACAGCATAATTGTCTGTTCAAAGTGGAGATGGGAATAAGAGTGGTTGTATGTGTGGCAGGTACTCTCAATAAACCTTCATTATGGACTAACTTGAAGCTGTAAAAGTGCAGATGTGTAAATATTTTATGCAGCAGCGATGCCGTTTTGGGGAAAGCTGTCGTATGTCGCATGGTGAGGTGGATCTTTTTCTTGGCACGATGAAAATTTATGAGTTCACTGCCTTTTCCACCTAACAGTTAGTACCTGTTGGTAGGCAATTTGGTGCCAGTTCATAGCCTCAAAGAATATGATTTATCAAGATGCTTGCAGCCATGTGTTGGCTCTGCTATATTGGCATGCAGTTCTGCAGATGGGGAAGGTTTATGGAGGCAAGCAGAACTGGAATCATGGGATGAGTCAGTACAAACTGGTACTGCAGTTTTTGTGCATGATGGGAGCCGTCTTGATGTTGGTATAGAGAACTTATCTCTCTCACAATATGCACATGAGAGTGATGACACAAGTTGCAGCTCTGAGGATGATGAGGATGAAGCAGAACTTAATGATGAGGAAGATGAGGAGGACAACGACTACAGTCTGCTGGGTTTGGGAGTAATGGAGGCAGTCGAAGCTGGTCCTCAAGTGGACACTCGTGTCTTTGCAAATTGGGAGAGGCATACTCGTGGCATTGCTTCGAAGATGATGGCAAACATGGGATATAGAGAAGGAATGGGCCTCGGCAAAACTGGGCAAGGAATAGTTCTTCCCGTTGAAGTGAGAGTATTGCCAAAGCATCGATCGCTTGATTTTATCAACAAGGGAGAGAAGGGCGAAAGGGGCAGAGACAAGAAAAAAAAGAGCAGAGGTGGCAAGAGAAAACGTTATAAGAAATTAGCAGAGGCTGCCCGTGCAGCCAAAGCTGAAGAGGACAATCGTCCTGACGTGTTTGGTTTCATAAATAACCAGCTTGCTACACATGCTGTTCAAGTGGATGGAAGAAATGAAGACAATGGAAGGTTTGGGAGTGGCAAGTTGAAGAATGAAAGGCAGGTCAAATTGAAAACACAGGGCGAGGACAGAGAGGCTCTTGTAGCAAAAGCAGATGAGATTGCAGAAATAAGGAATAAAGTAGAAAAACTTGAGGAAATGGTGAGGCGTAATCGTAAAGACAAAGCTTTCCATGAGGCCATAGCTCGGAGGTTGGAGGAGACCCGGATGGAACTTATGAATGCAGAGCAGAGTCATGCATTTACAAGCTTTGCTATCCAGAGTAAAGAGAAGGAGAAACGATGGCTGAAATTCTAACCTCTGTTTTGGCAGTCTCTGTTCTATTTCTTTTTAAGATGTTCTACATTGTGATCATGCCTGTCAATGTTGTATTTTTGGAGATTGCGTGGATGTCACACTTGGAAAGTTTCCATTGAAGTGGCTGTTAAGAATAAGTATTTCACGAGCAAAAGTATAGCCATACTTTCTGTTGTTAGGAATAGCATGGATACACGGACATTTTTGTCTGAGATCTTATATTTGGCATGTATTTTTGTACTGTATCTGCTAACACTATCCTTTGCTCTGTTTAGACCTTTGAAGAAGTTATGAGTGGATATCTAGTTTAGGGACCTCTGTTACTAAACCAATGAACATGTTCACTCTGAACTGGCATGCCTGTGCATGCGACAAATGACTGGCATGCCTGTGCATGCGACAAATGTATGTGTATCAGATGATTGTATGCATTCATATTTGTCATCACTATGCTTATGGAGTTCTGTCCATGCACATGCTGCATCGTCACATCTCTATCTCTTGGGATGTCCATCGAACTGGAATGTTAATGATGTTGTGCAATGTTATGGAACATTCTTAAGAAGCATTACTGGCAGCATCTTCTGGGATATTTTACTTCATGCAAGGGGTGATTTTTCCTTGTTTTTGCTTGTGTTGTGGCTCGTTTATACTGGAATTGAAGATGGGATCATTGCATTGTGGCCTCATGTGGACCCACCTACGTACCCAGCAACTCATTCATTTATCACTCTTGATTGTCATTCACTCTGACCTTGATACTCATGTTCACATGCGCTCTTTTGCAAGTAGCTTTGGATTTTGCACTAGTAATTTTGATCCCTCGAATCTAAATTACTTGATAGAAAGTTTGTTATCAAATATTCTTAATGTTTTAAAATAAACAAGTATTCCAGTTCTATTAAAATCTGGTTATATTTTCTGTTAGCTATTGAAGAAATAGTTTGTGCCGAAAGAGTTGGGGGCAAATAAACTATGGTGTTATGGACATGAGCTCTTTAGAAAAGTACAAGCTTTTCTTCTATTGTGTCATCGCAGTCAGTTCTTTGGTTAGGAGCTTTGGGTTTTGCTCTAAGAAATTTGATCCCTTGCTATTGGATTATAGGAGTAAGTGGTTGCTATTAAATATTCTTAATGTTTGCAAAGCAAGTACTCCTTTTTTGTTTTTCCGCTAGCTTTTCAGAAAATAGTCCTTTTAGTGTTGTTAAAAGAAGGGATTGGGTGTTACTAACATTAGTTGTTTAAGCACTAGCATTTCTTCTTTTATTTTGTTTAGTGGAGGCTGAAATTTGAAAGGTTTTTTCCGATGGCTTCTGATCTTTCTCGAACATGGAGTTGGATTCTTGAATGAAATGAAGAAAAACTGAAGAGTTAAAGGAATGCAAGGTTAGTGTAGTGACTACAAGTCATTATTATCATTAACTACCTGAATTCTTGAATGAAATGAAGAAAAACTGAAGAGTTAAAGGAATGCAAGGTTAGTGTAGTGACTACAAGTCATTATTATCATTAACTACCTGAAACATCTATGCGTGGATTGACATACATGCACCTGTGGACTTCATGCATGTTCATGCATTTGTATTCATACTTACACAGATGTATGTCTACTCAAACACACCATCTCTATGAACACATACATTTACGTACGCCAGTGCACTTTTTATACAAACATGTGACATGTACACATTTACACACAATATCAACAAAGACGCACACACCATCTCTATGAACACATGCATCTATGTCATATTTAAACCATACACCTACCCATGCACATGCACACATGTAACATGTCACACATGAGCACAAGCTGAATGAGGTGCACCTACAACCATACATAAGGAGAATTAGATATACGAACACATGCATGTACAATGCCTATACTCGAGATACATGCACATGCATGCATATACAAAGTCCATATCAGTATTCACGTGATTTCTCAGTACATAGAGAAAAATGCTGAACATGAAAGAACACAAGCACAAACAACACATAATTCTTCATGTACACACAATCTACACATTTGAACACACACGAGAGGGTTTCAAATTCAAATAGAATCATACTCCACATCTACATGCACACACATACATTCATGTGACATGCACATTCATCCATGTCCACAAGAAATAAAATTATAGACGTACACCAGCATATATGCATTACATATATGTACATATTCACTAAAATACATACACATTAATGTAAGCATATTGGTATAGAAGGAATATGTTTTATAAACATAGTATAAATACACACGTGTACATAGCATACATAGACAACTACACTAATGTACAAACACTCAAAAGTGCATACATATATAGGATGTGCACACAAAAGAAACTTCCATTTACAAACACATTCATGCTGTTATCCACATCCACATCCACGTGCATAACCACATCTATACTTATACACATACATGAACTCTCACAAGAAAATTATATCCCCCCTCCCAAAAAAATGATAAACATGTGCATGCACATATATTGCTATAAGCAGACTACCACATGCATATACACATACACACACGATTTGCAAGTATTGACATGTAAACTTGCTTAGTGAATCATTGACTCCAATGCGTATAATCACTTTACTAAAAGAAGTTAACTAGGTTCATCGAGCATCTATGAAGAACTAGCATACATCTTCTATGGCGAGGTTGGATAAGTCTTCCACTTGCATCATCAAAGAGACCTGGACATTTGGGTGTCTTCAGTTAAGAAAACCTCACCACGACCCTCTTTATCAACATCAAAGGCTTTACGCAAAAAACATAACCGCTATATCAATGAACACATGGACGTACATGAGTGGTATCCATATAAGCATAAATAGTGTGTATGTGCTTAGTATATGCAATAAATGGCATTGAAAGGTTGAGTTTATAGCCCAAACACTAATCGACAACACTTGCAAGTGTCTATCAATTCTGTTCTTTAGGTTCAAAAACTTGCACAATCTTGTGGTGATTGCTCCCACCACAATTGAAAACCTTTCTTGTGGATTCACTAGTGTGGCTGAAAATAGAGCCTCAAAGCTGAATATTCGATGTTAAAGTACAAAGAACATCCTTGTTGATGTTCTTGAACTGGTGTAAAGAGAACTATGCATGAAAGTACTCCAAGATGGCTCTAAGAATCACCCAAAAAATGCTTCAAAACAAGATTTGAAAGCAAAGAATGAAGCTTTGAGGGCCCAAAAATTGTACAAGGTAGTGTGAACCTTAGTCTTCCCCCCTTCTCAAACACTACAAGAGTGTAGGTTAGTGGCAAGAGATTGCCATTTAAGCGAGCTTCGGGGAGAATGGTATTGGGATAGGTGACCTCTCGAGAAGTATCAAGAACCTCCGTCTTCCTTGATCGTTGAGCTCCTCCCTCGCGTGCAACCAATGGTGCCAACAGTGACTTTGGTGACTTGGATGACAGTGTACGCCAAGGTCTATGCCTTGCTTGCGTCTTAATCGTAAGTTGTGGATGGGTGTCCACTTTGTTCGCACAACATAAAAAAATTTGCTTCGAACAACTCTGATAGTGAAGTGGTGTGATGGCGATACATCACATTGGATTCCCCTTCATGTGAGCTTTACGATGAAACCTTGTAGTACAAAACCAAGTTCCAGATGCCACACACAATGCTCCGCATGGGACCTACAAAATACACAAAAACCACACAAGACACAAAGAGCACGAATGTAGATTTCCTAGGTTCCACAAATGCTGTCAAACATTGAGTTTATGGCTGATCAAGCCACTATATCTTATATTAAAAAACATATACAAAAGTGTCGGATGACCATTTGGCCTTTCACATGGACACTAATGGTAACAATACGAAGTTGGTATCATGATATTTGGTTGGTCTCACTGACACCTAGTTGGTATCAAGATACTTGGTTGGTGTCGTCGATACGTAGTTGGTATCGCAACACTTGGATGGTGTCATCAATACTTGATCGGTGTCACCGATAGTCGAATATCATTTTTCTCAAGTGTTAGGGAAATCAAGTATTGTCTATTTTTGGTCATTTTATCAATACTCAAGGGGCTAAAATATACATTTTAAAGGGAATTGATCGAGAGGGATTGCAATACATAGGGATCCTTGATGGGTCATGCTATCTAGTTTTGATCCCTAGGACCTTGAACTGCCATAAATTTTTGGTCAAAAATCTCTATAGGTCATCAAAAACCTCGTTTGAAATGTCACATAGTGAAAATTTATTTTTCTTAAAAGTTATACATTGATTTTAAAATTTGACATTTTGAAGTTGACCTCTAGGAGAGGGGGAAGTCAAGAGAGCTTTTAGAGAATTTTTACAAATATAAGGGGGAAAACAGACCATTAAAGACACTTGAATGTTATTTAGATTGAAGCAACAAGGAATTCAAAGCGATAGACCGCCTCTAGGGAGGGGGGAGTTTTCATTTCTCCACTCTACAAAAAGCATTGTAAAATAGTGAGTATATTTATTACCAACCCTATCATACACAAGTCATAACATTTTTATTCTTTTAATGGTGTATATAAACTATGCAGGTGTATATATTCTTGAGTGATTTGAGGTAAAACTAAACTTTCTAAAAATCAAAATAAGTATTGCACTTATTGATTGCAAGTCACATTGAGAGAAGGAAAAGAATCATTGCATTGCATATGGTGATCGGCTTCTCAATGTGTGTGTGTATATGATTCTTAGATCAAGTAAATTAAGTCAAAAGATCCACATGTAGTAGCATCTCTACCATTGAGAGTGCTATGGGCTCAATTAGAAGCACTTATGAGACATCACGTGATTCTTAGAATGAACTTGAAACTATGGCCTCATCTAGTTTATAGATATGCAAACCCTTGATTCCAACACACAAGTAAATTGGATGTCAAAGCTTGAGGGTGAATTCCAAATTTGACTCACCTTCACACACAGTAATATGTCAAGGGCCACCATCTATCAAGATGATTGTGGACAATCTATAGTCAAATCAGGCAAGCTCAAGGATCTGACTCTCCCAAATATCATTGTAGTAAGACTTGAAGGAGAGTTACTAGTAGACAAGATGGGAGCCTATTACATGGTAATAGGCAAACTAGAGAGAATCACTCTACATGTAATAGAAGCCTCAGATAATACTGGTTTAGATCTTGACCCCCAAAATGACCAAAGTAAGGTTGATCCGAATGCCTTTCCATTCTTAATAGGGACCATCCATGAAAGAAAGGTCATTCATGATGGGCTTAGCCTTGGACTTTGCATCAAGGACCAAATAATCCTCTTGGAAATACATTTGGACATACAGAGGTCCTTACCATTTGGACATACATAAATTCAAATATTCGTATCACAGTAAAGGAGATCATCTGTCACACGTGTGTAATTGAAGATCGCCTCCTCCAACACAACCATAGTTGCAATATTATGAAATTGAGCAAAAGTGGACCAATCACTAAACTGTCGAGTTCTTTTACAATAAAAAACCAATTAGACAATACCCTACACAACATGGCTAGTATCAAAATAGACCAAATGTGAGAAATTATCAATTCCCAAGGCCCACTACATGACAAAAATACTAGTATCTACCACAATATGTGTACTCGGTCATGAAACAATTGCAATATCCACCTAGACCTATGCTAGAGAAGATTGCACCTCTAGCAGGGCTTACCACCTAGGCTCAATCCACATAAAACCAAACATAAATTTAGAAATGTACAACCAAGACCACATAAATTGGGAAGACACAACTCACAAGTGGCTAAAAAACATTGGTTACCCAAGTCTCTTGTGGCAACACAAGCCTCGCACAAACTCATATGGGTGCCAAAGAAACTGGTAACATCATATGAGGGTTGTGCTTATTATCACAAGAAGAAACAAGAATCCCATAGCAAGCCACTTCGAGGCACTACACCACAACATATTGAACCACATCCCACATTTAAACATATTTGGATTCCAAAGACCATTCTAGCCAATCAACGTTCATCAAATCACATATGGGTTCCAAAATTTATCTTAATGGCTAAATCTACATAATTACCCAAAAACCTAGGGTGACAAAGACAAAAGAGGGCTCACAAATTACAAAACAAGTAACCACAACAACAAAAGCCTAGGATCATTCAAAAGTGGGTCCATAAGAAAGCTCAACCACACCAAGATAAAAAAACAAGGCATATTATGTGGGTAAAGCATAAGTTTCCCATTCCCCTTTGACATCCCATAGTCACTCCTTCACCTATCACTTATCAAAAGAAACTACTCACCATTAGAGAGTGGCACAAAAAATAAAAACATTATTTTTCAGATTGTCATGATCAATGTGCACTTGTATATATTTATATAAACTTCTTCCCATTTCCATTCAAAACTAACAATGGTCAACTATTGCTTCAAGCTCATTGATGCAAGAAACAAGGCATACAAGAGCTGGTCGACCAAGAACATCTTCGTGCAATAATTGTGCGCTTCAAGCACAACTTTGCAACTTTCTGTGCGCTTCAAGTACGATTGTTGATATCCCATGCAAAAAGTGATATTGTGTACCATGAGGACCCGTATCACCTATAATACTTGGATTTTCTGTTGGAAGTGAGGTAGGCCCTTGGCTCATATCACAGGTCCATGGTTCCATAGGTCCAGTATATACAACATAGAATCTAGCAATCTTCAATATTGACAAAACATGAACATACCACAACTTAATCATACAAATGATGAGACAAAGATAGAGAAAGAATAGACGACAAGTGTAAGGTGTTACGTAAGCCATCACTTACTCATAGTATCATATATACCAATGTTCAATGTACAATGTGGGAGCAAAACTCTCAACCACTCTATGTGATGAGAAATAGATGAATGAGTGAATGTACAAATGTAACAAACATATTCAGATGTATGGGCAGAAATCTGAATATATATGAGATGTGTGAACTTATAGGTTATAGAAGAGTGAATATGAGTGACTGAAAGAGGAAGGATCAGTGTGAAACTGATAATCAACAAACCCTCATCTAACCTTAGGCTATGGAAGACCCTAAGTCAGATACGTGTGTGAAAAGATCACATACTTAAAAAGTAGCAATGAATGCTAACAAGTTTCTTGCCAGAAATCCTCAAACTCATGTGAACATACCTTCTCAAACACCTCATCAAAATATGCATAAAGCATATACGTACTGATTCTCTTGTACCTATGCCGAATAGGACTCCTCCTGATATGAACGCTACTGCCTCCATAAAATTCAAGTAGTACCTATGTGCATAAAGAGAATATGTACCTGAATCCTTAACATAAGATGTAAATCTTATGTTAAACACCATCCAATGTCTTTGACGTAGCCCGAAATCCTCTTGTAGAAGATAATCTTCAACTACAACATGTAGACGGCCGATCCTCACCATCAAGCTACTAATGACCAAGTCTTCTTGCCATGAACAAGAGATAACCTCCTTTCCATGAGCTAGAGTGTGAGCACACTCTTCATCTTCTCCAAGAAGAATCATTAAGAAGAACTCCATAGCTGCTCCTCAACATGCTTCAAGTTAGCACCATGGCTGCCCCATGTGCTAGAAGAAACACCACCTCTATTGAGGTCCAAGCGCCAAGCTTGTGTTGAATACTAGGTGAAGGATGAATACAATGAGCATGAGGCTCTTCTTATATAGTAGTGTATATCTTGAAAAGTACTCATGAATAAAGCACCTCAAAAGCACACGATCGCCTATCTCCAATAAAGCAAACTAAAAATGATCGTAATCGTATTTCTGTCACAAAAAAGCTGTCTGAAAATTGCGTCGTCATTTTTATGAAAAAAGCAGAAACAAAAGTTGCATCCGCGTCGCGCTTCTGTTCATGGGACTCGAACCCGGACGGATTCTTTGAGAGTGCTCTTGTGTAGCCACGTCGTCCACGTTGTTTTCTTTTCTAATATTTCTTATGGAGACTATATACACACAAATGACAGCCGTCGAGTGAGATGAAAACTATACATGTATCCTCTGATCAGTCTTGACCCATAGAACATTGCTTTCCAACAACCCCCCCTGCAATGTTATATTGGTACAAACTGAAGTGGATCTGCAACCTATCACAAGCTGCAAACTATCACAAGCTTCAAGCTTGTACTCCCGCATTTCAGAACTGACCTTCAAAACTGAATTTGACTTTCCTTCAAAAAACTTGAACTTGCTGAATATGAACCATAATACTTGAGAAAATATGCAAACTAGATATCCAATAGTGTACACATCAAGCAATCATTGCTTGACAACAAATGTAGCATGAACTGTCTCCAAACCTGCTATCTCCTGTTTTCAAAAACCTGAAAACATACACTAGGATTTACCTTACAAAAAAAAAGTTTTCTCAACGTACTTCTGCTGTGTCATGTAAATACACTAACCAAAATGAAGAATTGAATCCTGGAACCTGTGACTGAAAACTCACAACTTAGTGTATTATGAACACTTTTGGTTCATCTCTAACTGTACTCAAGTCAACTTAACTCAACTCAATTGAAATCAACTGAAATATGAGTCAAAAAATCTATGATGTCATCATGTCTTCATCCTTTAAATCCTTCATACCTCTTTCCTTCAGAACCTGGTATAAACAAATATGTGGGCACTTCTGAAATATACCTTTTTGAAATATCAAGCTTCTCTTCAATAGAATTCTGGAACCTTCTCTTGAACAGGAACATCCTAACAGCAACTTTCTCTAAACATTCTTCTTCTTCCTTCTTCTTTCAAAGCTGGAACATAAAGAGAACCTGACAAAGGAAATATAGGAATACCTAAAGGTATGATTCTGCATTCTTTTATATATGGCTGAAAATAAGTCTTCATGTTTCATCACCCCCTGGATGATTTAACACTAGTATCCAGTATTCTTCAAATTATATCAGACTTTATGAAGAAGGACGTCCAAGATTTCATAAATCTGATCTGTATCTGAAACAAAATCTCTGAACCCTTTTTATTAGCACTGTACACATGCCAATAGCTTTCCATGTCATTCCTCAACTTTCCAAATTGTAGAATAAGGTTAGCTGATCATAACATAACAAAACTTGCTGAAAGCATTTTAGGATTCATAACCTTCTGTAACATAACAAGTATCTTCTATCTCTCTGCAACACAAATCTGATAGAACCTGAATCTTTGACTTACTTCTTCCAATGTTAAGAATCTTCACAAACAAAGGATAAACAACTGACTCATAAAAACTCAAGATCATACAAGATCTATCCAAGATCAATGATCTCTCCTGTGTAGAATCTGCTATCATCAAACCTTCATGACTGAATGTTTAATTTGCTACCTGAATGTCTCCAAGTGTCCATGCTTCTTACAAAGTTGTAAAACTTTTTTGCAAACAAATCCTTTCCAAGAATCTGTGACTCCTACTTGAAACATAAGTGGAAAAACTTCTCACCTTGAGAACTCCAAAAGCTGCAAGTTGATACTTCATAACTTTCATATTTTACCCGGGTGAAATGTGATAGTACCTGCTTGATTTTCTTTTGGCTAACTCCACTTCTCAATCAAGTGATAGGATCTGATGGAACACCTTTTTGAATAAAAACATGTATCCAAAAGTCTAGACAATCATAGAAAGTAGATTCTCTATTGACTTGTACATCAACAAGACTAAATTTTTTGAAGTTTCTGAAAATAGTAGGTAACCTTTTCCAAACATAAAACCTCAACCCAAGTCTTCAACATCTGCTACAAAAAACTCTTTTACCTTAAGAGTTAGATAAAGAAGAAATATACTTCTCTGCAACTTATCATATACCAAGTAGCTCTGTATTGATACTCCAATAATTCTTTGAGGGAACATATAAGCTGCCTGCTTAAAAGCTTCAACTAAAACATAACTCATATACATATGAGTCAAAACATATATCTGCTGCTTTTTCTTTCTCTCAATGCAATTCTTTGTCAAATCTACTAAATCATGACCAAGTGTAATGCAAACAAGAAACTGCTTCTTCTTTAAACAAGATGTTCTCGTAGACTTGTCTTTGGGTGTAGAGGATAAAATAGGAAAAATATATGGAAAGTATATGAGAAAAGGAAGCCTTACTTTTCTTTTGGAAATGATGGACTTTCTTCTTCTGCATCTTTCTTCCACCTGATGATGATGTCAACATCTTCAAACTTCTCTTCCATACCTTTTGTTTTCTTCATCTTGAAGTAGCAAACACTCTTGACTTGTTCGAATGAACTTTTCTCTTCCTCTAATACTAAGAGTAAGAGATAAAACAAACACGGTATACAAATGGAAGTGAATATAGAATCATGTTTTATCATCTCCTCATATCTCTGAATCAAAATCCTGATTCAAATGTCTGAAATGACTAAATTCACCAATCTTTTGTATGAATGATGAATTACCCTTCTAGAGTTACCTTCTCTAGATACATTTGTACCTTGATATTCAACCAACTTACAACAGAAAATTGGCTGAAAACAAAAAACTCATCCCATCTTCACATTTGTCTTCTTAGATGAGCCTTCTTGCCATGAAAGAGATCTCTCAAAACTCTCTAGAAAAACCTCTCGATACCTGTTTTGATGTAGCCTTTAACTTTCAAATGATGAAAGCGTATAAAAGCATTCCTTGAATTTCTTCAAATCTCTTCATAGCTGTTCTTCTAAGACATGACCTGCAAATGATAATCTGATAGTAGAAAGTGATACCTGTGATTTGATGTTGATCTGATTTCTTCATCTTCTCTAAACTATTGTTCTTCCTTGAATTTGAAGTAGTCTTCTCTTCATCAAGTCTGGGTCTTCAAACAATACTTTTGTAAAGTATTTGCATACTCTTCCAAAAATATTCGGCTGCTAACAGATCATCAACTTCATACTCCACACTGATGAATACATATGTAACTAAATTGTCTAATTCTCAAATCTCTACTCATCTAGATTAAGTGTGTATGTCAAATGTCAAATGTTAGATGATGCTCTTAGATCATATGTTGTAAACCTGGAAGTCTGGAAAACCTGGGAATCTGAATGAGCCTTAATGCATTGATGCCAAAGACCTAAAGTTCTGAAACCAAAACCTTAGTGCTCTGATACCAAATGTTGGAAGTGAGGTAGGCCCTTGGCTCATATCACAGGTCCATGGTTCCATAGGTCGAGTATATACAACACAGAATCTAGCAATCTATTGACAAAACATGAACATACCACAACTTAATCATAAAATGATGAGACAAAGATAGAGAAAGAACAGACGACATGTGTAAGGTGTTACGTAAGCCATTGCTTACTCATAATATCATATATACCAATGTTCAATGTACAATGTGGGAGCAAAACTCTCAACCACTCTATGTGATGAGAAATAGATGAATGAGTGAATGTACAAATGTAACAAACATATTTAGATGTATGGGCAGAAATCTGAATATATATGAGATGTGTGACCTTATAGGTTATAGAAGAGTGAATATGAGTGATTGAAAGAGGAAGGATCAGTGTGAAACTGATAATCAACAAACCCTCATCTAACCTTAGGCTATGGAAGACCTTAAGTCAGATACGTGTGTGAAAAGATCACATACTTAAAAAGTAGCAATGAATGCTAACAAGTTTGTTGCCAGAAATCCTCAAACTCATGTGAACACACCTTCTCAAACACCTCATCCAAATATGCATAAAGCATATATGTACTGATTCTCTTGTATCTATGCCGAATAGGACTCCTCCTGATATGAACGCTACTGCCTCCATAAAATTCAAGTGCTACCTGTGTGCATAAAGAGAATATGTACTGGAATCCTTAACATAAGATGTAAATCTTATGTTAAACACCATCCAATGTCTTTGACGTAGCCCGACATCCTCTTGTAGAAGATAATCTTCAACTACAACATGTAGATGGCCGATCCTCACCATCAAGCTGCTAATGACCAAGTCTTCTTGCCATGAACAAGAGATAACCTCCTCTCCATGAGCTAGAGTGTGAGCACACCCTTCATCTTCTCCAAGAAGAATCATTAAGAAGAACTCCATAGCTGCTCCTCAACATGCTTCAAGTTAGCACCATGGCTGCCCCATGTGCTAGAAGAAACACCACCTCTATTAAGGTCCAAGCTCCAAGCTTGTGTTGAATACTAGGTGAAGGATGAATACAATGGGCATGAGGCTCTTCTTATATAGTAGTGTATATCTTGAAAAGTACTCATGAATAAAGCACCTCAAAAGTGCACGATCGCCTATCTCCAATAAAGCAAACTAAAAATGATCGTAATCGTATTTCTGTCACAAAAAAGCTATCCGAAAATTGCGTCTGTCATTTTTATGAGAAAAGCAGAAACAGAAGTTACATCCGCGTCGCGCTGCTGCTCATGGAACTCGAACCTGGACGGGTTCGGTAAGAGTGCTCTTGTGTTGCTACTTCGCCCACATTATTTTCTTCTCTAATAACTTTCATGAAGTTTAAATATACACAGGGACGGCCGTCGAGTGAGATGAAAACTATACATATATGCTTTGATCAATCTTGACCCATAGAACATTGCTTTCCAAACTTTTCTACTTATGTTTCCTTTCAATTGTCTCACAGATAGGGAAATACAAGCTATACGAGAAGTGACATTAGGATCGTCTGCTTGATTTTTTAACCAAACTCGCTACACACAACGAGGATAAGTGAAGTTGATAAGTATCTTCTTCACTCAAAAAGAAAAAGTTTTTAAAAAGGAAAGAAAAAGCAAAAGTAAAAAAAAAAAAAGCGAGCAAAGAAAGAAATCCAATCTTCATAGACTAGGCATCCTTTTTGTCGGATAACCCTTGAGCACATCGCTCAAGACCCGCATCTCTCACTTGATCTTCAATAAGGGCACCTAAAGTTGATTCATAGGGCTACCCTACAAGGTTGTGCATCAAAAACAACTACCTAATACCCATGCACAACACTAATTAGTCCCCCTATGACTACTTCCACAATCCTCTTCTAATAATTTTTCTTTTATTATTAAATCATGGAAGTAGCTTTATTTTCTTTTTATTTATCACAACACACACAACTTTTCAATTCCAATCCAACTTATCTTTATCTTTTTTTCATACATTTTCATTCTATTTTGAAGGGTCACAATTCACCCATTGCCACCCTCATTCTGCAAACTTTTATTTTCCTTTAGCACACCATTTATTTTCCTTTTCGAGGATACACATAAAAAATATTAAAAAATCCAAAAACAGTCTCCAAAATGCTGCAATCTACGTGTTTAAGAGGTTTTGCAAATGTCAATTTTTGTACTATGATGTTGCTATTCAACACGATATCTTTGCATCAATGCCAATGCTAGATGCCAAAAAGTGATTTGTCAATGATGACAGAAAGCAAGGAGGGGGGGGGAGTGTTGGAGGAAGCTCAGAAAATTAAAAAAATCCTAAATTCAAAGTGGTCAAAGCTCTCAAATCCCTCCTTAGTTTAAATTTTTTCCCATTCTTTTACCCAAAATACATGTAAAAATATCTATTTTTGGCATAAAATCCTACCTGTACTAGTATTCAAGCCCATAGTCTAAAAGCTGAGTAGTACTTGGGCTTCATGGTCATAACTAGAATAGCCACACCAAATTTCATAATTTTATGACATCGTTTTGGCTTTCAAATAGATTCTAGATGCTACTTTTAAAGGTACAAAGGACACTATAGTGTAGAAAGAACTGTTAAAAAGTCTATGTAAGTAAAACAACTCTCATTATAAAGGTTACTCAGTTAGGGATGACAACTCTTTTGAGATTTGTACTCTTATGTTTAGCAATACAAAATCTTCTTGGAGCACATTACCTCTTGCCTACTCGTAAGTGTGTGTGAACATGCATGTATGTTCCTATGTGTGATTGTCTTTCTTGTTGTAGGTGTGTGTACTTCTATCTTGTTGGATAGGGTCTTCATACCACTGATGGGTCACTCCAAGGATTAAAAATTTCTTTAGTGTTGCATGTGAGCTACGATGTAGGCATTAACATGGATGCATTTGACACCTAATGTCACCATCTAGAAGGAGCAGTGCATAAATTTATTGTATACATAGGGTCATAAGAATTTAGAGTACTTTATGGACACTTGCATCCTTAACAAAAGACAATTTCAGTGGAGTAACTTTCTATCGAGACTAAATTTTTTCATCACCTTTTGTCCAAGATGCAAGCAATGTTAGTCAGATGATTTTTCAAGAAGAGCTTACCTTGCATCAAAGAAAGGCAAAGAGGCTTTTGATCAATAGAAGAGTGTATTACTCAATCCATATCATCTCTAGTTTATGATTCTAATTAATAAAGCGTTAAATTCATACTTGGGGAAATTTATAGTAAAATCCAAAGCCATAACCTAGTAGCTCCAAGACCTTCTAGAAGGTTCACTTGAGTTAACTCAAGTGAACTAGGACATGCCATTGACCAATCACTCTAGGGGACTCGCCTATCTCATCTATTGCATCTTTCATGCCTAGTCCACCAATAGTTGCACATTCATCATAATGCGATGTCTCTATTCCAGGTCATATGCATGCAAAAGATACATTGGATGTAGAGTTAAAGGACGTAACTACACGTTTAGGGAATCACAATTTGGGTGAAACATAAAAAATAACTTGTAATGAGAGGAAAGGCTTTTAGAATACGAGCTTGGATACTTGTCCGATGTCCAATCAGAGGATGCAAAACTTCATCAATCTTTTGATGGAGTTCAAATTCAAACTGGGGCTGTTTTGAGTTTAGTCCAAGGGCTCCTCTAGGTAGTCATACTCATATGATAGCAACCATACTGATGTCTATATTTGTGGAAAAGGTTTTTCCCATTTCACAGGCAAACATATTTTCGTTGACTAGTACTATGAGTCGTCTCAATTTGAGGACTTTTTTTTTATATAAATGGAGGTTCGGCCGAGGCCTACTCCTCCAGGCTTTAACTTTGAAATTGCAACTGTACAAGTTGTCTCATTTTGAGGACTTCTATGACTCCTCTATTTTCCAATCAATTGGGAAAAGATATAGGTTTAAGTGGTTCTTTGGATCTTTCCATAGGGAAAGGTCTCTGATCCCCTAACTTCTAAGGAGAAGATAAGGATAGGAATAAGGAAACCATCCTTGCATTCTTGGACAAATAGAAAGATGTCCATCAACTCAAGAATATCCCCAAACATGTGAGGATAGTAGAAGCTACTATTTATTTAGGCCCTAAGGCTTATACATGATGGATGAGTCTCTTGGAGACTAAACAAAAAATGTCAACTTAGAATCAATTTTCTAAGCTCTTCAAGAAAGAGTTTTCCTTGAGAATGAGGAGGAACAAGATTGGAAAGTTTGGAATAAGATCCAACAAAAGGGATGCCCATTATCTATTTAAATTTTAGAGTATCTTGAAATTATTCTAAAATTGAAGAATTTGGATGATTTTCACAGGCTTTGTGGCTTTGTTAAAGGGACTAATATATGGGTTAAAAATGAGTTAAATTTCGCACACCTAAATCACTTGAGAAAATGATAAGGTCCTGCAAATCTATGAGGATAACTCATGCTTATATATGAAAAAGGATAGTAGCAATCCCTTGAGGATCCTAGAAAAACATAAGGCAAAGGATTAAAGCCCCTGGAATTCATACCTAAAAACCCACATGTTTTTAAAAGCACATAAAGACAACTTGTGCTTTAAGTTCCTAAAACCAAGACATTAGACTAGGGTTTGTCTAGTTTTAAGAGATACAAAACCCTCTCAAAGTGACAAAGGAAAGGAAAAAAATAGATTCACCTAATTCAAACCTTAAATTTGAATGAAAATTCAAATTATAGGCAAGTTCAGGTGATGCACTGTGATAGGACCCACCAACGATAGGTATCCAAGAACATGTGGAAACCACAAGAGTTTCGACCTCATGATTTGGTCAAGCTACATGGTTCCATCAAATTTTTCATAGTAAGAATCATGGTTAATGATTTGGTGATGCATAATCAATTATGCCCTTGTTAAGAGGCTAGAGCTTCCACAAATCCCTTCACTACATAGATATATTTTTTCCATGATGCAAGGTCAAAACACACACATCTAAGAATCCATGGTCTCTGATTTGAAACTTGAGATCCAAAAGTTCAAGGACAAGTTGGATTTCCAAATCATGAACATGGAAATGGTAGACTTGGTACTAGGGAGAGAGTGGCTCTAGAATCTACGACCTTCATTGTCTAAAAGTTATCACACTAAATGGATTCATGTACAAAATCAAGGGAGAGCTTAATGTTCCAAGTATCCTTTTGATTTCTAGTTTGGAAATACAAAAACTTGAAAATAATGAAGCAAGGACTCAAGAGTTTTTGGTCCTTAGCACTCATGTAAATACTTATGATAATAAAGAACAAGTTTTGTATGTCTCATTGTATATTCATTGTGAAGTATTTTCAAGTTTAAGAATCTTTTGAAACATTTTAAAGATGTGTTCCCTTTGGAATTACCCCATGGATTTCCACCTTCTCATAGAAACATTGATCATAGTATAAATCTATATCCAAGAACCAAGCAAAGATCTCAAAATTCATATCGACTCCCATTTATCTAGTTAGTAAAAGTTGAAAAACAAATCAAGGAATATCTAGAAAAAGGTTTTATATGGCCAAGTCAATCAGCTTGGGAGGACCCATCCTTCTTGTACAAAAGAAAGATGGATCAATGATGTTGTGCATATATTATAGGACCCTAAAAAATCTTAGTTATAAAGAAAAGTAGCCAATGTTGCTTGTTGAAGATCTCTTCAATAGCTTAAGGGAATCTAAAATCATTTCAACGATTGATTCCCATAAGGGATATTATCGGATAAGGATAAAAGAAAATGGTATTCCTAGGATAGCCTTCAGAATAGAGTATGGTCACTATGAATTTCTAGTGATGTCGTTCGGTTTGACTAATGCACGTACAATGTTTATGATTCTAATTAATAAAGTGTTAAAGCCATACTTGGGGAAATTTATAGTAAACTATTCTACCTATGAACGAAAAATGTTTTCTATAATAAATTCTCTTAAGAAATGATCCCATTACTTGTATGGGTCAAAGGTAATAATTGTCTTTGACCAAGAGAGCATAAAGTGGTTTGCAAACCGATCAGACTTAAGAGGTAAAAAAGCTAGATGGGTGGAACAACTTCAAGAGTTTGATTATGAACTCATATACATAAAAGGAAAGTCTAATATAGTGGAAAATGCCTTAGTCAGGGAAAAAATTGAGTTTTGCATAAGTTCAAAGTGAATTCATTTCACTTTGAAAGGAAGCTACAAAGATTATCAAGCTATAGTCAAGCCTTGAAAGCAGCTCAGAAAGCACAAATAGATGAAGCAAGTACTTCTAAAGGAAGGTTCAAGAAGTATTCCATCAAAGATGAGTATTTGATTTATAAAGGTAAGATCTATGTTCCAAGTAAATTGGACATATGAAGTCAAGTACTTTTCAATTGCCAGGATGCACCTAGTGCAAGTTATCTAGACATTAACTGAACCTATGAATTAGTTGAAAGATATTTGTATTGTTCAAGTATCTATCAGGATTAATAGACATACATATCCAAATGCCATAAATGTCAAATAGATAAAGTTGAAAGGCTAAAAATTGGAGGATTATTGTATCCCTTTGGGTAGTAGTAGATAGGTTGATTAAGTTAGCTCAATTTATACATGTCAATACTACTTATAGAACTCCAGAACTGGCAAAGATATTTATAAAATCAACTTTACAAACTCTATGGTCTTCTTAAGTAGACATAGTTTTTGATAGAGATGCCATATTTGAAAGTCAATTTTGGTGAGAAATATTTAGTATACTTGAAACTAAATTGAACCTCAACATCCCTAGACAGATGGAAAAATTGAAAGAGTCAACCAAACTTTGGAAGACATACTAAGAGCTTATGTAACTTTCAAACAAAATGACTAGGAAGATTATCTTTGCCTAGCTGAGTTCGCCTATAATAGTGCCAAAAATTCATCCATTGAATTTAGTCCATTCATGTTGATGTATGGTTGGAGCCAAAATCTTGATACATAATGGGATTTCAAATGAAAGTGTATAGGCAGCTCAAGAATTCCTTCAAGACATGAACTATAAGCTCAAGTTAGCTAAAAAAACTTGGAAGTAGCTCAAGATTATCCAAGAACCTATGCTGGTGCAAAACGATGTGGCCTCTTTTCAATTTGGGGAACAACTTTATCTTTGAGTTCTAGAAAGATCAAAAAGTTAAAGATTGGTAAATGCACTAATATATCATCAAGATATTGCAAACATTTGTAATTACAAGAAAAGTTACCATGCAGACATATGAATTATATCTTTGAGAAGAAATTCGGATTCATAAATTATTCCATGTTAGCCAAATTAGAAAGAGTTTGACACATTCAAATATTCTTATTAGGCAAAAAATATTGCCTCCACTTCCAATAAGTGAAACAATTCCTCATGAACTTGAAAGGATACTTTGCACCTGTTGGAGTTAGACGTCTGCGGAAGGACGCGAACAACACATGGAAGAAGAAGAAGCTTGGAGCACAACATACAATACTAAATGTATTGCTAGAGAATGTACAAAGATAAGTAGCCCATTAGGGCAATAGGCATCAACAAATCCCCCCTAGGAGTGATGCAGTGAACAAGGAGCTAGCACTCATGTATAGGGAAGTGCCAAGCTATGTGGAAATCACTCCACAAAAGGGAGTAAGCCCAAAGCTTTGCAAAAAGCTTCAAACTTCTCCCTAGACAGAGCCTTCATGAAAAGGTATGCAATGTTCTCGTGCGTGGGCACATATGCCAAGCTGATCTCCCCAACAGAGAACCTCTCCCTGACATAGTGATAATGCACCTCAATGTGCTTTGTGCGAGCATGGAACATAGGGTTCCTTGCAACTGCCAATGCGCTCTGAATGTGAGTGAAGATGGTGGTGGCAGAAGTCTGACCAACACCCGAATCAGCCATAAGGCGTCTGAGCCACACACACTCAACAGTCGCGATGAAAGCTGCCCTATACTCAGCCTCACAACTGGAAGTGGCCACAGTAGGCTGCTTCTTGCTCAACCAAGATATACATGAGCTACCAAGCATGAAGCAAAAGCCACTAGTGGACACACGAGTGTCATAGCAACCAGCCCAATCAGAGTCAGAAAAAGCATGCAAATCTGGCGGTAGTGATCCCCCCCTTGGGATAAAACAACCCAAGTAGCTGAGTACCACTCAAATAGCAAAAGATGCACTTACTGCCTGCTAATGCTTGACTCCTGGGCAATGTATAAACCTGCTCATCTGTGAGACAACAAAATGAATGTCTGGCCGAGTAATGCATAAGTAATTCAAGCATCCAACAGCCTGCTAATAGAGAACAACATCAAATGCATCTCCAGCATCATGAAGACTCAAACATAAACCTGTCTCCATAGGAGTGGCAATAGGCTTACAGTCTTCAAGGCCAAAATGCTGCAATAATGTGTCAATATATTTCGTTTGACACAAAGCCATTCCACTATCAACTTGCATAAACTGAATGCCCAAATAGTGATGCAAATGCCCCCAATCAGACATCTCAAATGAGGCATGCAAATCAGCCTTAAAATCAGCAATATGCTTCTCAGTAGGACCAGTGAGTAGCATGCCGTGAACATAGACAACAATGATCAGAAGCACATCATTAACACGCTTAACATATAAGCTGCTTTTAGTTGGATTGTTCTCAAAACCATGTGCAATCAGATAGGCATGTATCCTCTCATATGAAGCACGTGGTGCTTGCTTTAAACCATATAATGCCTTCTTTAACCTGCACACCTGGTTTTCATGCCCTTTCTGCACAAAGCCATGGGGCTGAAAAACATACACTTCTTCATGCAAGTCACCATTCAGAAATGCAGTTTTAATGTCCAACTGATGTGCATTCCAACCATGATGGGCTACAAGTGCACAAATGCTCTGAACAGTAGTCATACGGAATGTAGGTGCAAAGGTCTCATCAAAATCAATGCCTCTTTTCTGTGCATAACCCTTTGCAACAAGCCTAGCCTTATACCTGTCAACTGTACCATCAGGTTTATGCTTTAGCTTGTATACCCACTTAGTGCCAATGACCTTCTTGCCAGGAGGCAAGTCACATAAAGACCAAGTACCATTCTTCATTATTGCATCATATTCAGATTACATAGCAGCCATCTAATTTTCTGAATTTTGTGCTTCATCAAACGAAACAGGCTCATTCTCATCACAGAGACTAGATGCAGCCATAGCATAGGAATCTGATGCAAAAGAGGCACTATGAGAGCCTGAACGAGTACGATATGACAAAGGTGCATCTAATTTGCTGTCACGCAAAGTCTGCACCAGCCATTTTGGCATGTATTCTCATTGTTTTTTTCTGTTTGAGATTAAAATAACATGAGATATTGTATGATGGAAAAAAATAAGAGGAGACCTAACATACCACCTGAGATGTGGCAATATTTTCATAAACAGCTACGCCTTCAGGAGTCATTTCCTTAGTAGAAGGTATACAAATTAATAGTTTATATTTATAATTCTCATATGTTTTATTAAATTTTTACATTTAATTTATGTATTTTTTCCTATTAAATAAATAAGCTGCTGCAAAGAAGAGAATGGAGTTGGGTCACACATCTCACTTAGGCCAAATGGGCCATCATTGTTTTGTGGCTACATTTGTAAGTATATGTGTTATTGAAAGTATATTTTTTATTTTAGAAAAAATGCAAGAGATGAATCTTTTTTATTTGTTTCAATGCAACGAAAGGATTATGGTCGATATCCTACAAAACATGAGATCGAGTATGCTACACATTTTGGATATCGGCGTTTGAGCGAGTATATGCGAGATCATCCAGATGCTTTTGTGAGCATTATTAAATTTCATATATTTATCTTATTTTTATGGATGTTTTGTATGTTTTACTTATTTATTTTTGTTATATGTAATACAAGAGAGGTAGATATGGATGAGGTGGAGAGACAGACATAGGACGGACGATCTCGATCGTCATAGAGTGCTCACACCACTACCCATGATGCCACTACAGAGACATTAGATCATGCGGATGAGGATGAGGATGATCATGATGATGATGATGATTAGGATTCTTGATTATGACATTGGATATATATTTACATTGATATATATATATATATATATATATATATATATATATATATATATATATATAGAGAGAGAGAGAGAGGGGATTGAGTGTTTGTAGGAGAAAAATTAGAGAGAAGAAATGCACATTGCACCCAAAAGTTCTTTGTGCTTTGATTAATAGAAGAATATTACAATGCCTTTGCTTTCATGAATAAGACAAAATGACTCGCTATAGGTTACACTTTAAAACAAAAAGTACGCCCAAGTACTTGTGCTAAAGTAGTCAATCTTTGTGCTGCTTCTTCACCTTAGCTAAATGGCTTGCTCATGTGCACCCTGACACTCAAGCCTCAACTCAATTTGCAGTTCTGATCACTTCCAATGTCGACCTACAACTCCTGTTTGGTAGTACTCCAACCACACCTTCATTTGCTTTCTTCCTTGAATGAAGTTGGGCCGCAACACACAATAGAGCATACAATACTCTCTTCATTCTTCACTTGGCTCTTAAACTCTCCATTGATTGTCAGATAGTTTTTTCAAATTCTCTCTCACTTGCAATCCTCTCCTCTCTCATGTTTACACTTGCTTAGTCTATGCCTTTTACTCATACACTCTTCACTTGGCTTGCTGACTCCTTATGCATATAGACATTTTAGTTGACTTCACTTCACATGTGTATCAAGGATCACCTTGGATGTACATCCATTTTCCCACTCCTTGGTGCACACACTTCCCAACTTCTTCTATTCTTTATGATGATTTTTCCTCCCTATTGTCTCCAAGAATTTCCCATGTACATCCCAACTATATCTTGTTTTGTATTGTGGTGACCTTAGGCAAGTACCTTAATAAAACAAAATTTCAATGGGGGACAAACATAGCCTTTTTGATTACTTAAACTTTGCATTTTTGGCCTTGAATTCTTTAAATTATACACATAAAGGAGGGTTCACCTAAACCTTCTAAAACCTTTAGAACCCTTCAAAACCTTGCATAAACTCTTTGAAACTTGTAATTAAATTCAACCAAAGAACAAATATGAGTATACACATATGCAATGCATGTGTATTCACTATCTGATAGCCCATTGGACACATGTGCACCACTTGTGCACTTGTTTTCCAACTAAGCACCACAATAGGCTCAACAATTGCCCACCACCTAATGGGCTCTCCATCCCGGAGAGCAGATTTCCAAAACAATAGTAATTTAAGGCACCATCCGCACAAAAGTCTGTTTATATAACTGCTGAAGGAACATTGAGTGATGTTGTAGACTTGAACAGAAGGGAATCTCTTCAAAGGAACTTCTTCAAAAAGTGAGAGCTATCCAAATCAAGTAGCAAATAGGGATGAAGATAGTTGAGCCGTGACAAAAGGGGGATCATGGGGAAATAGGGAAAGGGGAGGGACAAGGGTGGAATGGGTGACTAGGGGAGGAGTAGGGGTGGTTTTGGCTTGGGGAAGTGTTGGGAAAGGGGATTGGGGGAGAGGCCTCAAGTTGAGGAAATGAAGGAAAGAACACAATACGAGGGTTGCATGTGAAAAATGTGGCTAATAGGAGAGGAAATATATCATTTACAATATGTGCAAGCGAAAAAGAACATGTGTAAAGGGGAGAAAAAAGAGAGATTTTGACCAAAAGAATGAAAAAGGCTAGGATTTTGGGAAAGGTAATGATGGAAATATATCCAAAAACATCAAAAAACATGAAATTGAATCCAAAATGGAAAAATGGCCATCCAAAGCACAATCTAGAGCCATGAGAGTTTTGACCATTTAAAAAATAATAATACATGCTTAAAATAAAAAATAAAATGAAATACTTATAAATAAATAAGTAAAAATACAAAATAGACAATTGAAACGCATTAAAAATACATAACATAAGAGTTATACTATAGTTTCTTTTTGTGGGTGGAGAGAGCATAGAATAGAGAGATGTAGAGTACAAGGGATCAATAGGTTGGCCCTAAGGGTTTTTTTTTTAAGTAAAAAGAAAAAAACTAAGGGGGATAGGTATGGGGGATTTTTTTCATTAATCAATTAAAAATACAATAAAAAATGGGATAAAAATCCCAAAAATAGTAAAGAAAATGCTAAAGATATTGGAAAATAAAAAAAACTAAAAAATGAAAAAATCACAGACCTTGAGCAAAAATTTCTCTCTCAAAAAAACCAAAGAACCTTCATTTTCCAATTACTAATGCTCAAGAAAATGGGTAGAAAATAAGAAAAAAATCCTAGGAAAATCCCAAAAATCGCCAAAAAAAATTTGGAAAAATTGATGAAGCATCATCTTGACTCTAGCTATTGTTTGGGATCAAAATTTCAATGAATACCCAAAAACAAACTTTGAACATCAGCTTTTAATGCCAAATTAGTGAAATAAACAGAGCAAACAGGAGAGCTATTTATCGCTTGGCCCAAAATGCACAAAATGCCAGGGAAGCAAAAGGTTTTTAGGTGTTTTGTTCTCCATAGGTCTTGACTCTTGAAACATTGACTAATGCTAGTGCTCCTGTGGATAAGGTTTCCAATTGCAATACACCCCACTTGATGATTTCTGTGATTCTATATGGATTTTCCCAATGGGGAAGCGGTTTGCCTTGAATTTATGTCTCCAATTATGATCTATGTAGGAGAACCATCATTCCAACTTGTAGTTTGCTTTGCCACAAATAACTATCATGAACTACCTCTCCCTTTTCTTGAGTTTCCTATGGCTTCCTTTATGCATCCATGCGAACCTCCTCTAGCCTGTTGAGTGATGGGAGTCTGGTTGAAACCAAGTGTTTGTTCTTTGCTTATACAAAATTTGTCCTAGGAGAGCCATGTAAAAACTCAAAAGGGTCAATTGGAATTACCCATATGCCAATTGAAAGGGGGAGTGCCATGTGGCTTCATCGTATAGTTTTCCATCAACAATGGTATAAGGCTTGTTTTTCATGAGAAATCTCTTTCTCTTCATAGAGTTAGATTCCTTAGGATATTTCCCTATCTTGATTAATTCTTTGATATCTTCATACCATCCATGAGTGCGTATGATGAATAATTCAGCATCTCTAACTCTTCATGCACTTGAATATCTTGGTTCTCTAGGCTAACTCTGGACAGATTATCAGTCATGACACTTTCTTAAGCTAGTCTATGATCAATGATAAAAATGAATTCCTAAAACAATAGGGGACATCTCCAAACTCTACCTGCAACTTCTACCTTATTCAAGAAATACTTAAGTGGTTGATGAGTAGTAATAATCATAGATTTCACCCCAAGCAAGTAATGATGGAACGCTTGCATTGCAAACACCATTGAAAAATCTTCTCTCTTGGTGGCACTATAATTCTTATTGGCCTTAGTCAACACCCAACTTGCATATTGGATAGGCATACCTAATTTTTACTCCTAAGTACATTGTGTAAGGACTACCCCTACTGCATAGGCACTAACATCCACATGCACATGGAAATCTTTGGACCAATCTAAAGTAACTAAGATAGGGGCTTCCACAAGATTTTATGTGAGAATCTAATAAGCCTTCTCCTCATATTCTTCTTCTTCTTCCCACTAAATGGAACATCTTTATTTGTAAGCCTTGTGAGTGGATCAGTCATGTCTCCATACATCTTGATAGACCTTCTATGAGATCCAATATGTCCCAGAAATCTTTGTATTTACTTTGGTGTCTTAGGCTTGGGTTGTTGCGATATCAAGCTCAACATGTGATGATTGAGGATGGCACGTATCACTTTTTAATTCTCTGACATGTATAGTGGTCATGCCGATATATGTCAGGGATACTTTTAGTGAGCTTTATGAGATTTATTTGTCAAAAGTGATGGCACATTTGTTTCTTGCTAACTCACTCATTCATGGAGATTAGGTTTTCATGTATTGTTTTTATATATTGTATTGGTTGTATTGTTGTATTAGGTCATTCTTGTATACCCTCTTTATGTAATAGAAGAAGTAGAAGAAGATCATTCTTCCTTGCCTCAATTTGTATGTGTGCTCCTCTCTTAGTTTGTGAGAGTGTGTGAGATCTCTCTTCCTCCTCTTCTTTCTTTTGACATGGGTAACTTCAATATAGCTATAATTTTGTCTAGGTTAGGAGCAATACCTTTGGTAGACATGACATGTCCAAGAAGACTACCCTCTCTCACTAGAAAGTGACACTTGTTTGGATTCAATTTCAGCTTAGTTTCCTTGCATCTTTTGAAGACATGTTGCAATTGTGTCAGATGATAATCTAAGCAATTCATAGGAGTAATAGTACAAATATCTAAGAAGGAGGAAAAATCATCCATGAAGATTTGAAGAGCTTCCAAAAGTAGGGGTCCAAAGATAAGGTTCAGTGTTCTATCGAAAGTGGAAGGAGCATTTCAAATCTCAAATGGTATTTCTACATAAACATGAGTATCCCTTGGTGTGATGAAAGATGTCTTGTCTTGACCCTCTAGGTGAATGGATATTTGATTATACACTAAACCTTGTTAATATATTTAGGTAATGATGTGTGTGAACACACTAGGACCATCGGGGCACTTTTTCCCTCTTAAGGAGGTTTTTTTCCCCGGCTTGTTTATGCCTATAACCCTAACAAATCACTTTTCTTTGTAGATTCTAGTGGTAGTACATGCAGTATTGTGTGTTGTGCTCCAAGCTTCTTCTTCTTCTTCTTCTTCTTCCTTGTGCTATTCAAATGCTTCTGTAGACCTCAAACTCCAACAATTGGTATCATAGACTTCGCTTCGTCTAGGGCGTCATTGACACCCCTCCGGTCATAGTCTCAAAATCGCACGAAATTTGGTGACCATACTCAGCCTCATTAGGATTCAAAACTGCTTCGCTCTGTGGTGCCAAAATCGCGATCTGAGCTCGTTTCAGCCTCCAAAAGCACTATTGCAATGCTTGTGTAGGAAATTTCATCTTTTGGTGCCAAAGATATATACAAGTTTTGGTTCGCCAGTATAAGCACCTCCAAGTCTGCTACAGGTTTAACAAAGCTCAATAGGGTAGTTCTGTTCAATTTTTTGAGATACAATCATTTTTCTACATTAGGGTATTTTGGCCAATGGTCATGGTTGAAAGCAGTGATGCATTCCGTATGTTGGCTATTGAGGATAAGTTGGATGGTACCAATTACCCATTATGGGCCTATATCATGCATCATGTATTGGTTGCAAAAGGACTCTGGAATATAGTGCAGGGTGTTGAAAAACGTCCTATTACACTTGCAAATACAGTTATTGAAGGTGATGCAGATGGCATTGAATATGGCAATATTATGCATTGATAGCCTTGTCTATCAAACAAGCCATTATTCCTCACATTCACTTTTGCGTAATAGCTAAGGATGCTTGGGATACACTTATCACTTTATACTAGGCAAGGAATGAGGCTCGTGTTGCTTACATCCGAAAATAGTTGGAGAGTAAGCACATGAATGAAGGAGATTCCATGGACAGTTTTTTGACAAAGATCAAAGATTTGAAGGAGCAGTTGATTTTTGCTGATGAAGTCTTTCCTGACAATTCACTTGTATAGATTGTTTTGAATGGTCTTGAGATTCATATTAGAGTTTTGCTTCTCTTCAATTGATGATGAAAGGAGATCCAAATGCCTTAACATTTGAGGAGTCAGTCTCTATTTTGTTGCAGGAAGATCAATCTAGGTAGAATAGGTCCATTATGCATGTTGCAAATCAAGCTTTCCTAGTTAGTCAGAAGGGCAAAGATAAATGGAGCTCTTCTACTGGTAAGTAGAAATCTACTAATTCTGCACAATCAAAGAAGGATGATAGAGATGAGAAGAAAACAGAAAAGCAAAAATTGTTTTGCAAATACTGTAAAGGAAATGATCATGTCATAAAGAGTTTTCCAAAACTGGCTATTAAAGAGGCAAGGAAGAAAGAGGTTGGGATGGTTGTTGCAGAGGTCTCTACACCCAAAACAGAGTGTGCTAATTTTGTGCAGAATGAAGAATGGGCATTTACCACTGTTTGCAGTTATGACCCATCTTCTCATGAACAGTGTAAGAATGGGCATTTACCACTGTTTGCGGTTATGACCTATCTTCTCATGAACAATGTATGTTTGCAGTAGACTCAAATGTTTGGTACTTTGATAGTGGGGCAACCAAAAATATTACCTCGCATCACAATTTCTTCACTTCACTCGAGCCTGCCCCTATAAGGAATAATGTCACATGTGTCGACAACTCCTCTTATCTTGTCATGGGAGTTGGTAAGATCATTTTGACTACTCTTGATGGTAGTTCTTTTACATTGTTGGATGCTTTATTTGTGTTACGTATCAAGAAGAATCTGTTATCAGTTTCAACTTTAGCCAAGATTGGCTTGGTTGTGAAATTTGTTGATGATAGATGTACAGTTCATGATTTGTCAAATGGTGATGTCATTATTGCTTTTGGCAATTTATTTCATGGGCTATATAAGCTCATATACTATGAAAAATTTGTGAGTGATTCAGTATGTGCAGTTCAAGATTCTTAGGCAATGTCAAATGTAAAGCTTTGGCATGCATGCTTTGGTCATCTAAATTTTGCTAGTTTGCTACACATGCAAAAATCTAAAATGGTGTCCTCTTTGCCCAAACTTGAGGCATCTGGTAAGCATATATGTGAAGGTTGTATTTTGGGCAAAATGCAACATTCCTCCTTCGCAAAAGATGGTTCAATTTGAGCTACTCAAAAATCGCAACTTGTTCACAATGATGTTATGGTCCTATGCATACACCTTCTTTTGGGAAGTATCTTTATTGTGTGACTTTCATCAATGATTTTTCTGGGTGTGCATGGGTATATCCATTGAAAGCAAAGTCCAAAGTGTTTATGTGCTTCAAACAATTTTTGGTTTTGGCTGAAAATCTGTCAGCATGTAAAATGGGCACCCTCTGTTCTGATTGAGGGGGGAATATATGTCTTCTAACTTTAATGGCTTTCTCGCTAAACATGGGATAAAACATCAGTGTGCAGTGCCTCAATAGAAGCTAAAAAGAAGAATAGGTCACTGATGGAGATGGAGAGGTGTATGGTCAAGAGTCAGGCTTTTACCACAGTTTCCGGCTTTAGGCTATTATGTTTGTAGCATATGTACTTAACAGGTGTCCCACTAAATCATTGTAGACTATCACTCCATATGAGGCTTGGCATGTTCGCAAGCCATCTATTGCTCACATGTGTATTTTTGGTTTTCTAGCATATGCATTAGTGCTTGAACAACAACGTAGGAGATTGGATGATAGAGCAAGGAAATGTATTTTTGTTGGGTTCAGTTTTGAAAGCAAAGGCTATCATCTATATCATCCATAGACTAAACACATTTTGGTTAGTTGTGATGTTTTTTGGAAGATGTTATTCAAACATTACTTTCATGTACTAAGGAGACATCAATTAGCTCCAAAGACATGTATGACACTTTGTTCCCTCTTTTTATAGGTGGACAGTCTAATGTAGGTCCTAATGAGGCAACTTCTTAGCCTTTATAGGTTTCATGTGATGATGCAGATCATTCCATTTCTAATGGAGATTTACATGATGCACTTGTTGATGAGAGAGCTGATATTGAGGAGGCAAAAACTATGCCAAAATGGCTGGTGCAGAATTTGAGTGATAACAAATTAGATGCACCTCTATCATATCATTCTCGTTTTGGCTCTCATAGTGCTTCTTTTGGATCAGATTGCTATGCTATGGCTGCCTCTAGCCTTTGTGATGAGAATGAGCCTATTTTGTTTGATGAAGCATGAAATTCAAAACATTGGATGGCTGATATGAAATCTGAATATGATGTTATAATGAAGAATGGTAACTGGTCTTTATTTGACTTTCCTCCTAGCAAGAAGGCAGTGGCACTAAGTGGCTATACAAGCTAAAGCATAAGCCTAATGGAACAGTTGATAGGTCTAAGGCTAGGCTTGTTACAAAGGGTTATGCCAAGGAAAGAGGCATTGATTTTGTTGAGACCTTTGCTCCTACTTGCCGATTGACTATTGTTCGTAGAATTTGTGCACTTGCAACTCATCATGGTTGAAATGCACATTAGTTGGAGATTAAAACTACATTTTTGAATGGTGACTTGCATTAAGAAGTGTATTTTTTTCATCCCTCTGGCTTTGTGCAGAAAGGGCATGAAAAAAAGTGTGTAGGTTGAAAAAGGCATTATATGGTTTGGGACAAGCACCATGTGCTTGGTATGAAAAGATGCATGCCTATTTGATTGCACATGGTTTTTTTAATAGTCCAACTGAGCACCTTCTATGTTAAGCATGCAAATGATGTGCTTCTGATCATTGTTGTCTATGTTGGTGACATGCTCCTCACTGGTCCTCATGAGAAGCATATTGCTAATGGCTGATTTGCATGCCTCATTTGAGATGTCTGATTTGGGGCATTTGCATCATTATTTGGGCATTCACTTTATGCAAGTTGATGGCGAAACAACTTTGTGTCAAACCAAATATATTGACACATTATTGCTGCATTTTTGGCTTTGAAGACTGCAAACCTATTGCCACTCTTCTCGAGACAGGTTTACATTTGAGTCTTCATGATGTTGGAGATGCATTTGATGCTCTTCTCTATCAACATGTTGTTGGATGCTTGATTTACTTATGCATTACTCAGCCAGACATTCAGTTTGCTATCTCATAGATGAGCAGGTTTATGCATTGCCCAAGTGTCAAGCATTGGCAGGCAGATAAGCGCATCTTTCACTACTTGAGTGGTACCCGAATACTTGGATTGTTTTATCCCAAGGGGAGATCACTACTGCATGCACTATCATTATGTTAGGGAGAGGTTCTTTTCTAGAGAGATCAGTTTGGCATATGTACCCATAGAGGAGAACATTGAAAACCTTTTCACAAAGGCTCTGCCTAGGGAGAAGTTTGAAGCTTTCCACAAAGATTTGGGCTTACTTCCTTTTGTGGATTGACTCCACATAGTTTGGCACTTCCTTATACATGAGTGCAAAATCCATGTTCACCGCATCACTCCCACGGGGGGATTTGTCGATATATTTAGGTAGTGATGTGTGTGAACACACTAGGATCATCGGGACACTTTTTCCCTCTTTAGGAGGTTTCCCCCCGACTTGTATATACACATATAACGCTAAAGGATCACTTATCTTTGTATATTCTAGTGGCAATGCATTCAGTATTGTGTGTTGTGGTCCAAGCTTCTTCTTCTTCCTAGTGTTGTTCACATGCTTCCGCATTCCTCAAACTCCAACAAACCTAATCATGAAGTTGTATAATGTATGTTCAACCACTTATACAACAACTTGTTCTATGAATGGCATGGGGAACCCATTTGGAACTGTCACCTTGTTGGGTGCTCTAAAACCCACACATATCCAAATTTTATTGGTGTTCTTTTTGGGCACAATGATCGTTGGAGAAAGCCATTCCGAGTGCCCCATGAGGATGATAATGCTAGCATCCTCCATTTTTTGGATCTCTTAGTAAACTATTTCAACATACTTTGGATTCAACCTATTGATTTTGCCCCTTAATGGTTTGGATCCTTCTATCAATGGAATTCTATGTCCCCCAAAACTTACATGCACTCTTTCCAAGTCATTGTAATGCCAAGAAAATACATCAACATAAGCTTTCATAAAAGAAGATACCTTTGAAAGAAACTTAGGATGAACCCATAGCCATGTAGCAACCAATATGGGACTAGGGCTATCCTTGGTGCCTAGCTCTTTTTTTTTTGGGTTCCATTCCATCAAAGCATCTTGAAGCTCTTCCTCATCTATATCCTTTGCATCTTCCATAACTTTCCTCCACATAGTACTTGTGCCATATGCAAGAACACTCTGGATATCAATTTTTTCTTATTCTTTGTACATCCATACTACATGAATTTTGTGGATTACAAAAGAAGCTTCCTCAGTAGGTTTTTTTACCTTCCTTGTGTAGTTGTTATCCTTCTCAGCATTTGAATCAAGTTCATCTATGATGCAACTGAGAGGTGGTTTCTTCCCGTTCTGATGGCCTACTAAAGGCTCACCAAATCCAACACCTTGTATGGTCTCTTCTTTTTCTTTATGCCTTTCTGCATTTTTCACATCTAGAGAAATTCCATAACAAGGGATTGAGTTACGTATTTCTAACCATGCTAAAATATCTTCTTCCTCTTTGACATCCAATCTTGGACCTTCCATCATATCATGCTTAATTATCATTCTAATAATCTAAGTCATATTGGTTTGTCCATGGCTATCTAGTCCTTCTTCCAAATAATTTTTCTTTAGGTCTTTGCCTTCATGCTTAATGCACATTGTGTCCTTTCCCCAGTCATGCAGAACATTGACATGCCTCAACATGGCCTTCTAATTAACAATGGAAATCCTCCAACCACCTATGATAGTATTAGTACAACAAATTCAAGAGTAAAAATGTTACATTGTACCAAAATCTGTACTTGGGGCACCACCCTAGAGGCTTCATGTTGGTCTGGTCGGCCAATGTTATTGTGAAGTTGACTAGTTCTGAAGGTTGGAGTGCAAACTTTTCCATAGTATACTCTCGCATAAATATATACATGAACCACCATCTTATGACTCCTTGTAGAGTGTCACCTCTTATGCTTACAGTGAGCCTTGGGCCCTTATAATCCATAAGGGGGGCTTCCCCTACTACCTTTCCTTTACACAGGGTGTCAATTCTTACAACTAAAGTGGAACTGGAAAATTCATCTTAATTTATAATACCTCTAACCTGAATGTCACATCCATTTTGAAGAAATAAAAAATAATCACCTCCTTCTTTTTTGACTTTAATAGCCTGGAGGCTTCTGATTCCCTTGGGGTCTAGTGGATGTTTAGGTCCTCTAGCTCTTTACATGCCATATATAGGCTTTACCAATTACTTCATTTATGTTCATAAGATCCCCTCTTGATTGGAAGTCTTCACTCTTTGTGGAAGTAAATCTTCCTTTGTTAATTGTCTCCTTATCCTTAGTTATTCCTTGTCTCATGGACTCTTGAATATACTCTCCTAGGATCCTGAAATGTTTCAACAAAAGCAAATGAACCCTCCTAGGATCCTGAAATTTTTCAGACATAGGCTCTGTATTTTCTGAGTTTCTCTGAGTATATGCAGAGACTGATAATGAAATTTTGCAGGCTTAAACTAGACTCTAAGATCTTTCAAATGAGAGTAAAATCACTCCATTTGGACACTGGATGATGCCTAAACCAGCTGCAACAAAACAGATAACTTGATCTCTTCATAGAGTATGAGCTAACTAGACTGACACTATTCTGGACATTTCTCTGCACATGTGCAGGCACTGAACCCGAGACTTATACCACAAAAAGTAGAACTTATAAGCTTTCCAACAAGACAAAAATAATTGCAAATGGATTCCAGATGAAGGAGAAACAACAATTACAAGACCGGGGGGTCTGCCAAAAACATCTAGATAGATAGAGTGTGTAAAAGTGGAATTTCTGCAAAATATGCAGAGAACAGCTAGTAGGGGGTGTGCTTAAGCAAGGGGGCATTTTGGGCACGTATTTCCATGACTTTAAGTCATAATACAACTCATTAGAGGTTTTAAAGACCACATACTAATCTCTTTAACCAATCAAAAACATATACATGTCAAAAGTGAGGTCCAATCACATCAAGAGGTGAGCTAAATCTTCTCTAATCAACTTCTTTCCATTATGGGCATAATTGGATGCCTCCAACTCGTGGAAATCAGCCTCCTTTGATTGTGGATGATGTGGAAGGTTTAATTTGGGGCATGTTCCCACACTCTTGAGCTTGAAAAACTTTCAACAATCCCCCTCAAGCTCAAGTCTTTTCCTTCGTTGCTTCAGCCTATGTCTCTTATGTTGATTGCTTCCTTGAATCCTCCAAGCTTTTTACCTTCAAGAAACTTTGTCATCATGTCTGCAACCTGCATTTTAGTGTTCACATACCTTATATCTAGCTCTTTTGCCATCACCTTTTCTCTAATGAAGTGGTAATGAACCTCTATGTGCTTGCTCCTTGCATGAAACATGGGATTGTTAGCTAGATAGATGCTTGAAATATTGTCTCCATAAAGAGGAAACTCCTCTGCTTCTACTTCCAAGTCCTTAAGTAGCTTCTTAAGCCATAATAGATCACATGTAGCCAATGCTAAACCTCTGTACTCAGCCTTTGTGGATGAAAGAGCAACAGTGGGTTGCTTCTTAGAGCTCCAAGAGATCACTTTTGTACCTATCATGAAAACATAACCCGATGTACTCCTTCGATCATCCTTGCTACCTGCCCAATTAGCATCACTATATCCTTTGACACTTAGATGAGCATCATATGAGTAAAATAGACCTTGGTTGATGGACTCCTTTCCTAGCTTTGATTTGATATCTTTAATACCTGCAATATCACTTCTTGTGATGATCAAATCGTCCACATAGATGCATATGTATACCGTCTTGTCTCCTTGCTTCTTCTTGTAAAGTGATGGATCTGCAACACTTTCTTTGTATCCACAACTTGATAAATAATCGACTAACCTCTGATTCCAGGCCCTTGGGGCTTGCTTTAGTCCATATAGTGCTTTCCTTAGCTTGCAAACATGGTTTGGGTACCTCATACTAGCAAATCCTTGAGGTTGGCTCATGTAGACTACTTCTTCAAGCTCTCCATTGAGGAAGGCATTCTTCACATCCAACTGATATAAGCTCCATTTCCTTGATGTGGCCACTGCAATAAAAGTCCTAATTGTTGGCATCTTTGCTACGGGGCTGAAAGTTTCATCATAATCTATCCCATAGCTTTGGGAGAAGCCTTTCGCCACCAACCTTGCCTTGTACCTAGCAATGGAACCATCTGAATTTCTTTTAATTTTGTAAACCCACTTATTACCTATCACCTTCATGCCTTCTTGAGCTGGTACCAAGCTCCAAGTATGGTTCTCATCAAGTGCTTTGAGCTCTTCCTTCATTGCCTCTTGCCATTCCTTGCAATCCTTAGCTTCTTCATAACTAGTTGGTTCTTCGTCCTTGATTACCTGAGTCATGTATGCATAATGCTTTGCAATGAAATTATCATATGTTAACCTTTGTACTAGATATCTTACTCTTGAAGACCTTCTTTCACTTCCTTTAGGTGTGGTTGCCATCTTCTTTCTTTGTTTGGCCACTCCTGGAGTTTGAATTTCTTCTATCTCTTCATCTTCCAACATGCTCTCGTCCACATAGCCTCCTTCTTCAACTAAAATCTTCTCTTTGCCTTTGACTTTGCTTTCTTCAGAGCTGGTCTCTCTTTCCCTAAGCCTTCCACTCCGAGGTGAGGGTGCCCTTGTGTTGCATGAGTTGCTTGGACCACTTAAATCCATGCTTTCTTGAACTCTATCATCATTCTTCAAATCTGTCTCACCTATGTCTTCAACCTGCAATGGACTTGTGCATGCATACCAAGGCTTCAATTCATCAAAGACAACATCCCTACTTACCTTCAGCTCCTTGGTGATGGGATTATAGCATTTATACCCCTTTTGTTCCATAGAATATCCCAAAAAAATACACCTTTTCAGATTTGGCATCTAACTTTGACCTCAACTCTTGAGGTACATGTACATAGCATACACAACCAAAGATTCTCAGATGTGAAATGCAAGGTTTTCTTCCACTCCATGCTTCCTCAGGGGTTAAATGATGTATACCTGATGTAGGACATCTATTCATGATGTATGTGGCTGTATATGTAGCCTCTCCCCAATAACAATGCGGCATATTCATTTCGTTGAGCATACACCTTGCTACCTCTGCTATGTGTCTGTTCTTTCTCTCTGCTATCCCATTTTGTTGAGGGGTATACCTGCATGTAAATTGTCTTTTGATGCCATTGACCTGCAAAAATTCAGAAAATTCATGGGAGAAGTACTCTCCCCCTCCATCGGATCTCAAAGTTTTGATAAACTTGCCAGATTCCTTCTCCACCTGTGCTTTGAATTTCTTGAAGTAGTGGAACACATCTGATTTGTTTCTAATGCAATACAACCACACTTTCCTTGAAAAGTCATCAATGAAGGTTATAAAATACCTATTTCCAGCAAGGGATGCTTCTCTTGTTGGGCCCCAAACATCCGTGTGAATGAGGTCTAAAACATTTGCACTTACATATGTACTCTTCTTCAAGGGAAGCCTTGATTGTTTTCCTTGTTGGCAAGCTACACAAATTTCATGCAACATTTTAGATGTAAAATTTGGTAGGCCTCTTACCAAGCTCCTCCTTTGCATGTCCTTGAGCTTTTGTAGGTTGATGTGACCTATTCGTTTATGCCATAGATCCAAATCTGCTATCCTCTTGTCTCCATATGTGACATACATTGAATGGTGTGGCTGATTTATGCCCATTGTGAACATTCTCCCTTGCTTTCTTTCCTTTTGCAATGAGCTTGAAACCTGCCCTTGGATCCTCAACAAAACATCCTCTTTCATTGAACTTAACTTGATAACCTTTTTCTACCATTTGGCCTACCGAAATCAAGTTTTTGGTAATAGTAGGGACATGTAATACCTCTGATAAGCACTTTGCTCTTTGATTTCCTTCCAAACTGATATCTCCCACATGTTGAATGGTATGCTCTGAGTTATCACCTGTTTCCACATGCCCTTGATGCTTTGGGACCTGCAAATTACTAAAAAGATCCTTTCGACATCACATATGATTGCTACATCCACTGTCTACATACCATACATCTTCACTAGCTTGAGTTGTATCTTCACCATACCTCATGGCAAGTAAATAATCATTCCCTTGGCTGGATGATGTGTTTGCATAATTACCTTGCCCTCTATAATTGTTGTTGTTGTTGCTTTGATTCCCTTGTCTTTGAGCTTACCGCATACAAAGCATCCATTTGAAGTGGGTTGTCCTCTTCCACCAAATCTTGCACCTCTTCCTCTATTTGTGGCTCTTCCACCTCTTTGACCTGCATTTTCTTGTTGTCCTTGACCTCCTTGGTTGCTTTGATATCTTCCTCTTCCTCTTGTAGCACCTCGGTTGTGTCTTCCTCTTCCTCTACCTGCATACAACAATTGCCCTTGGCTATCCTTGGCATTATGACCACCAAGGTTCATCTCCTCTGTCACCATGAGAGTGATTAGTTGATCAACATCAGGAAGAGAGTCCATTACATACACTGAAGTTGTGAAAGCCCTCCATTTTTCATCATCCCTAAGTCCATTTAGGGTGTGGACGACAAGATCGTCATCATATAGGGCACAACCGATTGACCCTAGTGCATCTGCAAGCTCTTTAACCTTTAATATGTAATCATTAGCACCTTGAGAGGGGCTTTTCCTAAGATTATTTAGCTCATTCTTGAGCTGAATTTTTCTAGCTTTTGTGGAGTTTGAGTACAATCTCTCCAAGCACTCCCACACCTTCTTTGCTGTATCCAAATCTTGAATATGCCCTACCATAGAGTTGCTATATGCTGAGATAAAATAAAAATGACCCTTTTGTCCCTTTCATCCCACTCTCTTACTGCTCTTCTCTGGTCATTGTTTGGATTTACCTCATCTATGTAGGGTTTTGGCTCTCCACCACTCACAAGTCCCCACAAACCTTTCCCCATAAAAAAATTGCTTATTCTAAATCACCATGGTTGGTAGTTTCCTTTTTCGAGCTTCTCAATCTGAGCATTGAGATCAGCCATGGTGCCTCCTAGCTCTCTTGAACCTTCCCCTTGATGTAATGAAGTTGAAAAAGATGGTTTTTACCTCAAAAAATATAGCTACTCCTCTTGATGAAGCTTCGTCTTTGATTTGATGATGTATTTGCTTCCCCTTGTTGTTGACGTGCCCGTTCTTTGCTTCCTTCCTTCAAACTTTGATGAAGACTTTACTTAACTTCAGTAGCTCCTTCTTCTCTCTTTGATACTCCACTTATAGCTCTGATACCACTGTTGGAGGATAAACACTCCTATGTGCACAACAAAAGCAAATGAACCCTCCTAGGATCCTGAAATGTTTCAGACATAGGCTCTGTATTTTCTGAGTTTCTCTGAGTATATGTAGAGAATGATAATGAAATTTTGCAGGTTTAAACTAGACTCTCAGATCTTTTAAATGAGAGTAAAATCACTCCATTTGAACTCTGGATGATGCCTCAACCAGCTGCAACAAAACAGATAACTTGATCTCTTCACAGAGTATGAGCTAACTAGACTGACACTGTATTGGACATTTCTCTGCACATGTGCAGGCACTGAACCCGAGACTTATACCAGACAAGTTAGAACTTATAAGCTTTCCAACAAGACAAAAATAATTGCAAATGGATTCCGGATGAAGGAGAAACAACAATTACAAGACCGGGGGGTCTGCCAAAAACATCTAGATAGATAGAGTGTGTAAAAGTGGAATTTCTGCAAAATAGGCAGAAAACAGCTAGTAGGGGGTGTGCTTAAGCAAGGGGGCAGCTTGAGCACATATTTCCACAACTCTAAGTCATAATACAACTCATTAGAGGTTTTAAAGACCACATACTAATCTCTTTAACCAATCAAAAGCATATACATGTCAAAAGTGAGGTCCAATCACATCAAGAGGTGAGCTAAATCTTCTCTAATCAACTTCTTTCCATTATGGGCATAATTGGATGCCTCCAACTTGTGGAAATCAGCCTCCTTTGATTGTGGATGATGTGGAAGGTTCAATTTGGGGCATGTTCCCACACTCTTGAGCTTGAAAAACTTTCAACATACTCTTCATAAGGGAGTCTTCCATTGCTCCTTGTTTGCATCACCATAAATTCAATCTTTTCCAAATGGACTATTCTAGTGGATGGTAATGGCATAGTGGTCTCATTTGCACTATTTTCTTTGTCCACAGAGGTCATTTGGATATGTGTTCTAGATGTGGAGGCCTTGTTTTTTGGGAAACACATGATGTAATGATCTCTAGCCTTTAGGCAGTTAATGCCTACATTCTCTACACCTAAAACAAATAATTGTCCTCCTTGTATCATTTCCAAAATTACCTTAAGGATGTGTGATTGAATATTACCTTGATTTGGAGCTATGTCCATTAAATTTGGTGGTGGCAAGGGTCCTGTTTGAGCTCCTCCTTGTCCCCAATATGCTCATCCTTGAGTCCCTAGTAATCCTAGGCTTCATGAACAATCCTCTTGAATAATTGGCAAGTTATAACTAGAAAAGGGCACTCACTTACCACATGCCCTTGTTTACTGTACATTGTACACCAAAGTCCACTTTTGACTCCACTTCTTGAACAAAGCTCTTCGCTCTTGATAAAGTTGTGCCACCTCCTCTACTTGGGCATGTTTTTCTTTTTGAAGATTTAAAGCTTCAATTTTGCATTCTAGTGTGCTACTGCACTCTCATCTTCCTTTGGTTCTTAGTTCTCAAGTTCCTTCCTTAATTGGGCTAGTCGGTCATAAAATTCCATGGAGTATGAAAGACCAAAAGATCCAACTCCATTAATTTGCTCCAACGTTGTTGTTGTAATAATGAATTGATTGACTATTGTTGTAGGAAGCACCAACTCCTTTAACTTGCATCAGGAAGATACTAGCAATGGCTTAGCAAGTAATGTTTTGACAAAAAAAAGATGTGTAGAGCATACAATAACTTTTCCATAAGTGCTTTGGTTAAAGTGAATAATTTGGGGAATATCTCCCCAACACTCAATCTTAGGCTCTGGAATTCTTCGATAATATTTTTGGCAGTATTTCTTTATTGGAATTGTTTTTCAAAGCATCTTTCATGAGATCCCAATTTGCAAAATGGTTGTCGAGGAATTGGCTAAACCACTTATCCTCCAACCCTTCTAATGTTGCTGAGAAGAGTATAAAAAAGGCATCTTGCCTTCTTATTAATCCCCTTGTTTTGCATTGTACAGCTCGGTCCACAATTATACGAAGTCTATACTATTTTGCTGGTTCTTCTGTACTCAGTCAAGGGTTGGCAATCCTAATCAATTCCAGACTGTGATTAGTGCTAATATTGTTTCCAAAATCAGACTAAACCTTAAACGTAATTGCACTGCAACGCGCTATTCCACCATGTCACTTAACACTAAACCAAAAACAAAAAACTCTGAACAAACTATCCTAGACAAGTTTACAAATGGATAGGAAAGAAATAAGATGTGAATGTAGTATTATTGTCAAAAGATGATTATAGAAATAGAGAGCAAAATACAACTACTCTTGCCTCCTAGACATATACTTCCCCCTTGATCAAAACGGAGGACGCCCATTTTACATGCTGACAGATTTTCAGCCAAAACCAGAAATTGTTTGAAGCACATAAACACTTCGGACTTTGCTTTCAATGGGTATACCCATGCATGCCTCAAAAAATCATCAATGAAAGTCACGAAGTAAAGATAGTTTCCAAAAGAGGGTGTCTGCATAGGACTGTAGACATCACTATGACAAGCTGCAATTTTTGAGTAGCTTGAATTGAACCATCTTTTGGAAAGGAGGAATGCTGCATTTTGCCCAAAATATAGCCTTCATAGAAATATTTACCAGGTGCTTCAAGTTTCGGCAAAGAGGACACCATTTTATATTTCTACAAGTGTAGCAAACTAGGAAAATTCAGATGACCAAAGTGTGCATGTCAAAGCTTTGCATCTGACATAGCCTGAGAGTCATGTAGTGCACATGCTGAATCATTCACAAATTTTCCATAGTCTATGATCTTATGTAGCCCAGGTCATAGAATGCCAAAAGTAATAATCACGTTGCCATTTGACAAATCATGAACTGTACATCAATCAACAAATTTCACAATCAATCCAATCTTGGCTAAAGCTGAAACTGATAACAGGTTCTTCTTGATCCCTAGCACAAATAAAGCATCTGAGAATGTAAAAGAACTACCATCAGCAGTAGCCAAAATGATCTTACCAACTCCCATAACATGATAAGAGGAGTTGTTGGCACATGTGACAATATTCCCTATAGGGGGCAGGCTCAATTGAAGTGAAGAAACTACACTGCGAGGTGATATGTTTGGTTGCCCCACTATCAAAGTACCAAACATATGAGTCTACTACAGACATACACTGCTCATGGGAAGATGGGTCAAGACTGCAAATAGTAAACGCCCATTCTTCATTCTGCACAAGATTAGGAGACTCTATTTTTGGTGTAGAGGTCTCTGTAACAACCATTCCAACCTCTTTTTTCTTTGCCACTTTTGCAGCTAGTTTTGGACAATTCTTTATGATGTAATCATTTGCTTTACAGTACTTGCAAAATAATTTTTGCTTTTCTATTTTCTTTTCATCTCTGTCATCCTTCTTTGATTGTGCAGAATTAGCAAATTTCTACTTACTAGTAGAAGAGCTCCATTTACCTTTGCCCTTCTGACTAGCTAGGAAAGCTTGATCTACAACATACATAATGGACCTATTCTGCCTATACTATTGTTGATGGTATTATTACTTTCTCTCTATGAAATGCCTTATGTGTTATTACTTTCAGAACTAGACAAAGTTAGTTTGGTTGTTAAATTTTTTGATGACAAGTGTGCGATTCTTGATCTCTCAAATGGTGACAATATCATTGCTTTTGACATTTTATGTCATGTGCTATATACACTCATAGATTATGAAAAATCTAAGAATGATTCAACATATATAGTTCATGATTCTCATGATATTTCATATGCAAAACTTTGACATGCATGCTTTGGTCATCTGAATTTGGCTTGTTTGCTTCACCTACACAAATTTTAAATGGTGTCCTCTTTATCCAAACTTGTGGCACCTTCTAAGAATGTCTGTAAGGTTGTATTTTGGGTTCAATGCAGCCCTCTTCCTTACCTAAAGATGGTTCAATTAGAGATGCACATAAAGTGAAGGTTCTTCACAGTGATGTTTGTGGTCTGATGCAAATACCTTCATTTGGGAATTATCTATACTTTGTGACTTTCATTGATGAACTTTCTAGGCATGCATGGATCTAGCCATTGAAATCAAAGTTCAAAGTGTTTATGTGCTTTGAACAGTTTTTGGTTATCGTTAAAAATCTATGGATGTGTAAAATGATCACTCTCAATAATGATCGAGGGAGGAGTATGGAAAGGTGTATGGTCCAAAGTCAAGCTTTATCACCTAGCTTGTAGCTTGCAATTGTTATGTGTGCAACATATATACTTAATAAGTGACCCACCAAAAAATTATATTATATCACTCTATATGAGGCCTGGTATGATGGTCAAAATCCATTTATTGCTCATCTGCATGTTTTTTGCTTGTGTAGCATATGCATTAATGTCCGAACAACAATGTAGAAAATTGGATGATAAGATTGTGAAATGTATTTTTATTGGGTATAGTTTTGAAAGCAAAGCCTATTGTCTCCATCATCCACAAACTAAATGCATCCTATTTAGTTATGATCTTATTTTTTTGGATGTAATTTAGCCCTTACTGTCATGTATTAAGGAGACCCCAGTCAGCTCAAACGATGTGTATGACACTTCGATGCCCCTTTTTATAGGTGAGCAATCAAATGCTTCTCCTAGTGAAGCTATATCTTAGCCTTTATGAGGTTCAAATGATGATGTAGATCATGCTATTTCTAATGTAGACTTACATGATGCACTTATTAATGAGAAATTTGACATTAAAGAGGCAAAAAATGTTCCTCAATCGCTTGTACAAACTTTGAAAGAGATAGTTAGATGCACCTTTATCATATTGTACCTGTTCAAGCTCCCATAATGCTTTTCTTACATTAACTTGTTATGCACTTGTTATCTCTAGTCTTTAGATGATAAGAATGATCCTATTTCTTTTGATGAAGCACAAAATTTGAAAAAATGGATGGATGCTATATAATCATAATCTAAAGTTATCATGAAGAATGGTACATGGTCTTTATGTGATTCGCCTCCAAGCAGAAAGGCCATTGTCAGTAAGTGGGCATACAAGTTGAAACGTAAGCCTGATGGAACACTTGATAGGTATAAGGCTAGGCATGTTGCCAAAAGTGATGATCAAGAGAAGGGCATTGATTTTTATGAGACCGTTGCTATCACATGCCAAATGACCACTGTTTCTAGTATCTATGCACTTGCAGCTCATCATGGTTGGAATGTACATGAGTTGGACATTAGAATTGCATCTTTGAATGGGTATTTACAAGAAAAAGTGTATGTATTTCAACCCCATGATTTTGCACAAAAGGGCATGGAAACAAGGTATGCAAGTTGAAAGAGGCATTGTATGGATTGAAGCAAGCACCACGCACTTAGTATGAAAAGATACATGCCTACTTGTTGGCACATGAATTTGAGAACAATCCAATTGAGAGCAGTTTATAGATCATGTACTTATGATCATTGTTGCATATGTTGATGATATGTTGCTCATTGGTTTTAATGAGAAGCACTCTACTGAATTTAGGGCTGATTTGCATGCCTGTTTTCCAGATGTCAGATTTGAAGCATTTGCATCATTATTTAAGCATTTACTTTATGCAAGTTGATGAGGGGATAACATCGTATCAAACGAAATAGGTTGAATAACTATTATATTTTTTTGGCCATGAAGATTGAAAACCTATTTCCACCCTAATGGAAACATGTTTATGGTTGATTCTTCATGATGTTGGAGATGCATTTGGTGTTGCTCCCTATTAGCATGATTTTGGATATTTGATTTACTTATTCATAAAATTTCCTGAAATTCAATTTGTTGTCTCTCAAATGAGTAGTTTTACATAATCAAGGTGCAAAGCATTGGCAAATGGTTAGGCTCATCTTTTGCTACTTTAAGTTGTTGATATATTTAGGTAGTGATGTGTGTGAACACTCTAGGACCACCGGGGCACTTTTTTCCCTCTTTAGGAGGTTTTCTTTCCCCGGCTTGTATATACGCTTATTGCGCTAACGGGCTACTTATCTTCGTACATTCTAGTGGTAATACATTCACTATTGTGTGTTGTGCTCCAAGCTTCTTCTTCTTCCTTGTGCTGTTCGTGTGCTTCCATAGACGTCTAACTCTAACAGTTTGTATCAGAGCAGGTTGTCGCTTCATCTAGGGCGTTGTCTACACCTCTCCGGTTGCAGTCTCAGAATTGCACGAAATTTGGTAAGCATACTCAAGGTGTTTCAGAGATAAAAAATCTTCACTCTATGGTGTCGAAATTGTGATCTAAGCTCATTTCGGCCTCCGAATGCACTATGATAGTGCTTGTGTAGGCTATTTTATCTTTTTGTGCCAAAGATATATACCAATTTCGGTTCACAAGTATAAGCATCTCAAAGTCTACTACAGTTTTAGTAGAATTTGTCTCTACAATTCTGTTCAACTTTTTGAGATATAGTCAAGTTTCTGCATCAAGGTATTCTAGTCACGAGCCATGGCTAAAAGCAGTGATGTATTCCGTATGTTGGCTGTTGAGGATAAGTTGGATGGTACCAACTACCCATTATGGGCTTATATGATGTGTCATGTATTGGTCACAAACGGACTATGGAATATTGTGCAGGGTGTTGAAAGACGTCCTGTTACACTTGCGAATATAGGTAGTGCAAATAGAAGTGATGGAGCTGATAGAGATGGTGTCGAAGATGATGATATTCTGCATATTTCTGTTCGTGCTGTTGTTTATGTTGCACGTACTACATAGCAAATTTGTTAAGATGGCAGAGATGCTCAGGCACATGCATGGATAGCTTTGTCTATCAAACATGCCATTATTCCTCACATTCGCTCTTGCTAAATAGCTAAGGATGCTTGAGATACACTTACCACATTGTAGCAGGTTAGGAGTGAAGCTCATGTTGCTTACCCTCCGAAAACAATTGGAGAGTGAACACATGAATGAATGTGATTCTATGGACAATTTTCTCACAAAGATCAAGGATTTGAAAGAACAATTGATTTCTGTTGATGAAATTATACCAGATATCTCACTTGTGTAGACCGTTCTAAATGGTCTTGATGACTCATATCAGAGTTTTGCTTCTACTCTTCCTTTGATGATCAAAGGCAATCCAAATGCCTTGTCATTAGAGGAGTTAGTCTCTTTTGTGTTGCAAAAAGACCAGTGTAGGCACAACAGGTCTATTATGCATGTTGCAGATCAAGCTTTTCTGGCTAGTCAGAAGGGCAAAGGTAAATGAAGCTCTTCTACTAGTAAGCCAAAATCTGCAAATGCTGCACATTCAAAGAAGGATGACAAAGATGAGAAGAAATCAGAAAAGCAGAAATTGTTTTGCAAATACTGTAAAGCAAATGATCATGTCATCAAGAGCTGTCCAAAACTCGCTGCTAAAGAGGAAAAGAAGAAAGAGGCATCTACACCAAAAATAGAGTCTGCTAATCTTGTGTAGGAAGAAGAATGGGCATTTACTACTGTTTGTAGTTTTGACCCATCTTCTCATGAATAGTGCATGTTTGCAGTAGACTTAGATGTTTGGTACTTTGATAGTGGGGCGACCAAACATATTACCTCGTAGTGCAGTTTCTTCTCTTCACTCGAGCCTACCCCTACAAGGAATATTGTTACATGCACCAACAACTCCTCCTATCCTGTTATGGAGTTGGTAAGGTCATTTTGACTACTGCTAATGGTAGTTCTTTCACTTTGTCATATGCTTTTTTTATGCCAAGGATCAAGAAAAATCTTTTATCAGTTTCTCCATTAGCCAAGATTGGCTTGATTGGGAAATTTGTTGATGAAAGATGTACAGTTCATGATCTGTCAAATGGTGATGTAATTATTACTTCTGGCATTTTATGTCGCGGGTTGTATAAGCTCATAGACTATGAAAGATCTGTAAATGATTTGGCATGTGCAGTACATGATTCTCAGGCTATGTTAGATGCAAAGCTTTGGCATGCATGCTTTGGTCATCTGAATTTTGCTAGTTTGCTACACCTGCATAAATCTGAAATGGTGCCCTCTTTGCCCAAACTTGAGGCACCCGGTAAACATGTATGTGAAGGCTGTATTTTGGGCAAAATGCAGCATTCTTTCTTTCCAAAAGATGGTTCAGTTCGGGCTATTCAGAAATTGCAGATTGTACATAGTGATGTCTGTGGTCCTATGCAGACACCTTCTTTTGGGAACTATCTTTACTTCGTGACTTTCATCGATGATTTTTCCAGGCATGCATGGGTATATCCATTGAAGGCAAAGTCCGAAGTGTTTATGTGCTTCAAACAATTTTTAGTTTTGACTGAAAATCTGTCAGCATGTAAAATCAGCACCCTCCGTTCTGATCAAGTGGGGGAATATATGTCTTCTGACTTTAATGCATTTCTGGCTAAATGTGGGATAAAACATCAGTGTATAGTGCTGTATACACCTCAATTGAATGGAGTTGCTGAATCAAAGGACCGGTCACTCATGGAGATGGCGAGGTGTATGGTCAAGAGTCAGGCTTTACCACATAGTTTCTGTCTTGAGGCTGTTATGTGTGCAACATATGTACTGAACAGGTGTCCGACTAAAGCGCTACAATCTATCACTCCATATGAGGCTTGGCATGGTTGCAAGCCATTTGTTGCTCATCTGCATGTTTTTGGTTGTTTGGCATATGCATTAGTGCCTGAACAACATCGCAAAAAAATGGATGATAAAGTAGTAAAATGTATTTTTGTTGGGTACAATCCTGAAAGTAAAGGCTATGGTCTGTATCATCCACAGACTAAATGCATTGTGGTTAGCTGTGATGTTGTTTTTGTGGAAGATGCTATTCAACCATTGCTTTCATGTACTAAAGAGACATCTGTTAGCTCCAAAGACATGTATGGTACTTTGTTGCCTCTTTTTACAGGTGGACAATCTAGTGCTGGTCATAATGAGGCAACTTCTCAGCCTTTACAAGTTTCATGTGATGATGTAGATCATTCCATTTCTGACGCAAATTTACATGATGCACTTGTTGATGAGAGTTTTGATATTGAGCATGCAAAAAGTATGCCAAAACGGCTGGTGCAAACCTTGCATGACAAAAAATTAGATGCACCTCTATCATATCGTACTCGATCAGTCTCTCATAGTGCCTCTTTTGCATCAGACTGCTATGTTATGGTTGCCTCTAGTCTCTGTGATGAGACTGAACCTGTTTTGTTTGATGAAGTACAAAATTATGAACATTGAATGGTTGCAATGCAATTTGAATATGATACTACCATGAAAAATGGTACCTAGTCTTTATGTGACTTACCTCCTAGCAAGAAGTCCATTGGCACTAAGTGAGTATACAAGCTGAAGCGTAAATTGATGGAACAGTTGACATGTATAAAGCTAGGCTTGTTGCAAAGGGTTATGCACAGGAAAGAGGCATTGATTTTGATTAAACCTTTGCTCCTACTTGTCGAATGACTAGTGTTCGTAGCATATGTGCACTTGCAGCTCATTATGGTTGGAATGCACATCAGTTGGACATTAAATCAACATTTTTGAATGGTGACTTGCATGAAGAAGTGTATGTTTTTCACCCCCATGGCTTTGTGAAGAAAGGGCATGAAAACCAGGTGTGCAGGTTAAAGAAGGCATTATATGGTTTAAAGCAAGCTCCACGTGCTTCATATGAAAAGATACATGCCTATCTGATTGCACACAGTTTTGAAAACACTCCAACTGAAAGCACCTTATATGTTAAGCGTGCTAATGATGTGCTTCTGATCATTGTGGTATATGTTGATGACATGATGCTCACTGGTCCTATTGAGAAGCATATTGTTGATTTTAGGCTCATTTGCATGACTCATTTGAGATGTTTGATTTGGGGCATTTGCATCATTATTTTGGGCATTCAATTTATGCATGTTGATGGTGGAATGGCTTTGTGTCAAACAAAATATATTGACACATTATTGCAGTGTTTTGGCCTTGAAGACAGTAAGCCTATTGCTGCTCATATCGAGAGAGGTTTACGATTGAGTCTTTATGATGTTGGAGATGCATTTGATGTTGTTCTCTATCAGCAGGTTGTTGGATGCTTGATTTACTTATGCATTACTCGACTACATATTCAATTTGTTGTCTCACAGATGAGGAGGTTTATGCATTGCCCAGGTGTCAAGCATTGACAGGCGGTTAAGTGCATCTTTCGCTACTTGAGTGGTACCCGGCTACTTGGATTGTTTTATCCCAAGGGGGATCACTATCGCCAGATTTGCATGTTTTTTCTGACTCTGATTGGGCTGGTTGCTATGACACGTGTGTCCACTAGTGGCTTTTGCTTCATGATTGGTAGCTCATGTATATCTTGGTTGAGCAAGAATCAGCCTACTGTGGCCACTTCTAGTTGTGAGGCTGAGTATAGGGCAGCTTTCACAGTGATTGTTGAGTGTGTGTGGCTCAGATGCCTTATGGCTGATTTGGGTGTTGGTCAGTATTCTGCCACCACCATCTTCACTGAGAGTCAGACGCATTGGCAGTTGTGAGGCACTTTGTGTTCCATGCTCGCACTAAGCACATTGAGGTGCATTACCATTATGTCAAGGAGAGGTTCTCTGTTGGGGAGATCAACTTGGCATATGTGCCCATGCAGGAGAACATTGTAGAACTTTTCGCGAAGGCTGTGCCTAGGGAGAAGTTTGAAGCTTTCTGCAAATCTTTGGGTTTACTTCATTTTGTGGATTGATTCCACATAGCTTGGCACTTCCTTATACATGAGTGCCAGCTCCTTGTTCACCACATCACTCCCAGGGGGGATTTGTTGATATATTTAGTTAGTGATGTGTGTGAACACTCTAGGACCATCGGGGTACTTTTTTCCCTATTTAGGAGGTTTTTTTCCCCCGGCTTGTATATATGCTTAGTGTCCTAACGGGCTACTTATCTTTGTGCTAATGGCAATACATTCAGTATTGTGTGTTGTGCTCTAGGCTTCTTCTTCTTCCTTGTGCTATTCATGTGCTTCCGCACATGTCTAACTCCAACATAAGTGGTACCCAACTATTGGTAATGTTTTATCCCAAGGGGAGATCATTGTTGCCAATTTTACATGCTTTCTCTTATCAAATTGTGCGAATCTTCTTCCACCACCATCTTTATTGACAGTCAGAGTGCATTGGCATTTGTGAGGATCCCTATGTTCCATACTCCCACAAAGGACATTGAGGTGCACTATCATTATGTCAGAGAGAGAGAGAGAGAGTCTTTGCTAAAGAGATTGGTTTGTCTTATGTGCCCACAAAGAATAATGTTTCAGAACTTTCACAAATGCTCTACTTAAGGGAGAAGTTTGAAGCTTTCCGTAAAGCTTTGGGCTTACTTCCTTTTGTGGATTGACTTCATTCCACATAGGTTGGCACTTTCTTATACATGAGTGCCATCTTTTTGTTTGTGGCCTCACTCCTAGGGATATTTCTTCATATATTTTGGTAGGATATGTGTAAAAATGCTTTAGGACCACAAAGGAACTTCAATGATTCTTTAGGATGTTTTTTCCCCAACTTGTACACATGCCTATAACCCTAATGGGTCACTTATCTTTTGTACATTCACTTGGTAATGTGCTCAATTTTGTGTTGTGCTCCAAGCTTCTTCTTCTTCTTCTTCTTCTTCATCTTTGTATTGTTTATGTGCTTCTGTAGTCCTCAAACTCCAACATAAGTAAGATAGGTGCAAATTAAACTTATATTGGAGGGATTCTATCAGGTATATACTTTTTCACTTCCAATTGATTTTCATAAAACTTGAAAGATAAATAATATCTTATGTGGTTTAAGCATATCATTAAATCAAAAGTACATAGATCCAAAATGTTAAGAAACTATGGGAGATGTCTCTCCTATATGTATCATAAGAACAAACGTGTATGGTCAAACAAAACATATAATATTTAACTTAGGCGCATTATAAAACCAAACTATGATAACAAGAGATTTACATAGTGTTAATCATCAGATTCGTCAAATATAGAAAATCATATTTTGTATAAAAAAATCATAAGATCTCACTTTTGATACTTAAGTAATCTCTCAAATCATAATCGATTTTTTCTTTAAGAACTTAATAATTATTTTTGGTGAAAGCCATAGCAAAGTTTATATTATGGCAAGTGGTAAAAAAAATAGTGGCATAAGGGTTTCCATCCATCATATTCTTGCTAAATGCATGTTAAAACCCTTTTAAGATTAAAGATTACCTACTAAAATCATCCATAAAGTATTGCAAGTCATTTCAAAACCCATCATCCATATTTAAAGGCAATCCGTAGTCATAAATCAATCATCATATAGAGAGGGTAATTGTGCATTTCCACTTTTTGAAAATGTATACTACATATAGCACTTTTTGAAAATGTAACACACTTGAACTAGAGATATATGAGAATATGAGTGTTATTTGAAAACAAAACTTGATCTAAACTGTTGATATATTTAGGTAGTGATGTGTGTAAACACACTAGGACCGCCAGGGCACTTTTTTTCCTCTTTAGGAGGTTTCTTTCCCCAGCTTGTATATATGCCTATTGCCCTAACGGGCTACTAATCTTTGTACATTCTCTAGTAATACATTCAGTATTGTGTGTTGTGCTCCAAGCTTCTTCTTCTTCCTTGTGTTGTTCATGTGCTTCCGCAAACATCTAACTTCAACAATTGGTATCAGATCAAGCTCACCGCGTCATCTAGGGCGTCCTCGACACTCCTCTAGTTGTAGTCTCAAAATTGCACAAATTTTGGTGAGCATACTCAAGGTGTTTCTGACATCAAAACATCTTCGCTCTATGGTGCTGAATGTTGGTGCATATCAATCACCAATTGAAGATTTGGAGTGAAGAAAATGGACACATTCACAAGAGTGAAGGACATGTACACATATGTACATTAGTTATAACATAGGTTACATATACTTATGTTTTGATGAGAGTTTGTACATAGATGTCTATAAATACTTTTGGAAAATGTCGGGTAAATAGAGAGCAGAAGAGAGAAGACAAAGAGAGACCATGTATGAGCATAGGAATAGAGAAATTAGTGATTGTAAATGTCAATAGACAGTTGAGGAAGAAGTTGAAGTCTCTCTCACTTTTAGTTGTAGTCTTCTCCTGAAATGAAGAAAATGTTGCGCCCGATGTTTCTGCGTCTACTCCGTCTGTGGTAGATCATTTGTGAAATCCTTTTGAGGATATCTAAGTTGTTAGTTAATGAGTCTGTGGTTTGAATTTTAGAGTCTAATTGTGAACAGGTGAAGAGAATTGCTGATAGGAACATTCACATGTATTGAGTGTTCACAGCTCTCTGAAACAGGCGCACATTTCGAGTCCAAAGAAATGAGTAGTGCTCAGTGCACAGTGTAAAGTTTTACACATATGATAGCTTAAAATCTAAGTTGAGAGATAAGCTATCTTCAGTCAAAAGGATTTGGTAAAACGGGTTCGACATTGTGAGAACCAAAGTTAAGAAGTTAGGGGTGTAGAATCGACTGTTCTGAGTAACAGTTTCTGACATAGGTAACTTGTGAAATTGATTTCTCAAGTTATACTATAGCTTTTGAAGTAATTTAACTTGGAGGTGATGCGCAATCCCTAGGAGATGATTCGTACAAAGTTTCATCAAAAACTTTACATGTTTGATAAGTCAATGTGAAGAAATTCTGCAGCAGACTTTTCTGTGTTTTCATCTTCTTCACAGATTTTCTTAATTTTGATAATTTGGAGATTGGACCTATAATTTAGTGAAGGTTTTGACTTACTCTTGATATAGAGGTGTTCTAAATTCAAGAGTAGGTTGTTCTTTTGGAGATTAACACTCTCCATCAGTGGTATCAGAGCAGGAGACATCAAAATCAAGAAAAGGAAGGTCCCGACTGCTGCAGATTCAAGAAGTTCAACATTTGAAGAACTAAGAAGTGAAAGCTTGGAGTCAAAAGCCTAAAGAGAAGACTACTCGACATCAAGAAAGGCAAAAGGAGTCTAACTGGAAGTAAAGGTACATACATTGCTTGTAAAGCTTGAAGTTTTCAATACACAGGTGGAAACAAGATGGAAGATGCTCTACAGATAGAGAAATTGGATAGGGAAAACTATCCTGCATGGTCAATGAGGATGGAAGCTCATCTTATGAGCAAAGATTTAATTGGTTACATCACAGGAGAAGAAGAGAAGCCAGAGTTCAGAGATCCTAGTGTTCCAACTAGGGAAGAGTTAGCAGATTTGAAAAATTGGATGAAGAAAGATGCTCAAGCTAGGAGCATTATTTATATGGGAGTCAATGATTACTTGTTACCTCACATTAGAGGTCTTGAAAGTGCAACTGACATATGGAATGCTTTGGAGGAGCATTTTCAGAACACTACAAAGTCAAGGAAGGCATCCTTATGGGCAGAGTTTACTACCTTCAAGAAGAAGGCCTCTCAGTCCATCTCAGATTATGTGACAAGGATGAAAGATATTGCAGATGCTTTAGGAGCTGTTGATGAAGACATTGAGGAAGATAAATTGGTAAGGCAAATCCTTACAGGATTGAGAGGTGATGACAAATGGAAGCCATTTATTTTGTCTACAGAATTATCACTTGACCATTTCACTCCTGATTTAAATCAATTGTTAGGTCATATGCTAACATTTGAGCAGGATGTTAAAGGAGATGGTGACAAGAGTACAGGTCATGCAATGTACTCAAAGGATAAGAAGAAGAATAGCAAAGGAAAACAACAAGCAGGTGAAGATGAAGGAACAACTACTCAAGCCAACTTCCTAAGAGGAAGAGGAGGTGGCAAAGGTAGAGGAAGAGGCAGGAATAACAAAGATGGAGGCAAAGCTTGCTGGATTTGTGGTAAGACAAATCATTTAGCTAATGATTGTTGGCATAATAATCAGAATAATGGTGGATATAATCAAAATTATAATGCAAGAGGAAGAGGTGGCAGAAATCAAAGAGGTAATTACAGAGGTAGAGGTGGAAGAAATTATTTTGGAAGAAATGCAGGTAGAGGATTCCAAAGTCAACAATACAACAACACCTACTACAATTATGCTTCAGATCAAAAGGAAGATTCAACATTGATAATGAATGCAACTTGTGAAAGGCAGAGTGAAGATCAAAGAGTTTTCTACATTGACTCAGGGTGCAGCAATCACCTGAGTGGTAACATATCTTTGATGACTGATTTGGAAAGTAAAGTTTTTAATCATGTTGTTCAAACAGGTGACAACACAAAGCACAATGTGAAGTCAATAGGATCAGTGAAGGCCAAGGATGGAAGCACCTTATTGAGTAAGGTCTTGTATGTTCCTACAATCCCTAAGAATTTGATAAGTGTAGGTCAAATTGTTGAAAAGGGATATGAAGTAAGGTTCACTAATGATGGAGTATATGTGGAAGACCCTAGCCAAGGGTATAAACAGATTGTTTCAGGGAAAAAAGAAGGAAGACTATTTACATTGAAGATTCAGGGTAACATTGGTCATGCAATGTTCACATATGGAGGACATAAGATCTCTGAGTTAGATCTTTGGCACAAGAGGCTTGGACATTTCAATGAAAGAGGTATTAAAGATATGGTTAACAATGGTTCAGTGCTTGGATTGCCTAATGTTGCAGGTCAACATATGACATACAAATGTGAGGCATGTCAATTAGGTAAGGCTCATAAACATTCCTATTCCAAGCATGGTTTTATGCACTCAGAGAAGCTTGAGTTGGTACACACAGATGTGTGGGGACCATCAAAAGATTTCAGTATAAATGGATCAAGGTATTATGTGATTTATGTTGATGATGCTACTAGGTGGATCACTATCTATGTGATCAAAGATAAGTCAGAAGTGTTTAATACATTTAAACACTATCATGCATATGCAGAAAGAATTACAGGTCATAAGTTGAAGAGACTAAGGTCAGATGGAGGGGGAGAGTATTTCTCAAATGAGTTCAGTGATTACTTATGGAATGCAGGTATAAAAAGGGAAGTTACTTGCAGGTACTCTCCTCAACAAAATGGTGTTGCAGAAAGGAGAAATAGAACTCTTGTTGAGTTTGCAAGATCCATGATGAAGGAGAAAAATTGCCCTAATTATTTGTGGGCTGAGGCTGTAAATACAGCCACTTATTTGGTCAATAGGTTACCATGTAAAGCCTTGCAGGGTATGACACCATATGAGGCTTGGTGGGGTAAGAGACCTACCTTAGATCATTGTAGAGTATTTGGGTGTGTGGCATATGCATATGTGCCATCACAATTAAGGCACAAGTTGGAACCCAAAGCTGAAAAGTATGTTTTCATTGGCTATGATGATAAGCAGATGGGCTATAGATTGTGGAGTCCATCAACAAAGCAATTTATGGTTTCTAAGGATGTTACATTTGATGAACAAAGCACTTGGTATGCAGGTACAATCAACATCAATACAGGTGATGAAGAAGAAGTGAGTCAAAGAAAAGGTAAATCAAAAGTTCAAATATTTGATGAGCAAGAGAATAATGAAGTGCAGGTTGAAGTGGAAGAAACACCAAGATTTGATCCTGAATGTGAAGAGCCAGAAACCTCAAGGAGTGGAGAGCTCAGAAGGTCAACAAGAAATAAGTGGCAACCTACAAGGTATAGTTATGATACTTCATTTCTAGCCACAAAAGATTATGCTTATATGGTGAATACAGATGAAGACCCTTCTACATATGAAGAGGCAAAAGGTAAGGAAAAATGGGAGAGTGCTATGCAGGAAGAATATGATGCACTATTGGAGAATCAAACTTGGGTTTTGGTTCCTAAACCAAATAGTCAGAAGATTATTGGATGCAAGTGGGTCTACAAGACAAAAAGGTTTGCAGATGGAAGTGTGTCTAGATACAAAGCTAGACTTGTGGTCAAAGGCTTTGCTCAGACATATGGTATTGATTATGATGAGACCTATAGTCCTGTGGCAAAGATGACAACCATAAGGACACTTATTGCTATTGCTGCATGTAAAGGTTGGAAGCTATGTCAACTTGATGTGAAGAATGCTTTTTTGAATGGTTATATTTCAGATGATGTATTCATGGAGCAACCTCAAGGGTTCAGAGATAAAAGGTATCCAGATCATGTGTGCAAGCTCAAGAGAGCTTTGTATGGCTTGAAGCAGGCCCCAAGGGCATGGAACTATAGACTTGTGAAGTTCCTAAAAGAACTTGGATTTCAGGTGTCTAAAGCAGATAGTAGCTTGCTTGTCAAGGCAAGTGAAAATGGTTTCATATACATGTGCATATATGTTGATGATATAATTCTTACAGGTACAGATGAAGAAGGAATACAAAAGCTCAAAAGGCAAATGGAAAAGGAGTTCAAGATAAGTGACTTGGGAGACTTGTCATACTTCTTGGGCATGGAGATTACATATACTCAACATGGAGTATTTGTGACCCAAGAAAGGTATTTGAAGAACTTGATAATCAAGTTTAAAATGGATGATTGCAGGGTAGCACCTACACCAATGGAGGTGAATCACAAATTGAGTAAGTATGGAGGTGAAGAATTCAAAGACATGAGACAATATCAGAGTTTGGTTGGTAGCCTTATCTATGCTACTCTAACTAGACCTGATTTATCATATGCAGTAGGGGTTTTGTCTCAATTTATGCATTGCCCAAGGAAAGAACATTGGATTGCAGGACAAAGGGTGTTGAGGTACATTAAGGGTACACTCAATGAAGGTTTGTATTATGGGTTTACCTCATATACAAATATCAAAATTTATAGTGATGCAGATTGGGCAGGTAATCCAGATGATAGAAGATCTACATTTGGATATATGTGTTATGTGGGAGATAAACTTATCTCATGGTGTTCTAAGAAGCAACATACAGTTGCTTTATCATCTACAGAAGCAGAGTATAAAGGCATGGTTGAAGCTGCAAAAGAAGTAATTTGGGTCAAGACATTGATGAAGAGTCTTGATATTATGCATGGGATACCAATCATATATGGAGATAACATGAGTTCATTGTATTTAGCTGCTAATCCTGTTTTTCATGCCAGGACCAAACACATTGAGATTCAGTATCACTTTCTAAGAGAGAAAGTGATGGATAAGGAGATTGAAGTCATACATACTTCAACAAAGGATCAGATAGCTGATATGCTTACAAAAAGCTTGGATGGACCAAAGCTACAGAAGTTTAAGGACATGGCAGGTATAAAGAAGAAAGGAGAAACCTCAATTGATGATTGAGGGGGAGCTGTTGGTGCATATCAATCACCAATTGAAGATTTGGAGTGAAGAAAATGGACACATTCACAAGAGTGAAGGACATGTACACATATGTACATTAGTTATAACATAGGTTACATATACTTATGTTTTGATGAGAGTTTGTACATAGATGTCTATAAATACTTTTGGAAAATGTCGGGTAAATAGAGAGCAGAAGAGAGAAGACAAAGAGAGACCATGTATGAGCATAGGAATAGAGAAATTAGTGATTGTAAATGTCAATAGACAGTTGAGGAAGAAGTTGAAGTCTCTCTCACTTTTAGTTGTAGTCTTCTCCTGAAATGAAGAAAATGTTGCGCCCGATGTTTCTGCGTCTACTCCGTCTGTGGTAGATCATTTGTGAAATCCTTTTGAGGATATCTAAGTTGTTAGTTAATGAGTCTGTGGTTTGAATTTTAGAGTCTAATTGTGAACAGGTGAAGAGAATTGCTGATAGGAACATTCACATGTATTGAGTGTTCACAGCTCTCTGAAACAGGCGCACATTTCGAGTCCAAAGAAATGAGTAGTGCTCAGTGCACAGTGTAAAGTTTTACACATATGATAGCTTAAAATCTAAGTTGAGAGATAAGCTATCTTCAGTCAAAAGGATTTGGTAAAACGGGTTCGACATTGTGAGAACCAAAGTTAAGAAGTTAGGGGTGTAGAATCGACTGTTCTGAGTAACAGTTTCTGACATAGGTAACTTGTGAAATTTATTTCTCAAGTTATACTATAGCTTTTGAAGTAATTTAACTTGGAGGTGATGCGCAATCCCTAGGAGATGATTCGTACAAAGTTTCATCAAAAACTTTACATGTTTGATAAGTCAATGTGAAGAAATTCTGCAGCAGACTTTTCTGTGTTTTCATCTTCTTCACAGATTTTCTTAATTTTGATAATTTGGAGATTGGACCTATAATTTAGTGAAGGTTTTGACTTACTCTTGATATAGAGGTGTTCTAAATTCAAGAGTAGGTTGTTCTTTTGGAGATTAACACTCTCCATCACTGAAATCGCGATCTAAGCTCGTTTTGGCCTCCGAACGCACTACCACAGTGCTTGTGTAGGCTATTTTGTTTTTTTGTGCCAAAGGTTTATGCTAGTTTTGGTTCACCAGTATAAGTGTCTCGAAGTCTACTACAGGTCTAGCAGAATTCATCTTGGCAGTTCTGTTCAACTTTTTGAGATAGAGTCAATTTTTTGCGTCAAGGTATTTTAGTCATCGACCATGGCTGAAAGCAGTGATGTATTCTGTATGTTGGTTGTTGAGGATAAGTTGGATGGTACCAACTACCCATTATGGGCTTATATGATGCGACATGTATTGGTTGCAAAAGGATTGTGGAACATTGTGCAGGGTGTTGAAAAATGTCCTATCACACCTGCAACTGTTACAACTACAGGTACTGAAGCTGATATAGAAGGTGTCGAAGATGATGATATTCTGCATATTCCTCTTTGTGCTGTGGTTTTTGCTGCACCTATTGTAGAGAAAATGTGTTGGGCAGAGATGCCCAGGCACATGCATTGATATCTTTGTCTGTCAAACGTGACGTTATTCCTCACATACACTCTTGCAAAACAACTAAGGATGCTTGGGATACACTTACCACATTATACCAAGCTAGCAATGAGGCTCGTGTTGCTTACCTCGGAAAACACTTGGAGAGTGAGCACATGAATGAAGGTGATTCTATGGACAGTTTTCTAACAAACATCAAAGACTTGAAAGAACAATTGATTTCTGTTGATGAGGTTATACCAGATAGCTCACTTGTGCAAACCGTTCTGAATGATCTTCCTGATTCATATCAAAGTTTTGCTTCTACTCTTTAGTCGATGATGAAAGGCAATCCAAATGCCTTGTCATTTGAGGAGTTAGTCTCTTTTCTATTGCAGGAAGATCAGTCCAGGCAGAACAGGTCCATTATGCATGTTGCAGATCAAGCTTTCCTGGCTAGTCAAAAGGGCAAAGGAAAATGGAGCTCTTCAACTAGTAAGTAGAAATCTGCTAATTCTGCACAATCGAAGAGGGAAGACAAAGATGAAAAGAAATCAAAAAAGCAGAAATTGTTTTCCAAGTACTGTAAAGGAAAAGATCATATCATAAAGGACTGTCCAAAATTGGCTGCTAAAGAGGCAAAGAAGAAAGAGGTTGGAATGGTTGTTGTAGAGGCCTCCACACCAAAAACAAAGTCTGCTAATCTTGTGCAAGAAGAAGAATGGGTGTTTACTATTTTTTGAAATTTTGACCCATCTTCTCATGAACAGTGCATGTCTGCAGTAGACTTAGATGGTTGGTACTTTGACAGTGGGGCGACCAAACATATTACCTCGCAGTGCAGTTTTTTCTCTTCACTCGAGCCTGCCCCTATAGCGAATATTGTTACATGTGGCAACAAATCCTCTTATCCTATTATTGGAGTTGGTAAGATCATTTTGACTATTGCTGATGGTAGTTCTTTCACTTCGTCAGATGCTTTGTTTGTGCCAAGGATCAAGAAAAATGTGTTATCAGTTTTTGCATTAGCCAAGATTGGCTTCGTTGTGAAATTTGTTGATGAGAGATGTACAGTTCATGATCTGTCAAATGGCGACGTGATTATTGCTTCCGGCATTTTATGTCGTGGGTTGTATAAGCTCATAGACTATGAAGTTCTGTAAATGATTTGGCATGTGCACTACATGATTCTCAGGCTATGTCAGATGCAAAGCTTTGACATGCACACTTTGGTCATCTAAATTTTGCTCGTTTGCTATGCCTGCAGAAATCTGAAATGGTGTCCTCTTTGCCCAAACTTGAGCCACCTGGAAAACATGTTTGTGATGGCTGTATTTTGGGCAAAATGCAGTGTTCCTCCTTTCCAAAAGATGTTTCAGTTTGGGCTACTCAGAAATTGCAGCTTGTACATAGTGATGTCTGTGGCCCTATGCAGACACCTTCTTTTGGAAATTATCTTTACTTCGTGACTTTCATTGATGATTTTTCCAAGCATGCATGGGCATATCCATTGAAGGCAAAGTTTGAAGTGTTCATGTGCTTCAAATAGTTTTTGGTTTTGGCTGAAAATTTGTCAACATGTAAAATGGGCACCCATCATTTTGATCGAGGGGGGAATATATGTCTTCTGATTTTAATGCATTTCTGGTTGAATGTGGGATAAAGCACCATTGTACAGTGCCGTATACACCTCAACAAAATGGAGTTGCTGAACAAAACAACACGTCACTCATGGAGATGGCAAGGTGTATGGTCAAGAGTCAGGCTTTACCACATAGTTTCTAGCTTGAGGCTGTCATGTGTGTAGCATATGTACTTAACATGTGTCCCACTAAAGCATTGCAGTCTATCACTCCATATGAGGCTTGCCATGATCACAAGCCATTTGTTGCTCATCTACGTGTTTTTGGTTGTTTGGCATATGCATTACTGCCTGAATAACATCGTAGAAAATTGGATGATAAGGTAGTAAAATGTATTTTTGTTAGGTATAGTTTTGAAAGTAAATGCGATTGTTTGTATCATCAATAAACTATACACATTTTGGTTAGCTGTGATGTTGTTTTTGTGGAAGATGTTATTCAACCATTGCTTTCATGTACTAAGGAGACATCTGTTAGCTCCAAAGACATGTATTATACTTTGCTGCCCCTTTTTATAGGTGGACATTCTAGTGCTAGTCCTAATGAGGCAACTTCTCAACCTTTGTAGGTTTCATTTGATGATGTGAATCATCCCATTTTTTATGCAGATTGACATGATGCACTTGTTGATGAGAGAGTTGATATTGAGGAGGCAAAAAGTATGCCAAAATCGCTGGTGCAGACTTTGCGTGACAACAAACTAAATGCATCTTTGTCATATCGTACTCGATCAGGCTCTCATAGTGCCTCTTTTGCATCAGATTGTTATGCTATGGCTGTATCTAGTCTCTATGATGAGAATGAGCCTGTTTCATTTGATGAAGCACAAAATTCAGAAAATTGGATGGCTGCTATGCAATCTGAATATGATGCTATAATGAAAAACGGTACTTGTTCTTTATGTGACTTGCCTCCTGGCAAGAAGGCCATTGGCACTAAGTGGGTTTACAAGCTAAAATGTAAGCCTAATGGAATAGTTGATAGGTATAAGGCTAGGCTTGTTGCTAAGGGTTATGCACAGGAAAGAGGCATTGATTTTGATGAGACCTTTGCATCTACATTCCGTATGACTGATGTTTGGAGCATTTGTGCACTTGTAGCCCATCATGGTTGGAATGTACATGATTTGGACATTAAAACTGCATTTTTGAATGGTGACTTGCATGAAGAAGTGTATGTTTTTCAGCCCCGTGGCTTTGTGAAGAAAGGTCATGAAAACCGGGTGTGCAGGTTAAAGAAGGCCTTATATGGTTTAAAGCAAGCACGACGTGCTTGGTATGAGAAGATACATGCCTATCTGATTGCACATGGTTTTGAGAACAGTCCAACTGAAAGCACCTTATATGTTAAGCGTGCTCATGATGTGCTTCTAATCATTGTTGTCTATGTTGATGACATGCTGCTCACTCATCCTATTGAGAAGCATATTGTTGATTTTAGGCTGATTTGCATGCCTCATTTGAGATGTCTGATTTGGGGCATTTGCATCACTATTTGGGCGTTCAGTTTATGCGCATTGATGGTGGAACGTCTTTGTGTCAAACGAAATATATTGACACATTATTGCAGCATTTTGGCCTTGAAGACTGTAAACCTATTGCCACTCCTATGGAGACAGGTTAACGACTGAGTCTCCATGATGCTGGAGATGCATTTGATGTTGTTCTCTATTACGAGGCTGTTGGATGCTTGATTTACTTATGCATTACTTGGCCAAATATTCAGTTTGCTATCTCACAGATGAGCAGGTTTATGCATTGCCCAGGAGCCAAGCATTGGCAGGCGGTTAAGCACATCTTTCCCTACTTGAGTGGTACTCGGCTACTTGGGTTGTTTTATCCCAAGGGGGAATCACTACCGCCAGATTTGCATGTTTTTTCTGACTCTGATTGGGCTCGTTGCTATGACACTCATGTCTCCACTAGTGGGTTTTGCTTCATGCTTGGTAGCTCATGTATATCTTGGTTGAGCAAGAAGCAACCTACTGTGGCCACTTCCAGTTGTGAGGCTGAGTATAGGGCAGCTTTCACAGCAACTGTTCAGTGTGTGTGGCTCAGATGCCTTATGGCTGATTTGGGTGTTGGTCAGTCTTCTGCCACCACCATCTTCATTGATAGTCACAGCACATTGGCAGTTGCGAGGAACCCTGTGTTCCATGCTCACACTAAGCACATTGAGGTGCATTATCATTATGTCAGGGAGAGGTTCTTTGCTGGGGAGATCAGCTTGGCATATGTGCCCATGCAGGAGAACATTGCAGACCTTTTCACGAAGGCTCTACCTAGGGAGAAGTTTGAAGCTTTTCGCAAAGCTTTGGGCTTATTTCCTTTTGTGGAGTGATTTCCACATAGCTTGGCACTTCCTTATACATGAGTGCCAACTCCTTGTTCATCGCATCACTCCCAGGGGGGATTTGTTGATATATTTAGGTAGTGATGTGTGTGAACACACTAGGACCGTCAGGGCACTTTTTTCCCTCTTTAGGAGGTTTTTTCCCTCGGCTTGTATATACGCCTATTGCCCTAATGGGCTACTTATCTTTGTACATTCTCTAGTAATACATTCAATATTCGCGTGCTTCCGCAGATGTCTAACTTCAACATAAACCAACATTCTGCATAGATCTTTAATTGTAAGATCTAACAAGTATGCATACTAGTGGATCATTACTTCAACAATTAGAATGATTCAGTGATCTATTTAATATTAACAAGAAGCTCATATATCACTTCTATTTACTAATTTTAGTAAAGATACTTTAGACTCATAACCAAGATTTATCAAACTAATCCTATGTATAATAGTATGTTTTAAATTATGGGGTAATCGATATTATTAATTCAAAACTTCATCAACAACATCAATCCATCCACTTCGTTCAACCCACTTTTTTTCCTATTCCATACTTAGACAACATATTTATTATGGTTTAACAGCTATACCTGATGGAACTACCTATTAATATTTTGGCTCCTAAAGTATTACTGACTATGGAGATCTTTCATGGGAACAAAGATAGTAAGTGTGAGATCTATGCATAGAAAAACTCGTAGAACTATTTACTGTGAAATGGTTCAATTACATTCTTATTCTTATAGATAATGCATTGAAGCAATTTAGCAACAAGCTTGAAGAACTATATACATGTGTGAAGAACTTACAATCTGATCTTCGACAATAAGAGCCATTACCTCAACATCAACCCATAGTTGACACCACTAGTAAGCCTATTGTCATACTATGAAACAACATACTTATAGGCAAAATAGCAAGGCAGTGCTAAGCATTATGCTTTTAGAGACTACGGGGTGCCTTGTGGGTTTTATCTTGTAGCGAACTAAGTTCAAAGTGAGGTATACCTTGTATTTTAGAAGTATAGTGGGAAAGATATGCCTTAATTTCTTCTCAATGAATTAGACATACTGCCCGCTTCTGTTCATAAGCATGTGATGGTTAATTTTCTGTAAGATTCGTAATAAAAGGAAAAGTGGGAATGTGTCTCCTCCATTGCATAGTAAAAATTATGATATGAAAGAAAAAAGAATAATAATTACAAGCAAAAAAGATATATTATCATAACCTTTTTGGTATTGTGCCAAGTTTTAGTTAAGTACATTGCATACATGCATGCATACATACGTATGTACGTATACACACACAGACACACACACACACACACACATATATATATTATATATATATATATATATATGAGTGTGTGTGTGTGCATGCATGAGTGTGTGTGTGTGTGTGTGATTTTGTATGTATGTATGTATGTATGTACGTATGTACATATCAGATAAGACCATGTACCATTATATACAAATAGATATATTTTCAAGATTTTGTCAAACTAAAACCTTTTGATATATTCTTGTAAGGTAATGTTGGGGGAGGAGTGATAAAAAATTAAATATAGAAGCGGTGGAGTAGATTTGTATGTATGTATGTATGTATAAATCTCCATAGACTATGGTGGCAATGGTTTTGTTAGGTTAGGATTAAAAGCTAGGGTTCATAGAGTATTAGGGTGTGTGTGTTGAACAATGCATTCCAAGTCACCATGCATGTGTATTTATATATGTATGTACATTTATGTTTGTATGTAGGTATGTCACATAAGATGGGACAAAGGGAAGTTACATGTGTATTCTGTACCAAACATATGTATGTTTGTACATAAACCAAAAAGTTTTTGTTAATCCCTTCATCGTCTGCTTCTATTGCAAACAGCCTACAAATGATAGTAATGGAAAAATGTTTCTATCAATTTAGAAAAATATGTCTATCCCTCCCTCTTGACAAGAAAAGAAGGACAGCCAAGTTAATTTAGAAGTAAATTTCCATAAGTTTTTATATCAATTTAGAAGTAAATTTTTATATCAATTTAGAAGTAAATTTCCATAAGTTTTTACATAATTGTGCAAAGCAGAAACACACCATGCCTGTGTGTGTCGGTATCTGTTTGAGTGTGTGTGTGAGTGTGTATTTGTGTCTTTGTGTGTGAGAGTGTGTGTGTGTGTGTCTGTGTGAGTGTGTGTGTGTGTGTATTTGTGTCTTTGTGTTTGAGTGTGTGTGTGTGTGTACGTATATGGGCGTTTTTTTTCAAGAAAGAAAATAAGGACAGCCAAGTTAAGTGTGCTTTTAAGTGTAAGCACGTGCATTTTTCTAAGTATTACAATTATTTCCTGTTTGGAAACGAGTTCAGAATGTGTGAGGGTGGTCCCAAAAACGCCCGAGTCTTAAGAAGATTAAGTATTGTATCATGTAACTAAGCAAACCAGAAAACAAAACTTATGTATGTAAAGATGATCCCTCTGGCATTCAATTAAACTATCACAACTATGGAACTAGATGCGAATACAAAACACGCTTCGAGAGCTTCTACCCCTCTATAACTATCAAGGATTCATATTCCAAGTCACATCTCAAATGACAAAGTCAAACAATGACAAAGTGACAAAGTGATAAAAACTAAGTCAAACAATTTTATTTTTATTTTTATTTTTATTTTGGGGGAGTACGTGAGCTCTGTCTTTCCATTAACCTCCTCCCCTTTTTTATGTCTAATCTATCTTTCCATCTATCTATCTATCTATCTATCTATCTATCTATCTATCTATCTATCTATCTATCTACCTATCTATCTATCTATCTGTCTGTCTGTCTGTTTATCTCTCTGTCTCTCTATGTGTCTGTCTCTCTATCCATCTCTTTGGCTATCTATCTGTCTGTCTGTCTATCTATCTATCTATCCATTAGGGGAAAGATGAACCCTCCATGGACATTTTAGATTAAGGAGTTATTAGTGATGGACCAATGAGAAGAGGGTCATGGACACAGTCTAGTCCCTTGATCACATAGGCTAGGTAGTAGGCTTCCCTTGTTTTCCTTGGTCAAAGGGCTCAAACCCACCATAACATAGCAGTTTTTTGAAAAATCTGGTTTGGGAGAGCGAAGGAGATTTGCACCTTTCAATTCGAGCCATTGATCTCATTCTAAATCCAATGGACAAGTATAAATTTAACTTTTCAAGGCACCTACAATCTTGGACCTTTCGATCTAACTGAAATCCAATGATTGGAAAGCACCCGCTTATTGCAATTGCACCTTTCAATCTAGTCCATTGGATTAAAAGAGAGATCGAACGCTTCGTAGGAGCCATGCTTTCGAATTAAAAGAGAGATCGAACGCTTCATAGGAGCCACGCTTATT